>JAQPZY010001641.1:0-600000 GCA_029931535.1 Margaritifera margaritifera
ATGCACGCAAATGTTCAAAGCAAAACTACTACAACGAAGCATATGAGAATTTGATAGAAATCTAGAGACAAGAATGTGAGAGAGAAGAAGAAATATCGACTCCGATTTGGGAGAATAAGAGAGTGTGGCATCAGGGGTATGAAAACAAATTTGGAGCATATACATATATATTCATAGGAGAGGAAGAAATGTGAAAGGAAACTGAGAGAAACTATAGTAAACACACGAGTACAAATGCCAATGATAAAACAATTCCTGAACAGAACTACATTCATGGTACAACCAAATATTCACTCAAATGATCCTATAAAGAAATATCACAAAACGTTCAGTGAAATTGTTCATACCAGATCCTAATATTATCAACATAGTGAAAGACCGAGGAATGTACAAACAGAATCTAGCTACAACACATCATATCCAAGATATCAAGGGAAGGATCACACGAAGCCCTGAACATGATCGTTTTCATGGAATAAATAATCATGCAATTAAATAATAATGGGATAACATACATAGGTAAAAATGAAAGTTCTTCTTTTTTTAGAACGCCAATACAAACTAGATGGTGGTGGAGGAGACACAGAATTAACAGACAGAAGAGAATCAAGTCAGGGTGTGACAGTCAGTGAGGAAAAAATTTGAAAAAAGCATGGAAAAGAAATGCATCCTAAAGTAATAAACCTCTCTAGCAGAGAGTTCTCTGAAAATGATATAAGTTTAATGGAGAAAAGGTCTTAAATGTACCCATATACCGAAAGGAAATATAACATAACACTAGACAGACATAAAAGAATTCATTCGTAACTTGAGACTAAGCGAAACATTTCACGCAAGTGAGGATGGAGAAGTAAAGTAAAAAAATAACCTTGGTTAGAAATAAAAGGGAACGGAATCCACATAATAGTACAGACGAAAGTCTTAGAAGATATTATTCAAACTGTAAATAAATATTCTCTAGAAAATAATTGCCAAAACAAAAATATCTTGTCAAAATATGGCAGACAAGTTTTAAATCTTTGTCAGATGAGCAATCAATTATTATCAAATACACCGACGAAGGCGAATCATAAAATCATTGGACAGTAATTTTTACAACGCCAAAATATATGAAATGCTAAATGATAAAGAATTCTACCAGGAAAGAGGTGACAAGCCAATAAATTTTGGTTTTGTATGTTTAACGCCATTTTTCAGCACAAGATAGGCTATACACAGAAAAGAATTTGGGAGTTATATCAGAAAGAAGTGGAAGAGATTTTTAGAAGACTGCTTCATAATATGGATAAACATATATATATATATATATATATATATATATATATATATATATATATATATATATATATATATATATATACGAACTAAATAATTTACATCTAGCTATAAAATTCACACAAAATGAAAGTGAAATATGTATTCCTTTTCTGGACATACTCATCAAATTATCTGGAACCCATATTTCTACTGATATTTATAGTTAACCAACTGATACACAACTGATACTATCTCAACTTTAAATATTGTCATGCAAAACATATAAAACTGAACATTTTAATCCAATATAACAGAAGGAAACTCGATTAAATTTTAAAATGGTAAGATATCTAAAGTTAAATAGGATACGGACTGTCATTCAAAAAATGTGATTTATGCATTGATATCTGTAAAACGTGTAGCCTTTCACATAGGCAGAGCGAAAAATGAACTAAGAAAGAGAATGACAGCACACAGACAGCAAACCAAAAACAGAAGATATATGGTTATTGAAAGTTAATAAACATCTGCATAACTGTTCAGGAGGAACTTCAAAGTCCTTCCCTTATATAAATTATTTACTGATAATGAATATTTAAGAGAAGAAAAGGGACTTTATTTCATACGCACTCTACAAACAGACCTTAATAGTTCTAACTAATTATCTGATTTATGAAAGTGAAAACGGAATGCTTTGTACATTGTATCAATACATTGACACATTTTCGTAACATGACCTAAGGAAACCTATGTTGGTTGTTTGTATGGACAACTTTATACACTGTATGAATAAACTGATACATTTCATCATATAATATACAGGGCCTATATTGAGTGCCTTTCTGTCCAAATTGATTTGTTTTGATTTGTTGGGGTGGGGTTGTTGTTTCTTTGTTTTTTTTTAGTCAGCCAAGGACTGTGAAGGGGTTTTAATAATTTCGTCAGTCTTACAAGTGCTTTTGTATATATGTATTGTATATAGATTTAAAAGTTGTTTACATCTCGCCCTATAAACAATGACGTAATTGACTTAACAATGACCTCAGATTGTTTATTTACACATATACTTGAAAGTATAATGTATCTACTTGAAGAGCATCCATGACGATGATGCGAAAGTGCTTGAAGAAAATAAGGATCAACATATTACTGTTATGCTGTTCAATTAAAAACAAATTTTATATATATATATATATATATATATATATATATATATATATATATATATATATTCCTACTTTAATACCAGATATCCTTCATAGTATAGAATAAAGAATTAAAAAAACTTGATATTTTAACGCGTAGCGAAGCCATGAGCTAAAACATATCGTTGTTTGTTTGCTGTATTTTTTTTGGTTGGGGGGGTCTTTCTTTTTTTCTGTACCACAAAATAAAATATAGCCAGCATTTATATAGGAAAAAATGTCTTTATATTAGATACTAAACTTGCTTCTGAATCGAAGGCTATATGATTAAACTCACTCTTCATCACATACAAACGTACACCCATTTTCTTAAGTTTACTTCAGTTCCAATCATATTCATTGGCTGACCATGAAAGAGTTCAGCGATTTGACATATCAGTAGGTTTGGGATAATATTATCGTTTTCAATAAATTACATTTTTGACTTTTTAAAAGCTATTTTACCATATCTGAGCACAAAAGCAAGTCCGATTCAGCGATGCAGCTCACCGGGTTTTAACAGTGATGTCAAGGTAGTAAAAAGTGAGATAACTTTGTAAAGAAACAAGCGGTGGATAGTCTTTATCTTTGGCAAAAAATAATGTCTATGCCTGCACTCCAACGCTCACCTATGTAGCCAAACAAAGCATATGGCAGGCTTTTCATGAGCAACAATACATACATACATTACTGCATTTTCGCTTTGATACCATGCTTTAATCAGCTGTTATTTAGGATCATTAACATATGATCGCGATGCGACAAAGGCAAGAACAATAAATGTCAAACACGTCACGTGTTTGTAAATAAAAATGGAAAATTTGTATTTGTGTAAAATGATACCATAAGCAGATTACAAGATAGATTTTGCCTCCTGGAAGCGGGGAGTGGGGGTGGGGCTGGTAAGGCTTAACAGTTTACACTCACATTTTCTGGGGTAGTCAAATGGAGTTTTGCCAGTAACCTTACCTCTGTCAACTGGGTTTCGCTGCAACCCGAAATGCACCTTATCAATGTTTTCCACTTGATAAATGTGGATATTGCTGCGGCCACCTCCACTTAAAGGAATATTTTTTCATCGTCTTTATTATTATTATTATTATTATTATTATTATTATTATTAGTTTTGTATGCTATCAGTGGGTACCATAGGAATAAAAAGTAACATACATCCCGGAAGCAAATGCTTATAAGAATTGTATCTGACCCTGCTGCACAAATGGACTCTTCTAACAGCACATTTTCAGACTCCTTTCTAGGGAAACCCAAACGTTGCAGTCACGATTTTCTCTCCTGTTTGATGCTCTAATGACGCGATGACTTTACAGCACACAAAACAATGCACTCACTTTATAGTGCCTTGTATTCAGTAATAACCACATGTCTGTCTTCATAGAAAATCTTTTATTTTAACTGACGTTTGGCCTTCATACTGAGTGCCAAATAATTATAAATATCCTTTTATGTGAATTGTGCAATTTCATTTAGGTTTTTAGTCTAATCCACAAAAGAATTTGGCTCAGGTCATTCCTCGTCCAAAGGTATTTTAGGTTCAAAGCATTTCGATCCTGGCAAGCAAGAATGTCCTCCTCCAAAGTTATTAACACCTTATGCCGTCCCCAAAAGTTCCGACTTTTTTCCGCTTAAGTATTCTCAGTGATCGCGCGGGTATTTTTTTAACTGCTTAACAGTAAATCGATCAAAAGGATTGCATTCCTCATGAACTTCTTTCTTAACGTTATCTGCTATATTACTGGTCTGTACTCAATGTATGTAGCTAGCGCCGCGTAACAGGCAATTTTTCAGGAAAGGCGGGTATATTTACGGAGAGCGCTATTGTGCCAATCGTTATGGGACACGCATACCCGACTGATGCATAAGCCAAAGCAACAAGACAAAGACCTGGGCCCCAATTTACTGTTAAATATATTTTCATAGTACAGATTTACGATTTTTTTATATATTCTTAAACCAGTATAATATCGTTTAACTGGTAAAGGACATTGAAACCAAATAAATTTGAGTGTTGTTCTTATATATATATATATATATATATATATATATATATATATATATATATATATATATATATATATATATATATATATATACTCACATATATATATATATATAAATATTTTTTAAAAAATTGAAAAAAATTAAAGTAACATAAACCCAACAATATATTTACTGACATTCCATTTCGGGGATTTCAAACTCTATTTTGGTTATACTGACATTGCCTTTCGATGATTTCAGACTCCATTTCGGCGAGACTGACATTCCGTTTCGGTGATTTCAAACTCTACTTCGGTTATTCAGACTCCGTTCATAAAACTAACATTCAATGTGTTTTGATACTATACACATACTTATTTGTATACATGCATGCATACTTCTCTAGTTATTAACACAAAATCAGGCTTCACTAGCGCTTATTCAGTCCGATTTGGTAATTTGTCACACCGTTGAATGTGAAAGTTCAGAAGAAACTTGGACTAGGTTATCATGTAATGACTGTACAGTACTTTTTAAATGTGCAAATGTGAGGAAAATATATTAAATTGAATCTAGTGTACGTTGTAAATATAAAAAATAACAAGTAGCAGATTGTATGCAAGACTTCTTTATGGTAAACGGCCATGCTCTTGCATACGTCGACAGTTATACGTATTTGGGTTATATGCTAAAATCCAACCGGTCAGATGATGAAGATATGATGAGACATTACAGATTTCTGCGTGCTAGAACAAACATGCGTAAATTTAGAAATTGTTCTGTGAATATCAAGATTAGATTATTCAAATCTTATTGTTGCACAATGTACTGTGCTCCTCTGTGGACAAACTTTAGTGAATGTATGAAAAGAAAACTAGTTATTGGCTATAATAATAGTCTTCGTTTACTACTAAGCCTTCCAAGATGGAATAGTGCCTCTACCATGTTTGTAAACTATAATGTACTTAGTTTTGAAGAATTAATGAGAAAATATGTGTTTTCAATAATGACGCGAATATCTAATAGTAAGAACTGTATCTTGAAATCTTTGTGGAATTATGATATTCATTTAAGTTCTCAGATTATAGATAGATGGAACAAATTACTATTTAATTGTCTTACATAATTTTACTCCTAACAATGACAGACACATTCTGTAGTTGTAGATGGGTCTGTGTATTTGTACACAAGACATCTATAAACTATTATGTCTTAAAATGCTTCATTATTTTATATTTTATTTTATTGTATATTTTAATTTAGATGTATGGACCATGCAGTCTGAAATAAAGAATTCTTATCTTATCTTATGGTAGTTAGGAAAGCGGAAAGTAACACTGCCAGCGAAGGTCGACGAGAAATAAGTGATTACTGATGCCGTCTTTGTGCGACCGGTTCTGGGATTTCGCCCAACACCAAGAACACGTTATCATATGTTCTCGCTTGTTCCTGAGCGTATTCGCCCTAACAATTATAGCTGATCTAAAAGCGAAACAGATGGTGGGTCAACGCTCGGCATGTTCTGCCATTTTTGTTCTTGTCTACTCCCACTTCCGAGATTCTGTGGGTTCTCAATCCGAGAACAAGGTTCTTGACCGTTCTCGAACAAGTTGGTTCTTGGCGTTAGGGCGAGAAGAACAACAAGAGCATTGTACTTGGGTCATGAACCTTGTTCTCATGTCTCGCCCAAGGACCCTCAGAGTCTTCGTAATAGCAATGACCTACATATATATAGATCTTAACCCGATCTTTTTCAATGTTCTTTCTAAAGCTAGCATATTTTACATCCCGGATGAATGAAAGTCTTCTTGTCATATATAATGAAAATGATTGTGCAGCAGGAAGAGCGTATGTATGTATGTATGTATGTATGTATGTATGTATGTATGTATGTATGTATGTATGTATGTATGTATGCATAGGGTATAACGCCACATCAGCAGTATCCTGGTTATATAGTGCCGAGTAAGGGTATGTATCCCCAAATATTCAGGTAGATAAATAGATAGACAAATACATGGACAGGATTGCTTACAGAGCATGTAAAAGGAACAAATGATCAGTAATATAACAAACTGCAATATTCATTTTGTAGTCTCGTTAGTACAACAACTTGGAGAAAGACTGAAAGATGGACGGAAAGAGGACCGATGATTATTTTTGCGGACATGTGATATATCTGTCAAAATCTGCAAAAAAATAAATAATTAATTAGCTATACGTTGCATGTTTTCAGTGAGAGAGAGTTAGTGAGAGAAAGATAGATAAATAGATAGATAGATAGACAGAGGGAGGGAGGTGGAAGAGTATTTCCAGAACCCATTCCGATATATATATATATATATATATATATATATATATATATATATATATATATATATATATGAGAGAGAGAGAGAGAGAGAGAGAGAGAGTCGCAGACTTGAACACACGATACAATTTTTAATATTTGTAAACCGTATTTTGGGGCGAAAGGTTGAGCAGCCAAAAAAAATGTTGAGGATATATGATATTTTCAGATGAGATAGGTAGAGTTGCAAAGACAGATGGACAGTGAGACTCTAGATGCAGAGGAAATGGTATTTTACAGAGACAATATTAAAAGAATCCGTAAGGGAACATGCAAAGCAGCGCAGCGGTGACGTGCTCGCTTAATACATATGCAGTTCATTGTTGGATGTCGGGTTCCGGCTGTTTCTTCTGTAATTTTCAATTTCGTCCACATCAGAATACGTGTAGACCTTGATCTAATTTGGTAATGGTATGCTGTAAAAACGAAAATTGTCAAAGATTTATGTAATAAATCGACCAGGATTTGAAAGCGAGATAATAGATTAAGCTGAAGTGTCTCTCATGTGCATTTTTGTTTTTATATATAGTTGTTTTCTCCCTTAGACTGACGCATTAAGCGCAAGATAAAACACAAACGTACTGATTTTGCTTCCATGTTGCTTTCATTTAGGTACGAAATAGGTAAACAAAATGGCTCTAAAAACTTTGTAAAACTTGCACATACCTACATGTACAATATAGACTCTTTCACATGATCTTTGACCTGAACATCAAATTGTGTTGGAACTTTACAATTGTTGTGAACTTTGTGACGGGGATGAAAGCACAAGTTATCATATTCATATTGTGCAAATTAGAGAATCAAATGAGCAGAAGGTTTCTGAGATTATACTCACAGAGAGAGAGAGAGAGAGAGAGAGGGAGAGAGAGAGAGCAGATAAGGTACAATAGTTTTGCAGTACAAGGAGACCGGATGTTTGTTAAAGCAAACACACACACTAAATTGTCATCTTTATTAGTTCTTATTCTTATATATACATATATATATATATATATATATATATATATATATATATATATATATATATATATATATATATATACTACAATATCCGATATAAGAAGCTAATGTCAAAATACTCCGTTGGATACGCCTGATAATTTGGAACCATGATAGGTACATGGATCGAATCTGACTACTGTATTTTACAACATCATGACACGTGATATTACTCTTATACCCTAAATCTGTATCACGCTTATTATATATCCCATCATTAAACAATACATATTGCAAAACGAAATAAAATAAAAAGAAGAGCAATTGAAATAAACACGCACAAAAGGCATTGTACACACTTTCAACGACAGTTGGTTGTCCCTACAATTTACTGGTTTGCGAGTTTACCCGATTCAAATGGTACTTTGAAGAAAAAGAAGAAAAAGAAGAAGATGAAGAAGAAACAAGTTTTCAAGTGTCCCTACCTATCCTTACTTTTTCATTGGGGTTCTAACTTTTCTTCAAATCAGCCCTACTATATGTACGATTTTAAAATTTTTGAGACATTCATTTATCAATTTAATATGTACCAACTAACACGGAGAGGTCCTTTGCCTCTCAGTGCTTTATTGTTAGTAATGTATTCAGTTTTAATAAACATATGGTACTCTGATCTTATGCATTTGCCTAGGCATCCTTGTCCATCTATTTGTTATGCTTGATGCGTGGTAAAGGCGGCCTAGTCCATCTATTTGTTATGCTTGATGCGTTGTAGAGGCAGCCTAGTCGATATATTTGTTATGCTTGATGAGTGGTAGAGGAAGCCTAGTCCATCTATTGGTTATGCTTGATGCGTGGTAGAGGCAGCCTTGTCCATCTTTTTGTTATGCTTCATGAGTGGTAGAGCCAGCCTAGTTGATCTATTTGTTATGCTTCATGAGTGGTAGAGGCAGCCTAGTCCATCTATTTGTTATGCTTGATGCGTGGTAGAGGCAGCCTAGTCCATCTATTTGTTATGCTTGATGCGTGGTAGAGGCAGCCTAGTCCATATACTTGTTACGATTCATGAGCGTAGATTGCATAGGCAGCCTATTCCATCTGTTTGTTATGCTTTATGAGTGGTAGAGGAGGCCTAGTCCATCTATTTGTTATGCTTCATGAGTGGTAGAGACATCCTAGTCCATCCATTTGCTATGCTTCCTTAGTGGTAGAGGCATTCTAGTGCATCTATTTGTTATGCTTCATGAGTGCTAGAGGCAGCATGCTAGTCATGCCTGAACTGCAGTTTCAGATAAAGGATGACTGATGCGGTGTTGAACCAGTTTATTCCTGGAAAATGAAGTATTGTGGATTGGAGAAGGATATGTGAGTTGAGATGTGGTTGGTTCAACTTCAAAAGGTTAGTCAATCGTGTTATTCTGCCCTTCTCTTGTGTCTTATTTTCTTTATTTTTCGCTACTTTGAAAAATATAACAGCAATATTTTATCCCTACTTTTTCAAAAAAGGGTGCTTGAAAGCCTGAAAAGAAAGGTGCAAAAATGGGTTAAAAAAAAACAAAAAAAAAACAAGTAGAACGGGGGATATATAAAGAAGATGGCACATTCGGTTAATGTTTTGCTATTTTGAAAGAAAATAGTCACACATGATGGTTTGTGGAAGAGACTATTTTTATTTTCCATTGAACGCCTATTTGCAGCTTTATCTATCTTGATTTTGTTCTCCAAACATAGAGGAGCATTTATTAGTCATTATACCCCTCTTTATCACTCTTATACACATACTTCTTGTAGAAGACTTACCTGTTTTATAAAACATGCTTTTGGTCTTGTAATACAGTCGTAGCTAAACACAAACTTTTTTTACAGACAGTATAATCTTTGTTACATATGTGGTACACACACAAACGTGATACAATTATATATCTCTAAATGATGAGCAGGTAGGCGGTAAATGCAGTACAATATTTGACTCTAAAGATTGTAACGAATTCATGTCCTGTAGGAGCACTTTGTACACAGTCCATCTAGCCAAAATGCTGCGGTTTGTTCGCTACCTAATTCCATGAATTACTACTGCTACTGCTACTACAACTACTACTATTATTTTGATGACGACGACGAAGACCATCACGAAACCATCACAACCAATACCAGCAACGACAGCAATAACATCAAAGTCAACACAAACAACAACAACAACAACAATAATAATAATAATAATAATAATAATAATAATAATAATAATAATATAACTGATGATGATGTTGACGATGATGATGATGATGATGAGGAGGAGGAGGAGGAGGAGGAGGAGGTTGTAGCGGCGGTTCATGCTGCTAAAATATAGCAACATATATTACTAATGCTACTACCACTACTATAACTATTACTGCTCGTATATTAAATAACTGGTTTATTGCAGTATAATTGATATTCAAAAGAGAGCAATTATCCTGCAAGGGAGATAATTTCATCATGCTAAATATAACGAAATGGGGTTGTGTCACTTGTCCTATTTTGTGTCTAGTGTCTGACTTAATTCATTGATATTTAATCTCTCTCTCTCTCTCTCTCTCTCTCTCTCTCTCTCTCTCTCTCTCTCTCTCTCTCCCAATTTTCAGGAACGTTCTCTCCTGCACCCTTCCTCTCCATCTTTTTATCTTTTTGGATCGCTCTATCTCTCTCCTGTTCTCTGATACGCTCGCTCGCTAGGTTTCTGCTTCAGTCGCTCCCTCTCTTGGTATCGTTCACTAACTTGCACTTTCTTATTGTTTCACTCCTTTTCTTGCTATCTACTTTGTTCCTACAATATCTATCCTTTGTTTTCTTTTTCTCTTTTCTCTCCCATTCTTTAACTTCACTCGCGTTTTCACTCCCTAAGTTCGCTGGCTCTCGTTTCTTCGCTCGTCCTCAATCACTCCATAGTTCCTTCACTCGAACTTCCCTCATTGCTTCGTTTGCTAAACCCAGCGGTCTTCCTTTCCTCCATCGCGCATTCTGTCTCTCTTCGCATGCTTGTTTGCTTTCTCTTTCGTTTAAATTCTTCTTCCTTCAATCCCCCGATGTGTTTTTTCTCGATCGCCTGCTATCTCTCTCCTTTGCAGTCTATATTTCGCTAATTCTCTCTCCTTAATTCGCTCGTTCTACCGCCTTTGTACGATTTTTTTCTTCTCCCTAATCAGCTTAAACTCTCTTTGTCCTCTCAGTCTTCGCGCGTTTTCTTTCCAGCTCTTTCATTTTTTGTTTAACACTTTTTCCTGCCTTTTTCCTACCCTTCGTCAGTGGATTCTGAATGTTAACAACTGGATGTGAACAAAAGAAGGGTGACGCACCGATATGACTACGTTATGTCACCTTCCAGTTATTTTCATTCAGAATCCACTGATGAAGGCAAATTAGTCGATACGTATGGAATCTCAGAAAGACTTTATTATTTAAAACTCAACAGAGACTTTGTGTGTGTTTGTATATATATATATATATATATATATATATATATATATATATATATATATATATATATATATATGAAAATGACATCATTATAGCCATTTTGATTTCATTTACCTTCATGCATCCATAATTATCAAAACCCATGCTTACATGGCCAAAATGTTTCTATTTTTCATTCTATGTTAATATTTCCTACCCTTCAGTGCCGGTAACCGCGGTAGATAAGTTAGTGGAGCGTCGGACTCATAATCCACGGGTCGCGGGTTCGATACCCGACCAGGCCAGCTCGAGCAGGCTGCCTTGATGTGTCCTTGGGAATGGCACTTAGCTCCCATTTCCTCTGCGTATTATAGCCAATAATGTGTCAGATATACCGTTACAATCAACAAAACAAAACTTCCTTTCAGTGCCATCGGCCTTTTGTGCATTTTAAGACCAGCACAATGTTAGCATGATACTTATCTGTACTACACTTAAACGTATTGGAATATAAAAGACAGTGGCCTATATGTATTAATACTTACTGAAGAATTTCAATATTCGACTGACACGAAGAGAGTCCACAATCAGTGGTTCAAATTTTTTCACAGTGACACTATATAAATTTATATTATATGTAAATGACATGATCTTCAGTAAAATCTAGGATTAAGTCCTAATGACATTTGTTATCATTTTGTAAATGTTAGTGTATATGTGTGTGGGTTTATATTTGTCATGAGAGTGAAAGAACAATGTATATAAATGGATGTTTGAAGAATTACGAATTAAATAAGAATGAGTAATCAAATAAAGTTTCAAACATTTGTATATTAAGTGGATGCACGTGACATGACACAGCAACACAATCTGTTTCATTGGAAAGACATTATTGTCTAAATGTATACATGTATATATAGTTACGTACAAAATACTTAAAGATAACCACACTTTATATTGTTGTAGTTATGGTATACTGACAGCCACACAAACACAGTTACCGGTATTTTAGGTCCAGTTATGAACCAGCTTCATTTTAATTGCTCGTGATTAAAGTTTTACAGTCATGATATCTGGATATACTAAAATTAAATATTTGGAAAAAAGTCAATCATCCTAAATAAATACTCAAACAGGAATCCATCTTTACATAATGCTATCACCATTTCACCACATAACTACATATCTCTAATGGGGAATATGTGAAATGAGACATCTTAATTTAAATGTTGAGTATATACATACTTTTGACAGCGGGTAAATGTTTGTGTTTAAAGATTCATTTGTGCCTTATATGAAGAAACTGTGCATTTACATTTCACTACTGTGTGATTGCTGTCATATGCCTGACGTTATATAATACTTTTTTACCCAAATTTACTGGGCTTTTTTTCCCCTCACAATTTATAAGGAAATTTTTGAGGTTGAAGTTTCGTTGAAGGTTTACTCAGTGTGGACAGCATGATAATATTTGCGTTTAAAATTTTGCCGTAGTGCCCCATATTGTGCAAATTTGGATTAATGCGCAGCAGATGCTCAGAGTGGCCCAAATTGTGCAAATTCCAAATAATGCACACCAGATGCCCGTAGCGACCACAAAAGTGGACTAGAGACGAAAAGGTGACATTAGTGGCACAAAGCGGAGAGGAAGGGAGAAAACACACACCAAGGTACGAACAAATCCATGAATAGTGAATAGACGGACAAAAACTCCTAATGACAGATGAATACCTGTATGACAGATATACACACTCCTTAGAGACTAACACTGATCCTTAAGGACAAGCACACAGTCTTACACAGAAAAATCCACCCTTACTGACCAGCACAGACCGAAACCTGTCCTTTAAGACACACATTCACCCTCACAAAGATGCATAAAGGCAATGGGGTATAATATTATATGATAGCCAGCACTCGTCCGTACATGCAAAACCCCATCTTTACAGACAAACACAAACTATTACAAACACCTATATAGACAAACTAACACTCATTCTTAAAGGCAAACACGCAATATTTACCAACAAATGTATTGGGGATGGTAAGGAATATGGTATTGTATTATGACCAACACTCGTCAATACAGACAAATACTCATCTTTGCAAGCACCCAACCTTACATATAAATGTATCATGGGGTGGGAGGGGTATGATATGGTGATCAACACTTGTCTTTTCCGACAAACACCCACACTTATAAACCAGCACCCATATAGACGGATAAATACTCATGAAGATAACAACCATGATGAGTTTATTCTTTTCATGATTGGACTGGAATTGCACTGCAAACGGCAGTTAGATTTGGACTTTGAGAAGGACTGTTGTTTTAACTGTCACATGATCTCAGGCCGGGCCTCGCAGCATAGGCAGTTCTTTGACCACTTGTCTATAGAGCACGTCGTGACCGAGATGGATAGCCTAAAGCAGGGCTCGTTGGTCACGGCTTCCCAATGATTTTCTTGTGCATATGGATGGGGGTGATGGTGATGATGGTGGTCCTCCTCCTCCTCATACTGTTGTTTCTGTTGCTGTTTTGCTCTTGCTCTTCTTCTTCCCTCTTCCTCTCCTGCTGCTCTGCGTTTCATTTTCGGTGGCACTCCAACCATTCTTGGATGGCAGATCTGGTTTCTGCAGTCCTTTGCCTCTCCTCCTTCTGCCTATCTTCTTCGATGCATTCCGTCTCTGTGCGAGTCATTAATTGTTTTACAATTTTGTAGCAAGTCTTTATTCTACTTGTACATGATTTTCTTTTCCTGCATTAGAGTCCAAGCTCCCTCCAGAAACTAATCTAGATTTTCTTCTTGGCTCATCATCAAACACTTGTCGTGTTGTTCTTGAATTGGATGATTGACTCGACATCCGTAACAATGTTTTCTCATCAGTAGTGCAATTCTCCTGAGAAGGTGTTTAGCAAAACATTTCATCAAGTCGAGTTAGCGGATTTCACTTAATCAACAATGTATCTAGCGACGCCATGATACTATTGTTGATAAATCCACCCACGGCATTTTCGTGGTAATTATTATTGTTGGTTCGTATCAGTTTGTATCAGTTTTCCATCAATTTCCAAGAAGGCCTCACACGGAAGAACATACCGAGAGTGATCATGCACTTGTAAATCTAGTCTTTGATCAGGATATTTGATCAGGATATTTAGCCGGGTACGAATAATACTTGAATTCTTTATTGCTTCGGTCTATCTTCAAAGGCGCGTCCATGCCAACTCGGGATCGGATTCGTCTTCAAATGTTGTCATTATTTATAAATTATCGGTTTCGTCTAATACCTTTTATGCCGTCCACGCCCAGCTCACAACCGTAATCCACTTCCCATTGCCGTATTTGCAATCATCGAATCGGTTATACGTTGTTGGGTGCCTTCATTGATGATTTTACTGACCGGCGCGGGCATTGTTGCTGTCGATGGAAGTGTGATCGACTTTGGCTCTACCCGCGGTGCTCGAGTCACTAATTGTTGTAGTCGATCTCGAATAGATTGACCTGCTCGCAAATCCCAGATTTTTCAACCGATTTGCAGGAACGTTTTTGATGCTATCAACGACTCGCACTGCATCTTGTTTAGCAATCGGTGCAACGCGCGAAGACAAGGCCGCGAGCACATTTAGCACTCCTGTAAATAATCCAGGACAACATCACCAAGACCATTTCCGTAATATGTCATGTAAACGGGGTTTCTCACATTGACAACACGCACGGGTATCACACGCTCACGCACGATTGCCATTGTATTAAATATCTCTAATGTACAGTTGTATTGTCAAGGTCTTCCCGCGGAGATCTACCATGTGCCTGTCCTGGTCCAAAAGGGTAAAACGAAGATGCGTCAACAGGCGATTGTGGCATGAGAGATACGCCGACGTCGCTGGAGTAATGGATATAAAATCACCCAGTTCCACAGTTGGTGAAAACCCAAACAGTATGTAACCCTAATGGCGTCACGGGTTAAATTGATCTGAAATCGTTCAGCTAATCCTGACGATATCAGGCGCGATATGGCATCCAGGCCTTCCAGGTCCTTCACGCAGAATTTGTTGGTTTGGGAAATCTCCAAAACATCTTCAGGCCAACCGAGAATTGTTCTTATTAACGACCGTGTGATGTCGACCTCGTACGTTGCAGATTTAATCGAGATGGTAGAGCTGAGTGTGGTTCGTGTTCGCGTATGAAAATTGTAGAATCTTTGTCAGTCATTAATGAAATCCTCCGTCGAATCTCATCGTTGATTGATTTCATGTCGTACGCGCCCGTTGGAAGTTTAACAAATTGCCATGTTGCGCCATTATCCACCAAAACGAATTATTCTTGGAAGACCACCGAACGGTCGTGATCGGATATTAGGTCAACTGTAATACACGCGCATTGTTGCTAGTGCAATCTCAAGTGTGCGGGATTCTCCTGCGGTGATTGGTGTAGAGAAAGTCAAATCAAATTATGGTTTCGTTGATGAGATTTGAACATCGAGGTTACTCTTGGGGTTGTATTTACAACGACATGCTGCATCGCAACATAAATTTAGTGTGAACAAAAGATGTGTTTCCATGGAAAACGCTTCAGAACTCATCATCGGTGTCGTAATATATATCATTGATGTCTTCAATGAGTTCGTGCATTAACAAACAAAAAGTCCCCGGGTCCATAATATCTTTGGTGAGCAACCGCGTACAAATCGATGCGGCCTCATTGATAATTTATGGTGCGTTGAAGCGCCGCCAAGAGTGTTTCCAACCGATCTACGAGTTCATTGATCTGTTGCTGATCCACAGACACGCATTTGAACCCTGTCGTGAACCTTTGGTTGTCATAGAACCTTTAGTTGCCCCACATTTGCGTGCACAACCACGAAGACCTTTTCCACGTTTGGGTGGTTTCTGGGAGAGATATATTCTTCTTCTTCTTCTTTCTCTGGAGGAACATCCTTTATTATAGGCTCCCACGCAACCCCATAGACGTGTTTTTGTAAGTAGTTTTTATGTGTACGGAGAAAATTCTCCCAGCATGGTTTGGCCTTTTCTTCAACTATGTTTCTATAGAGTTCAACAACATTATGAAAATCGACCCACATCTGATTATTACCGTATAGTCTTTTAAATCCAGTCCACTCCTTGAATACCCATCCGTCCCATTCCCTGTTGAGGTAACTAGGTTGCGTAACCGCGGGTAGTTCAGACTCCACATATACTCTTTTAATTGTTTAGAACCAGGTACTTTAGCAGCAAACTCTAGGGGATATTCAAAGATTATCTGTAATGCCTCTTCATTAAATGTTTGAATTATTGTGTCTAACTTTGATTTGTACTCGCGTGGAAGATTCGCAAGTCCTTCTCCGACATCCTCTTCAATGTTCTCTAACCTTTTGTGCATTTGTGCTAAATGCTGTGGCGCACGCCTGATCGAACCAGTTTCCTCTTTTGTTCTAGTCATCGCTGTGGTGGTTTCCGCGGCTTTCTACACTTTTTCCGCGGTTTCCGCGGTCTTGGCTGTGATCTCTTTTCTTGGTTTAATCGGCAGTGCAAATGCTTGTTCGAAGCCCGCTGTAAAGTCTTCACGTGCAGTCAGTCTTGATTGTAGCATATCTTTGACACGTTTGCGTGCATCCATGTACTCGCGTAGAAGTTCCATTGTTCGCGCGTAGCTTTGCGGCGTTGGTCAACAGCCTCTGTTATGGTATCGCTGCCGGATTTCGTCATTGTCTATGTTTCTTATAGTCGTTAAATTGCTTTGCTAAACCCGCACGATATTTTCCCCGATATTTTCTAGTCACTTCAATAGTGAGGAAACTATTGGGTGACCTCCGCAAACATATTCTGAAACTCATCCCACGAGTGGCCGGTGGCACACCTGGTCCAATGAATGTTTTCGAGACCATGCGCGTCAATGCCACGAAATATCATCAACATGTTGCAGATGTCACAGATCACTTTATGCATGTGTGCGTATCTTTGTGCTACATAGATCACGTATGTGTTTTTGTGCCGGTAACGGGAAAATAATTTAGTTAGGTATATGTATGCAACGGGGGAGTTAGAAGGCGGGCAACATTGTGCTACTGACCCGGTATGATTCGTCGATACATTTACAATCTTGGACTGGATCGATATTCCAGGACAGCCAACACGCTACCATTTAGCACCTGCTGGCGAACAAGCGGGATACCGCTCGGCGGTCTAACCACGGAATACAAAGCCAAGTCGACTTTGTCCACCAAGTAGAACATTTGTGCGAGAAAGACTGCAAATCGTTCCCGGGGATACGGAAATACCATCAAAGTCTATTATGAAATCGTAAGTTGATTCACAATCGCGTGGTGCCCGTATTCTTAAGTGGTGACACCATCGGGGAATATCCATCGCTTAGTGTCAAACGGGGATAAACTCATCTTGGAGCATCCGTATACACCCATTCGATGTTTCTTTGACCGGATCAGGTTTGCTGTGTGTGCGAATTCGCGTCGCTCGCAAAGACATTCCACATACATGGTGTGTTTGGAATCTTTTGCAACAACAACCCGGGGAACTCCTTATGCTTTTAAAATGTTTTTACCCGAACCAACCATAACCGGGTATATTTTGGCCGCAGTCCCACATACTCTTCGATTGGCTTTCCTGAGCACTCATCCTTGAGTTTACCAACAACCTTTTTGTTGGTATTATTAAACAGTGAATGATGTTTTGGATACTCGGTTGTTTCAAATTCGTCTACCAAACATGGTATGGCCATGTCCGCATACAGATCATCGGAGGTAATGTGCATGAGCAATGAGTCCGTATCCATGTACAACATCTTAATGTTGTCACGTTACCGCGGGTTGATCTTGTCGTAGTAGAATTCGTACATTACTAGTTTTCGCAATTCTAGTACTGATACACCAATGTAGATGGGTTTGGCAACTTCAGCTTGGCTTTCTTACTGTATACAGCAACGAGCACACCATCAAAGCGCTTGCGTGACTCAAACGCCGGGTACGCAATCATCCTGTTTAATTTGCTTTGTTCACTGTCGTTTTCGAAGATTCTCCATAATTTTCCAAACACAGGATTATTCATCAGTTTGAAGAAATATTCTCAAACTCGTTGGTGCCCTTTGTGCGCAGATTTGTATTCATTTGTATAAACGGTGCCATCCAGTCACGCTGGCGAAATTAAAGAACCCGGTGGACTCGCAGCACACGCATTCCCAGCCTTAAATACAACTGCTGGTTTCGTAAGTGGACTACATAGTTGTTTTTAGTCCGCAGATTCGGAACAAGCTTGATGCATTCAGTAAAATTGCGTCCGGATTCGTCTACAATACAACACTGACAGGGGAATAACCACCCGCGGGATGCCACCAACTCTTCCTTTGCTATAACCATTATAGGTGTTGTGCAGCTCGTCTGGATAATCCAGATCAACTTCAAAGAAGTATCCTATATTGCTGTTGCTGTCGTACTCGTGTACATGTTTGTGACTGTCAACTTCCGCGGGATTGATCCACTGAAACTCACCAACGGGCATTGGATGCATCATCGCCCAACCATACAATTTGGTGTTATGAAGATGCATAATGTAACTGTTTGGGACAGCGGGGTGCTCTCCGTCCACTAGCAGACTGTTAGTTATAGCTTATCGGAGGCTTGCCATAGAAATCCCGCCACGGATTTCACGGTCCACAAACAGATGTTGGTGAATGTCAGTGAGCAGTTGTAACTTGATCTTGGTGTTATACAACAAAGCGTCTCAGGTCATTCCCGGTGACGAAAAGTCGTGCGCGGGATCGAGCTTTTACTTCCGCATCGCAGTATCACTAAACGTCTCGAAGACGTCCGAGAGCAGCAGCACATCTGTTTCCAGATAAAGATCGTGATATTCAACCATGTTTTGGCATTATAATGCGGACCAGACATTTATTGCATGCATCCCGTCTATGACGCCTATATTTTTACGCGTCTGTGTTGAAGAAAAATGCTATAGTGGTGGCAATGAAGGTTCATTGAATTTTTCGAAAGAATCCATATACTCATATGGATATACTCCTTTTCGAATGAGTGCGTGACAATGCCATTGAACTTATATATATATATATATATATATATATATATATATATATATATATATATATATATATATATATATGCGGAAACTTTATCTAATCGTTGAATTGTTCCAGTCGCCGCCGTTTAATCTCCTCATAGGCATTCTGTGTATCTGAAATTTGTAAATCAGGCCTTTGCAAATAAACAAGCTTGTTCTATCCAGGATCATGAAATTGGCTTGCAAGCCTGGATAGAATTTCTTCCAAAGTTGGTGTCGGCCCAAGGGAGCTCAAATGACCCATCACCAAGTATAATACAAACTCAAATCCAGCGCGAGACTTTGTCCTTTTATATCCAACCATGTCAAACGTTGTGGAGTGCTTGTAAAATGAGTCATGACACAGACAGTCCTGAGTTGATTGGTTTGCGCAAGACACACTTCTATTGGCAAAGCAAGAACTAAGATTGGCTGCCCAACCGAAAGATGCGCTAGGATTGTCTCAGTAACAAAACTTGTTTTAACCTCTTTCCTCCATATATAAGATGAAGTACTTTACCAGTTTTACTCTCCATTCTCGAATAAGGAATATGTGGCTCAGTGTTGCGTGAACCACTGCCATCTTTTTTGAACCCATCCTACCTTGTCTACGTCAAGATAATGTGAGTAATCAAAGAAAAAACAGAGATGATCATATGTTTTAGATGGATTTCAATTGAGCGACACGGGTATTTGAAATGAGTCCTAGAGTATGGTCCCCTCATTAGAAGTCTGAGCCCACGCAGAATCAAGATCTTTGGTTTCTGTTCACAAGATTTGCTAACACATACCGCCATCTCAACGGCTCTTTTCAGGTCGATTAAAATTCGATCACGAAAAGAACAGACTCATTATTATTACCATCTTTATGAGCGTTTGTCCGTTTATATTGGCGTTGGTTTCTGTAAGATGCGTGTTTGTATGTAAAGATGGGTGTTGATCATCATGCCATTCTATACCGGTCCCCATATACGTTTATTTATAAGGATGTTATTTTTTGCTTTTTGTTTGTTTTTGTAGGGACCCGTTTTGTCTGCATGAATGAGCGTTGGTCATCAAAGCATACCATACATGTATTTGTAAGAGTGGGTGTTTGTCAGGATGAATGTTGGTTTTTTACGATATGTACGGACACCTGGTGCACACAAATCCAAATTAACACAATTTGGACCACCGATTTTGCACAACTCTGGGTACTATGAGCACAAAAGTACCATAGTGCAGTACTTTTTAAAAAGTTTGAAAGTCTAGAGAGTATGAAAATTGGATATCCTGCTGATACCACACCAAATAAGTCTACTATAAACTCTATACTTTCACCACTTCCATAAATATCTCACACCATAATACAATTGAATTATCGAGTCTTAAATGTACATATTAATGAAATAAGTCTTCTACTTAATAGACAAAGCTGACCCAGTAGATATATGCTTTCATGGAACCTTTCTAAAAGAAACGATAGATTTAATCAAAAAATTTCATAAAATACAACTTTTCAAGAAATACTGATATAACAGCTGGAGAAATGTCCATCTTCATCAACAACAAACTACTTACAGGCGAATTATACTTAGGACTTCATTACACGCTATAAACGTTTCGTGCGTCCGTATACAAAGCTCTTATACTTTGCTAATATATATATATATATATATATATCTTTCCCCAAGCACTACAGTCAATCAATCTGACCCTCACAATGTTAATAGAAAGATAAATGACCATGACCTTTTGTCCTGCTTGGTGACTTTAACGACCACCATACTCTAAAGTCACCCGTTTCTGAATGGAAGATGCCATACGCTAAAGTCACCCGTTTCTGAATGGAAGATTCCATACACTAAAGTCACCCGTTTCTGAATGGAAGATTCCATACGCTAAAGTCACCCGTTTCTGAATGGAAGATTCCATACACTAAAGTCACCCGTTTCTGAATGGAAGATTCCATACACTAAAGTCAACCGTTTCTGAATGGAAGATTCCATACGCTAGATTAAGATATTATAAAAAATGCCCTATATATGTGGCAAACTATATGGATTGAAAACACCACAAAAAAGTTTCAGAACATCAAACCCATCATTGTCGAATGGCATCCCGCATATAGAAAATTCACAGAAATACGGTTGTGTTATGCGGCTCATGTATAGGACACATATACCTGGCCCACACATTATCTCATGAACGGAGAAACTCAACCACATTGCATAACGTGACTGTGCCCACACACAGTAGAATATTTTCTTGTCCAGTGTAACGACTTCCACACTGAGAAAGAATTTTTTTTAATGTTTTATGTGAACATAGTTAAGGAACTTTTTCACGATGCACCACCATCGAAAATCTAGGATTGTTTAAAAGAATGCTGGTTGTATCACACATTTTGACTCAATATTTAATGGATTTCATAGTTATTACCCTCGTGGTGTATGTAATATACTTTTGCAGATTCTATGGTTTTATTTATACAATTTATTTGGAAGGGATAATCTTCTTAAAGTTGTTTGAAAGTTTTTTTTTAATCCTTACGTGTTTGGAACTCAACTTTTAATCAGCACTATATAGTCATGATTGTGCTAACGTGCCGTTAAACACATACATACATGCATACCTACATACATACAAACATATATACGTACCTACATACATACACATACAAGCATGCATACATACATACATACATACATACATACATACATACATACATACATACATACATACATACATACATACATACATACATACTTATATTCATACATACATACATACATACATACATACATACAT
Source organism: Margaritifera margaritifera (assembly GCA_029931535.1). Classification (NCBI taxonomy): domain Eukaryota; kingdom Metazoa; phylum Mollusca; class Bivalvia; order Unionida; family Margaritiferidae; genus Margaritifera; species Margaritifera margaritifera. Next base: position 22,028 of record JAQPZY010001641.1, read on the forward strand.
ACATACATACATACATACATACATACATACATACATACATACATACATACATACATACATACGTACAAAGTGTACTATTTTTGCTGTACAAGGAGAGCATCGACCGACCCAACCCTCAATCCTATCTCAATCTGCTCCATGTCACCAAGGGGTGAAGTTTTTCTTGTCGTTTACATCTATCATCATCAGAATATTAATACTGCCAATAAGAGCTGGGGAGATAACAGTATTTATGTACTTAACTACTGAACCTTGCATTAATATCAGAGGTCTGATATAACTGCACGACAGAGCTGTGCTCTTTATTTGACGAAGATTAGTGTACGGGCAGATACAAGGTAAACTGGGCTATTCGTGCTATAAGAAATGATAACGACTCTTAGTTTTACTGGCAAAAGGAGTTCGACCGGACCCTCCAAACCCACTCTCCATTCCCTTTCCTCTAAATTTGCTCCTGTAATTAAATTCTACCCTGTCATATGTTTGTGTTTAACCGTGTCATGTGTGCATACTTACATTACGAATAAAGTAAAGCTGCAGCAGATGTGTTAGACAACAACTAATCTTGTAAGATTTGAATTACCTTAACAGTTGAAAGCTCTCTCTCGATGACTCGTTAGGCAAGAGTTGCTAACGGACATTTGATTTGGAAGGATTAGAGTCGATCAAGGTCCGATTGCACCAGTGACACAACACTCCAGGAGATGGTTTAGGCTGGTTTGCAGATGTCCACAACTCGTTGTAGATAAACATATGAACTTTCTTATGAATAATCAACATCCCCATCTCTCTCTCTCTCTCTCTCTCTCTCTCTCTCTCTCTCTCTCTCTCTCTCTCTCTCTCTGACACACACACACACACACAAACAAACACACACACATTTGGCAAGGACTTTCTTCCCTTTAACAAAGTTGTGTATATACTAATTGTGAACCATTACGCGTAACTGAATGAGAATATAGGCTGCACCCGAAACAAGTTAATGAGAAGAAAATACTTTTGTCAAGAAAAAAAATATGATCTGTAAGATGATAAACTCGTTTTTATCTAAGTATGTTTTAGACTTTTGTATGGCGATAAACTCGTTCGGTTACATAGTTTGCTGATGACAACTTCCGCGTGCCTCTCAGAAAGGATACATTTTTATCGCATTTACCAGACACAGCTGTTTAAATACTAACATATTACACTGGTTCTCAATTGAAGCGTCTGATAACAAAAGCTCTAATGATCCATATTTGTCCAAAATATGCATTTGTTTCTGATCTCGCGTAATTTCAATACTATTTTTAACACAGTAAACGCAAAAATCCCAAAAGTTATTAGCTGTACAAGTTTAGTCTTTCTTCTATAGAATGAAGTCAAATTTATATTTGTACGCATATTGAAAAAAATCCCGTTATCTATACCTACAAAATCAATATAGTTCAAATTAATATAGTTCGAATCAATATAGTTCAAATCAATATAGTTCATTTCCGTTGAAAACAACCGAGTAGCCGTCACGGTATTTTCATCCCAACTAAACGGATAGAAAACTGAACGACCTCAGCGTGACGTTTTCAAATATCGTCATGTTCATAGTCTTCCTACTTTTTACAGATCTCCGGGCTCTTTCTTTTGACTTTTGAGCACCATAAATCTAGCACGGAAAATGATCACATATAGATCTCCCCTCCCCTAACCGTTCAATTTTTTAAACAACTGGTCGTTTATTAATTTTTTTTTAAATTGTTGCTGGCACTCAAACTGTTCTGTGCGTATAACTTGAAGTCATCGAGACGTTTAATTTACAAATGTGCGAAAAGTCAATCTACTGGTAGAAAAATTGAGTGGAGATGACTCAAAGATCACTAATCAGACTAATATGGCTCTCAGATAGATAGTTAAATTGTCGTTCTATCGTCTATTTCGAACACCTGTTAGGTTGCAACCAAATCATTCAATGACGAATAATGACTCTAAAGCGCATTTGGGTTAAATTTAGAGTTGCAGTAATGCAACAGTTTGTTTTAATAGAAAAACTGATTTTAAATATGATTATCACCCTATCTCAATTCGTCTAAAATATGTGAAAATAATTAAGATTATTTAAATCCGATACAAGTATAGACAACTCTATCTGTTGATTTTGTAAAGGTGTACAATAATTGTTTAGGCGCTATCTCGACAGATGGATTTGTGTCAATTCATAAAAAAAACTCACGGGATACGTGCAAAAGAACGAACATGCGGAGAGTCGTACATACGGACACGCGCAAAGCGATACGTAAAACCCTTAACACCCGACGCAATTTGAAATTAATGCAGAGGTTTCATATGTTGGTATGTTGACTAAACAGGTAGCTGCTCTGATATACAACGTCAATAAAGGGATTTATATTTGCAAGTAACTTGCAAATACTTTTTAAGCAAGATATTGAATTTTACCCTTCTAAAATAATTCTTTTGTCATCTTTTCCCTGGCAGATATATGTAGTAATTAAATGTACCAAGAACAAACGGCAAAATAAAATAACCTTTTGCGGAGCCAGCTATACAGCAGTTCAAGAAACAAATAAATTCAACATTTTCGTAATCTTGCTGACCGATCTGTTGGCAAAATGTATTTTAACCTACGATGGAGATTTGTCTTCTTGACGATTTGTATAGGCTTGTTTTCGATAGCTCACAAGTTCTTATGAGAATTAGATTTGTGTCTATTTGAGCGCCCTAATGACGAAATACGTACATGTTGTAGATGCAAAAGTTGTAACTGTAGATATTCGTCACTTATGAAGGATGGTGCTCAAAGGTTCTTGATTTTATATGTCTCGAGTGAAACTCAAGTATTCAAAGTGTTCTATTTCCCAACAGACGGCATGTCTCCACAACTGCTATTACTGTCTGTTACACTATTCCGATCACTTGAACCCTTTATTTGCTGAACAATTTTCATTTCAGAAGTTTAAACAGTCGTTGCTTTATTTTTTATTTTATATATAATTGAATTCACAGTTGGTCTTTATTGTGGAAATTAGTGATATTTTAATAGCATCTCATGATTATTTGTGGATTTAGCCGTTTAGCAAGTGTACTCAAGAGCATGTTGATGCAAAGGTAAAGACTTTGGGGCATCACTGTATCTTCTCTGGAATGTATGTATGTATGTATGTATGTATGTATGTATGTATGTAAGCCCTATCTTTATTGATAACACTGTACAAATGGACATCGGTTGGTTAAATTGTCCATTCCCACTTCTCTCTTCTTGGGTGGAGTGAAATAATAAACAACTTCTGGCGTCCATGTATGAATTTCACATATTACAAACTGTACATGTTTAATACGATTTGACTTTCTTTGGTCGCAAAATTGTACATTTTATCGCAACGACAGTTTGTACTAATTTAAAAATCCTGGTAGTGAAAATTGTTTCGAGTTTCTTCTAGATTTGACGCAATTCTGAGACATTGAGATTTACAGCAGTTAAGGGAATAATCGGAAAGAAAATCAAAATGCTACAAAGTGCTTCGCTTTCCATGATTTGCTTGCGTCTCACTGTTTACAAGTGGAACGCCATCAGTGATAGCAGGACAAGATTTCGCTTGCCTACAAATACTTGCTTATAATTTGTATTTGCTGTTGATCTAACTTGCGTTTAAGATAAAATAGCAAATGTAATAAAAGATTGCCTTATCAAAAAATCACTATCATCACCTAAAACAGTGGTAAATTTATAATTTGTGGTGACTCAAAAAAGGAGTTACGGAAAGGAACTCCGGGTTTATCTGGGCAGATCATTCTTTAAGCTATTTCATAATCCATATCAATAGAACCGCACATAAGTGATCCCCCAGATGGGAAAAATGACATTACCTTCGTTGTAAAGAAACAAAATAAAATTATGAAGTATCCTTGAGTGTAAATCCTTAGAATTATATTTTAAAATATAAAGGAAACAATTTGGGCATATTGCAGTGGAAATATTTACAAACAAAATTATTATGCATATGCAATTTAAAAAATGGAAATGTACAAGTCAGCATACACAACTATTTGCAAGCTTGACTTGCTCTGATAAACCTTTGACTTTTCTAACCCTCAGAATAATTTTTCTCTGAATATCTCTTCCAGCTCTACAGGGAGATTTATAGTATCAAAACATTTTGCCGATGTATAAGAAGTTTAAGATTTTGTGGAAATTATGCCCTATCTTAAATACACAATAGTTTCATTTATTTGTTTAATGTATAGTTCATTCCGTCTGCAGAGTTCATTATCCAGAATAGTACTACAGCTTACGTACACAACGAGTGAGTTTAAAACTCCATTCCAGAACCTTCATTATATTTTATTAGTCTTGGCTCTTAGCTTGATTAACATGAACCCATTTTAAATCAAAGAAGAAGGGCCATAACGGGTCTTATGAACTACGAAAAACTAGAAGCACTTCATGTTTTGAATGGGGATCTAGAGCAGGCCCGAAAATCTTTAGATTTAAATGCCAGGCACATTACATTTTTTTTCTTCTATTTTTATCTAGCGTCGAAGAAAACAAAAACGATCGTTGTATTTTAGTTATTATTCTCAAAATATATAACACGAACTTACTCACAAAGGTACGTTTATATTATCCAAATTTCAATTGTTTGGTGTCAGTTTTAATTCAGCGACAAAAACATCATGTCTGCCGTGGCAATTTAAGCTAAAATGTATTTAGAGTTGAAAATTTGCATCTTGAAGTCTTAGCTTAGTTGGAACTTAATAACAATGCTTTGAGTCTGATATTTCCCATAAGGCTTATATGCTATTTTTTATATTAAGCAAAATGAAAAACTTAAGTATGTACATTTGTATAATTACATTCAAGTACAGAATATGTAAGATTTTCCCACAGTAATTAAAGTAATAGTATGTACACAGTTTTTTAAATATAAAAAACCACGACCGGAAATAGTCTTCAATGATAAGACTCGGAAAAAGATTTTAAATTTGCAAATTACGTTTCCAAAGTTATTAGCCTTGTTATGCGGTAGTACTGCCAATTTTGCATTAAAATGAAAAATAACCACGAGCGATGAATATTAGTAAATTTAATAATTTTCATTTACAAATTTAAAAAAAAAAACGATGTCCTATATCTGTGCCAGAAGTGTTTTCAATACTGCTTAGTCACAGAAATAAAACAATTCCATAAATGCTGTCCATTTGGATTTGTTTCTATCCTGTTTACTTGTAATTCTTCGAGCACTAAGCCCTATTTATCGATATTCTGTAACTTTGGAAATTTATGTTTTAATGTGTTATCTAAATGGATTAGCTAAGACTTGAAAATCATTTATCTACATTTGGCTAGTGCAGTATGTCAGTTAAATTTGGATAAATTACATACATTTGATTGAATCGTTGACAACGGAAACATTTGAAGGTAGCATACACATTATTTGTATCCACTATACGTGTTTGCTTGGAGAACTTGTCATTTAACTTGATAACAATTGTGTACATGTTCTTACACTTCTCACTGTTGGTGCCATCTTATTTCTCGTCTCTTCGTTTCGCATATACTAAAGCAGTTTCACAATTAAGGTGCAGATTCACACTAACAATGAAATAAGTGATACATAGATAGAAAAGTAGGTAGGTATTAAAGAGAAAATAATTTACCCGTTTTTCCCTTTTTCTCACATCGCATGAAAGCCTATAATGCGCACAACCTGCAACAATGCACCGTTCTTTAATATTTATCAAATCATTATCTAAATGATATTTCAGTCAAGGTAAAATCGATTATTAACGGTCCATTCTCTACACAGACGAAGTCACCCCGAACTAAACTAATTTAAAAGAAAAGGCAACTGAACGAAGGCAGAAACAAAATCATCCATTCACGAACATAATTGCTAACACTTAATGAATACAGCTAGCACTAAGATATTTTTGCACTGAAAATATTCTTATGTGCTTACACATTCATTCTTTCTCGCCACTATCAATAATGAGAGATACAAAAATTTGGTAAATAATATGGACTTAAAATGTTTGGTTTGGTGTTTTACGGCAGAGCAACATAAGTAAGTTATTTAGTGTCGGGGCAATTGGAGCAAAGTGCCCTGCCCAAGGACACACCACGATTGCTGACCCAGGCTAGTCCGATGGTAGGATTTGAACCTCATCCTTTCGGTCGTGAGTCCGGCACGCTAACTACTGAGCCACTGCAGCTCTCTAAAATTTTGGTGACGGTTCATAAAAGGTATGGGGGTGTTTTTTCAATGACTTATTATAAATGTACGAAACATTGTCAATGTACGGGCGATCAAGATCTTTCTTAATTTTAAAATGCTCGATCTATAAATCAACAGCTGTCGAAAAAATACGTTTATGTCAGATAGTGTATTTATCTCTTCCAGTCAAAATACCCGCATTTTGTTATCTATCTTGAAATCTCGTTTCGAATGTTCAAAGTGAGGATTCGAGATGACAAGCATTTTGTTAGCCAACCGTTTTTATCACGAACCTTCGAAATTGAAACTGGATACTAAGCAATATATGTCGACCAGCAGGGTCTGGTAAAAAGTGTGATCAAAAACTTTGAAAACTATGATACGAATCATGAGTGTAGACGAGCAAAGAACGCTAGAGATAAATATATGTAGCTTGGTCCACGTTTAAAGAATGATCCTTGATGTTAATTTTTAGAAATCGGCTGTTGCAGTACAATAGTTAGTAATTGTCACTAGCATTGTCTGAATAGGAACGTCACTTATTATTAAACCATCCATTACTTCACTCAGTTTTCTTGCACTCTACGAAGCATAGCAACACACTAACGTTCCAGGATCTACAACTCATTCTTTTTTCTCCTGTTTAGCCCAATATTATGCAAACAAAGTCCATGCATAGCTTCTTTCTGGCTAAAAAGTTGAGTTTATGTTTTAAAAGACAATATAAGGAGAACATGCAAAAGGCCCTTACGGCCTTCTGCCGTACTATCATAGAAAAGATTAATCAAAATCTTCCTCACTATAAAAGTTCAAGCGGCTTAAGGGATTATAGAGAAGTCGGAAATCATGGGGTATTTAGGTTACCTGCTCTTTGCTGGCTTCGTCTTCTTAACGGTAGGTACCAAAGATGCCAACAAATGTGCATATGTGTATACATGTAATTTTGTTCGCTACCCAAAATGATGGAGCATGAAAGAAACACATTTTTTTTTAAAGAAAAAGAATAGATTGCGGCGTTGGCTTTGTAGAATTATCGTTAATTTAAGAGATTGTAGAAACAATATTTATGAGCATGTCGAAAGTTATTTATACTAACGATTTATTCACATATTGAAAACAAAATTGCAGTCGCAAAAAGAACGATAAATAAAATCTATCATATGTTTATGATGGCATATACTGAAGAAAACATGAATACCAATTAAGTGTTTAGCCGTAAATGTTGACTAATGAAATAGATGTACGGGTGTGTGTACAGATGGCATTGGTCAAATGAACAAAAACAATTGCAATATCCAAAGCAGCAACTAATAAGAGTGGATTTCAGGCTTTAATCTCTTTTAAGTATTTTTTTAAAATCTGAAATGCGTTTGCCTTTATCGGTGAGGTTTGCCATTACTTAATAGTATCATACAAAACATATTTCACTGTGTTGATTAAAATCAAACCATTTTGATTAAAATAAATTTACTATAATATCTTCATGAACCCAGCATTTAAATCATTTGCTTTACATATTTGGTTAATATTAAATCTCTCCATGGTTTCGATAAAAAAAGTTTGAGCTGACCGAGAAACATGCCACGCTCTAGCACTTAAATTGTAAGGCAGTTGTTCTTTTTTTATTTTGAGGGTATATGTCCGCAGGAGAGAACACTTTTTCGATATCAGTCCAAAGTGTACTATCACTGAAGTGTATTGGGGTTATGGGTGTGTAAGTAATATTTGACCTTTCAGATAAACTGCGAATGTTCAGCCCACTAATGAACATGGATATTTCTCATAAATCAATGTTTCTTTCTCCTTCAATAAATAATGGTGATTGACAGAGGTCTTTTAAGTATGTGTTCAACATTTAGTGACATTTAGTGACAATAATTGGATGAGAGACGTTGGATTTATAGAGATTTGAAAGTTTATATGTCATATAGTACAAGGCACATAAATAATCATATGGACTCCTCAATGATATCTTGACTGACTTAGCCATAAAAAAAAATACAATGAGGTAAACAGTGAAACTTATTTGGGTGCTTATAACTGTTTCATCTTTAATGTGATGTTCGGGTGACTTTGGATATGATGAAAGGAAACGGATTCATGTCAAGAATGAAGGATATCTAAACATTTGAGTGATGATACAAGTCGAACAATATTTCTGGTCAGAGGCGCCAAAGCACACCTAGATCAGCGGGCCATTAGAATGTCTGTTATGTGATGGTTCATTGACAGACGTAGTGCAAGGCCAGGCTGAGGGGTTAGTATACTGAGATGTGCTGCATCATGTTCCACAACATAATCACTCCTGCGCTCTCTTTGTAATTGAGGAGCTGATGATATATTATGGACTGACTGAATATGATAAGTCTATAGTCATAAAGAAATAAAATAAAAGGAGATTAAGAATTACACCCAATACACTTTTTCCCTTTGTTGCTGAGTGTAAAATGATTTCTTGGGGAGCGATACTCAAAGGTATAATTAAAATATATTTCTCTGGAGGATGATCTCGAATTAATTAAGTATCTAAAACATTAAATCAGCAATATTCTCAAAATACTGTATTTTATCAGGTTCCTTTTTGAGATCATGATTTTTACATTGACGATATATTGTTTGGGGGGGTTTTTTGTTTTTTGTTTTGTTACACATGTGAAAAATAAACTTGCGAGGAACGTTTAAATTCTGTAATTATATTTCAGGTCAGATCAAGTGAAGGTAAGAATTTGTTTTAAGTGTGATGCTTTTCTTTCGAATTTAATTTTACCTGCAAACTCAAAGGTCATCGTATCATGCAGATAATATAACTACTGCTGTAGAGTTTTAAAAGTTTAAGTAGAATAACATAGATATAAATAACGTAAATATTGGTGTAAATAAAAAGAAAGACATACAGTGTTATGTTACTTTTTGTCGTGACAAATTTCTGAAGTCGATACTTATGAATCGATTTCTTTCCATTGTATTGGAAATGAGTTTACTCAAAGCTATGAACACAGGAAAACTAAGATGAAAGTAAATGTGGTCTGTAAGTATTACAAGTTTCTGATTTAGTTTATACTTGAATGAATAAAGCACCTATTGCCAAAACATAACTGTGGATATAATACAGCATTGGATTGCTGCTGTTAACGAATTAGTTATTTATAGTAAACCAGTTTAAGTCTTAATGTATTATCACCAAAATCGACTGGTTCAATCTATCCTCTCCTAATTCCCTACTCTATTTTTCTTTTAATAGAAATGTTATATTTTATTTTGTATATTATACTCGCATTAAGAGCAAGGTTTCTTATTAAATATATATCGTCGATGTTATAATGTATAAACGGGCATTCCACACATATTCAAACAGGGTTTTATCTCAATCCTGTACATCTGTGTGATACAGTTGCCCACGTGAGAAGGTCATGTTGGATACACCTATCCGACATGAGTAAAATAATTAACACTGTTGATTTCGTCACAATTCTTATAACATAATGACAGTCAAGAACATTTCTTAAGATTTGTTTTGATTTGTTTTAGGCAGGAACGAAGTTTGCCGAATCCCTACATTTTATCCTTCCTCTCTAATGACGTAAGAACTTCCAAAAAAAGCACAGTATTTATTAAAGTATATCCACACCATCCACAATAATACTACGAAAGGACTAGTACATGCAAACGGTAATCCTTGCCTACAATAATTGATTTTGTTGCAAATTAAACATTTCATGCTCCCTCTCCAAAGACGTGCAAACTGTAAGAAAATACTCTATTTCTTTTTGTATACCCATACCTATTATATACGATCTTTTTTTCTAATGTATTAGTGAGAAATAAAACAACAATAATCCATCATATGCTTGGTGTGGCATAGTAAAGTAACACCCTCGGGATCAGTATTTGTGGGTAGGAACTAGGCAAAGTATCGTTCCTGCCAGCAACTTCCTACCCTGGCGTGAGATTTCCTTATTTCATACAAGTTCATAGAATGGACTCTTATTATAGTGTCCATTATCTAAATCATCTAAATATGGAAAACTCTTAGGGGCAAACACAATGCACAACACAACAATGCAAAATCAGTTACACGGTATGAGTCTCTATCCTGGGAAATCGATTATTTAAACCAACTTTTCAGCAGGTAAACAGGAACAGGTGGGGTTGGAGATGGGAAGTTACCTAGTCTCTCGCTAATATCAATTAAATTGACCAAAAGTTGGAAGGGTCAGTTCCATTAAGTGCAAATATATCATTCATGGATCAGAACACGGCGTTGCCTTAGTAAAACAAATATATAATTGTTAGAATCCCGACAAGAGCAGATGTTCCTCTTGCAAATTTTGCGAAAAATATCAAGATTTAATCACAGAGAGATATTGATTTACCATACCTAAAGGAGGTGGTGGGGGTGGGGTGGTGCGTAGGTTCTTTTCGCGGTAGACGAATAATTATGCATGGAACAGTCTTAAATGAGTTCGCGTTTTAATTGCTCTAGATTGTAACAGATTTCCTGTCCAACCCGCCTTGGCGGAAGCTTGATATAGTAATCACTTTGGCGTCATTGTACGTGTCAGTCCGTCCACACCAATATCAAGTTCAATGTTAAAGATTTTGAGATTAAGTTCAGTCTTACAGTTTTTCACTTTCAAGCTAAATAAAAGAGGTTTCGACAAAATAGCATAACAATTCCGTATAATTTGTGTAAATAATCCAACTGCACAGGACACATACCATTGAATTAAGAGAATAGGGCAATGAAAACTTAGATAAAACATAGAACGCGGCCATACAAATTACTGGGGGGGGGGGGTGAGGAAAAAGGCATAAGAATTATACAAATTTATCGGTACAGTCATGACGGTTTATACAGTCTTTATAAAAAGGAAAGCAACAGTCTAAAGTTTCCGCCGCAAAAAAAGAGACAAGTGCACAATAAAATGTGATAACCAGTACATAATGAAAAGAAGTGAAGCAAGGAGCACTTAACCGTGTTCGCATCTCTGTTAAAGTTTTTCAACACCCCTAGAATGCAAGGAAGATAAATAATTATATGATTCAGGTCATAATATTCAAGTAAGATACACTCATATATATATACTTTTAAAAAATTCATATTCATTATTAACCAAAATCCACCCACCCCTTTTCTACCATTGAACGAGAGTCTAATTGCTTCAAAAATATATTATTCTTAATTAAACTTTAGGGGATAGGACACGAGTTAACTGATTCATCTAGGTCACGTCTGAAAACATACGTTTTAATACATCATCAGTGAATTTCTTGTACTTTCTTACACTCTGAATACAGCTTCCATCCTTTTTATTTCTTTTTGTTCCCTTTCCAAAGCAAAGATGCATTTAGAAGGTTTACAAGTGTCAGCGCTAAATTGTCACTTATTTGCACAGTAGCCGCCATTATTTGGAGCACTGCTTAGATGTGGAAGGCATGACGTAATGCGGTATTTTTCCGTAGGGGCAATGTGAAATACCAGCACTCGAAGTCCTTGTGTTCGATTCAATCATTTTTGTGCAATATAATATTTTAATTAGAACAAAGCTCAGAGAAACAGAAGCTACCGAGCACTACATTGCAAGGTCGCGTCATTCGGACGTTTCCGTTGGAGAAGACAATAAATCCTTAAAAGATCTATAGAAAAATACACGAAATAAAACTACTTTCTTAAAAGTAGAATGTATATGAAATGAGTAAAATTTGTGTATATTTGAAGAAACTTATAAAATATCAAGAAATATAAGTGGTTATACGCATACATTCATCTGGAAATGGAAATTTTGAGATAGCAGAGAAATGTCAATATAGCTATTTTCGCTGTTAAGAAAAACATATTGTTCCGATAGCCATATGTTATAGTGAGATATGGATTAGATATAAAACATTGCAAGAAAGGTAGTGGAACAATTAAAATTTTGGATACGCCTATAAAATGGTCTTTTTAGTTTGATAAGTTACATGTCCACTTCTGCAAACATATTCTTGCTGTAAATTTTGATGCATGTAACTTAGCCATTATGAGTGAATTCTTTGTTACTATCTAGTTATTACTACAATGTCAAATATTTCTAACTTTTGCTTTCACAGATATATCCTCAGAAGAAACTTATCTTCTACACAGCGTGTATATGGAAGAAAAGAATCCACTAATGTGGAGATTTGGATGAAATCTGTTTTTAAAAATCTTACATGAAATAGGTCAAACTAATCTCCTTTCAGTAGCAGACGATTACTTCATAAATACATATAAATTTAGCAAATTAAAGTTTGTGTCATTGTAAAGTAGAAAATTGAAAAAGACTAAAAGATGGAATGGAAAAAATTACGGGTAGGTGCGTGATTTAAAAAAAGATTTCAAAGTTAAGACCTTATTTTGAGAAATACACAACAAACCGTCACGAAAGATTCAAACGTGTAATTACTTTAAAGAAGGAGTGGATACATGAGTACATCGATATGTAATAAAATTACTGACGAAATTCATTTGTGAAGTGAATCTAAATTGTTTACATTACATCGTAATTATTATATAAACCATTAGTATGCTATGAAACTTTTACAAGTCAATCAAAATTGCGAATCGTTGGCAGTTGCCATAAGCGCTGATGAGTTCTAATCTGCCTGTTAATGTCGTAAGAAAAAACTGAAGAAAAACTTGGTCAAAATCTATGGATAGCTATTTCTAAAAAAAGACTTGAGGTTTTAATTTTTAAGATGGATAGGCATCTTCCTAAATAGTTTGTTTTAAAAACAATAACTACAAATCATCTTATTTTTAATCATGATGATTAAGCCAATTATTGTACACTTCGGGCTGTTTCATTAACACCAATGAACCAAATCACATCATATCAGATTGTATTGCTTGGAAAATGTTTAGAATGTTCTGAACCGGCAAATCACTTTATTTCTTTCTTTCTTTATCTTTTAGCTCAAGGTTTTGGAATAACTTGTGCTATTCCAACGTGTCCGACATGTGGCTACACCTATTCCCATAGTTACAGGTGAGTATGCTGATCATTAAAATATCCAGACCTGAACAATTCTTACATTCTGCACAATAAATAAATAAGTAAAAGGAAGAGAAAAAAAAGAAGGAAAAAAAACAGACTAATATGTGACAGGAATTACGATTTAATGATGTTGTGGGAAAATTGTGGTTTAAATTCGAATGCATGCATTTTGTATCTATCACAACGAACTAGGAATCTTTCTATTAACAAATCTAAATGTCGTATCCTTATGCTACGCTTATTCGAAATGCACAAAACAAACGCAGCGAGTTAATCCACACTGTATAGGACAAAAGATAGCTCGCCCTAAAGAACAGTAAAGCCTTTTTAAACTAAATATATGCTCCGAACACACTTTTAAGTTGTCATCTAAGCTTAAATCACTCTAGTTCTTTCATGCGTTATCATGTGAAAAACGTAATTATATTTCTTCTTCTAATCGAATTAAAACATGTCTACATCTTGTAATTATCTTTGCCTTGACCTATAGCTTATTGTTGGGACAGTTATAACAGAATGGTTTCTGTAATCACTCTTCTCTCTCTCTCTCTCTCGATCGATCGATCGATCAATCGAGAATTGTTTGCTCCATCTCTATGAAAGTTGTCTATATTATTAAGAAATATGCACGAAGGGAAATACATATTGGGGCATATTAATGGGTAACTTTTGGAATATTGCACAGTGAATCATTGTCATTCTACCATAATACAGTCTTCCGGCAGGCCAAGACTGGTATGCAATCGCCAGGACAACGAAGTTGCCGCCTATACCCCTAAACCCTCCCCAGGCTCCTATCTCTCCCTGTCTTGTACTTACCACTGTGACGCATGTGGTGCGACAAAGGGGCAAATCAGCTTAAACTAAACAACCCCTACAAGCCACCTCTAAATCCACCACTAACAGTGTTTTTCAAATGTCCCATTCACCATAATGTCCTAAGTTTGTGTAATTAACTTCTCCTACAGTTTTAAAATTTTGATTTTGTGTCATGAAACTTTGCTCAGTTGTTCTAGAGATAATGTAAATGTTCATGATGTATTATTAGAGTGATTTTGTTTGTTGTTTTAAAAAATATAAAATAACCTGTTTTTCGCCACTTTACAGAGGGGGGAGGGGCAAGGGCATATGTCTCCTATGGACAAAAGTCAACAAAACTGACACTTGGTTCGAATGACTTATTTACTTATCAATGGCGGCAAGTTAATTTCAACACCGTTAAACCCACGATTATATTGTTCTCTCAAAACTTATCATTTAAATCACGAGGTTATGAATATATAAAAAAACTCTTTGCTGTTTTTGTGTTAAAATCAAGCAAAAAGAATTCATAAGTTAAAGGCAAAGAATGAGTATTTGCCATATGCAGAAAAAAATGACTCTTATACATAGTATCAAATATACAGTCAGTATTCAGGTAGACCATATTTTTATTTGAACAGGCGACTAATTTGGTTAGTATTTCTAGATCGCTCAAACGCATACTAAACACAAAGTTATTTGAAGGAGTATTATTTCCGTATATATAAGCTTTAGCTCTAATTTTACGATGTTGTGTGTGATCTGTGCTCTTAAGAAGATTTCTAGAGAAAGAAAATACATTCGCTTGGAAACCAACATAATTTTGACTTGCCTACTGAGAAGTGCTAACACAAGAATTATTTATGAGGAAGATGTAAGTACTTGATTTAAAAACAAAATGCAAAACAGAAACAACAAACAAAGATTAAATTTTCCTTCCCTTTTTTATTGTTGCTATTTAACATACATTTGTATGCTACTTGGCCGCCATATCAAAATGATCTTCCATTGCCAATAGTATTATATCTATTAGGAATACTGATCTTCCATTGCCAATAGTATTATATCTATTAGGAATACTGATCTTCCATTGCCAATAGTATTATATCTATTAGAAATAATGATCTTTCATTGCCAATAGTATTATATCTATTAGGAATAATGATATTCTATTGCCAATAGTATTATATGTATTAGGAATATTGATCTTTCATTGCCAATAGTATTATATCTATTAGGAATACTTCTTGTTCAAATGAATCATAGACCTAGAAATAACTTAAAATTATTTATTTTCTTTTTGTATCTATATATGGAATGTCCCACCTATTAATGTAAGATGAGGGACAGATTACTCCACTTTCAAAAGCCACCTTGCTGTTGAGACCGCATGTGTGTCTCCCAATTATCTAACCTATTATCAGAAATTCTCTATTATACGCACTCGTACTAGGAAGCACTCTGTTGATTTAAATATTCCTTTATTTGGTAACCATTCTATAATTCATCCCTTGTTTGATTTATGGCTCAGATGTAGAAAGCATGCTATTAAATATTTGCAATTATTTTGCAGGACAAAGATACAATACTCTGTATGAATTAGATGGGTTACCTGAGTCTAAAAATGACACAGATAAATATTTGAAATATATTATTTTCTAAGTAAAATAGATAAAAGAAATTAATATTTTAGCTATTCAATATTTTGTGATGTTGATTAACAGCAATCGATTTGGCTTCATATATGAATTTAACGTATCATTCATGCTACCGTTACTACTCAATTTGCAATATTGTGCATTACCTTTGAAGTCTCACGTATTTTTTAAGTAAAGAAACTAATTAAAATCTCTACTATATGTTTCGTCTTTGATTTTAAGTTTGGCGTTATCTATCTCCAATTACGTTGTTTTGGGTTGTTTTTATTTGTTTCTACTTTTTTCCTTTTTTTCTAAGTATGACACATACATAGCTGATCTGCGTATGAGTATATTTAACCATGCTTCCTGTAGTCATTGGTCTCTCTTCTTATCCTTGGTATATTTTACACTTTAAGTTGAAATGAAATTTACTTCTCTCTGTGTTTTCAGAGTATTTTTACCTTCTTTCCATTCTTGAATTGAGTCACATTATGCTTATTTTGTACAAGTTTTAGTCAGACATGGATAGGGTTGGTTTTGCCTCTTGTCGTATGCAATGTAGAGTATGATCTGTCTTGTTAGGGGATGACTTTACACAATGTTGGGACGAATTTTGGTCCGACGACATCTGCAAAACATGGACCTGTGAAATAGGTTTAAACGAGCTTAGTCGATAGGCTGGTGGTAATACTTTATCTCAGATACGAGGATATTTGCCTGATATACATGCACAGTTAAAGAGTAATTCGACAAAACTTACTTATGTATGTATGTATGTATGTATGTATGTATGTATGTATGTATGTATGTATGTATTTAAAGAGTATACAGTTAAAGCGTATGTATGTATTTCTGTATATGTACATACTCTTCAGGAGCGATTGGAGAGGTTGTCAGGAATGCTACTGTGAGCCGACCACGACCACGCCCTCTGCTACTATGATTGTTATAGGTATACAAATACTACTTTTACCAATAGTAATACACCTCTTTCCTTCATGTTATAGAAACTATTATTATATACTCATTTTTTGTTTCTCTATTAACTTTGTATTGTCAGAATCGTGCAGTATTTATCCATACTGCACGGCTTCATACTGCACGACACGTGTGTCTAAAAATAGTATCGCGGTTGAGGAACTACTTTTTATTGTAAACAAACAATGTACGCTCATGTAGCAGACCCCGGAGCTTTTGCTATATTATATTTGTCTGTGGATGAACTAAGCAAGCTGTTTGAGTCATTTTAAAGTTTAGACGATAAAGCTGACGATGTGGATGAGTTCATTGAGTCACAAAAGTAACTTTCAACCAAGCAAGCGACTGAACATTATATTCGCAATGTCCAGCGGTGGCTTTATGACAACAAACGTGAAACATGCAGTATTGAAAATATCATTCTGATATTCTAAAAACTTATTTAGCGTATGGACAAGACCATGAACCGTGCTCTATATAGTCTATAAAAAAATAATATAGAAAGGTATCTTAAGGCCAACGGATATTCCGTCTCTCTTAGAGACCGCCCATTTTACAAGTCAGTCCAAGCACTACATTCGAAACAAATACAACTAAAAAAGGCGGGTTTTGGTATTAAAGCAAGTGCCTCGAAGCCAATAAGCCAAGATAACGAAGAAGCCTTATTTTCCGCTGGCTACATGGGCTCTGACACTCTGGCCGCTTTGCAATTTTCCCGGTTTTAATTGTTTGAGAAAAGTTTTGGATTTAAAGTACAAGTTATATAGGTCATGCAGCTGGGGTCCCTCCAACAAAGATCATGCAAGTAACAGTACATACAAATATGTCTTCTAAAGCTTGTAATAAGAATGGCAATAAATATACTTACGTTTCTGCGTCTTAAATTTCTTCAAAATGTACTTTCTGATCCACGGCGCGAAATCGCACTGCAATCTAAACTACATTTCAAAGAGAAATCAGATTCCAAAGGAGAATATACTGCACTCAAAAAACTAAATTAATTTGATATTCCCTAACAAAAAATATTTAATCCTGCATCTCCTTGAGAATATGAAATAAAAGAATTTCATATTTTGTCCACCTTATTATTCCAAACTATCAACGGCAGAATAGAAATACATGTGTAGTTTGATGTCGAGGCCAGTTCCTCCAGCTACATGTACATCGTACGAAATCGAATCAGCTAATAACTCCAGTCCAGCACAACTAAAACAACAGAATTTAGTTGGATCGACAGAAAGACAACCAACTGGGAAAGTTGTTTCAAGGCGCAGTCATTCACAATATGACTCTAAATTTCAATTGTAAGTAGACCAAAATGATATTTTGTTTTGAAACGAATGACTGAGCGCGCGGTACGCTACCAAGTTCAAAAGTCGCTGGGCGGTGCCATGCACACATTAATACTGTTACTGTGTATCTGTTTACCTACGGTTGTGTATTTACTCTGGAATCTAGCAGAAATTGAATTACTTTGTTTCTTGTAGAGTGTTCATTTTGTTATTCAGCCTTAGGTAGAAAATCAAAATGAGTATATAAAAAGAAGGTTCCATCATTTGTATAGGAAAAAAGTCCCAAAGTCGTGCAGTATAGCTCAGAAATTTCGTTCATATTTTTCCATACAAATGCAGTGACCTATAAATATTATTTATCTTAATTCACCTTAGACTTGTCGAGATTGAATAAAATACCATCAAGACTCATCCGCTAACTGGTTTCTGACAAACATTTGACCGCATTACAAGCACATTATTGCACTTTCCTCCTCATGTAAAAATATAAAGGGTAAATTGTTCAACAATAACAATATCGAATAAAACACTCGGTGACGTAAAGACAGATAAGAATAGTTCGTTGTCCCTAAGCAGAGGCTTATGAAAGAATTACACTTTATCTAACTTATATTTCATTTGGGGTCCGTATTACGTCTCAGTATCGTATACGACACACAAAAGAAATATTAGTAGAAACATTAATTTGAAGTGCGTGCATTGTTTTCATACATTATCCCAATCCAAACATTTTCTTACACCTGAATGGAGAGAATTCATCACGTGAAAGAAGATAACTTTAAGATGATTTCAGTTGAATCTCATCTAAAACTTTTGCTTTAGCGCTTCGCTTCTCTTCGGTTGAAGTGACAAATCTGTCAAGTGCATAGGAGGAACAGTCAGATATTTGACTGTAATACAACCAATACGGACACTTGTTTCAAGGAAATTTCTACTGTGTCAAAACGGCAATAACTAATAGATTTTAGAGATTAAATATTAATAATTAAGCCATACGAAAATACCATATACCTTAGAAGATTGTCATATTCACCTTTAAAGTGTATGTCAAAGGCAGCGCATACCTTTTATTAGTCACTCGTCTAAGGCATAGCCAGGAATTTATATTGGGAGCGAATCTCTGCAAATAGCCGACAAAAGTAATTGAAAGGGTCGAGATGTAGGTAGTAATATCAAAACAGGGGATTGCTATCGTGACAGCATAAAGCGTCACTTGAGATTATTTTTTTCAAAAAAGATTGAATGATAGAGGCGTATGTTATTTATGTCAGAACTACTAGTATCTTCTCAGAAATGTGACTCTCAAGGGTATTGATTGACAAAAATTGCGTTGGTAATTAGGTCTTTCGGGCAGTCAGCCGAGACAATGACCAGCGGTAAGCACTGTGGCATGCACTATTGGTTTATGGTCGCAAGTAGAAACCCAGCTGATATAATACTAATCACCTTTACTGGACCCGGTCGATAACTGCATTCACGAATCAAATCATTCTGTCTGACAAACATGGCGGATGAGATTATTTATATGCCATTGGTACATTGATTATGCTTATCGGATGGTGGATACCTAGGTTGGCGAATACAGGAGGGAATTAAAGAGCAAATCAAGTGTTATATTTAAATTAATTGTCGGTAGCTGATTGTGGCGAGTGACGGGGGAGGGGTAGTGGGCGAAATCAGAGGAGCACTATCTATCTCTCTCTCTCTCTCTCTCTCTCTCTATATATATATATATATATATATATATATATATATATATATATATACCTTATATTATACTCATTATAGTGTACCTGGAAAATATAAATGATGGAGATGCGGCTGTTTTCCATTTGAAGTTTCTGCCCTCGTCCCTATCTCTCTCTCTCTCTCTCTCTCTCTCTCTCTCTCTCTCTCTCTCTCTCTCTCTCTCTCTCTCTCTCTCGTTATATATGTATGAACATATGCGTCTATCTTTATATCAGCTTAAGTCTTGCTAAATTTCCTAACGGTTTAAATTGAGTTCTCTTATCGGGGCGAATATATATGTGCGGTAGTATTAGATGTGGAGGAAAGCTGAGTATTTTGAAAAAATCACATGATCCGGCACTGAACATTTATTAATGAAAGTTCCAATACCTCGGGAAATGCGATTAGATTTACATCTAAAAAGCCATTTACTTCAACGTATTTCGATTGGTCTCATGACATAATATGCATTCAATATGCAACTCAAATGACGTATCCATGATGTACGAGGAATTGTTGTTTCCTTTTATTTTCTTCAAATTTTAGGAGGATACAATGTCACAGCAAGCTGGGATCCTCATCCGGCAAACTACTGGAGTAAGTAAATTCATTTTCTCTTGTCCTTTTGTTTCCGTTTCTTTCATGCTGTCTTTCATATTTGAACTTGACAAGAAAATAAGTGCAGCTGTGACCTATATATGGGCATCCAAACTAGTATACTCGGTTGTAAAGACGAATCTCTGTAAGCATCATAACTGGCTCGCCACGATATATGTCCGATTTTTTTTCCAGGTACTTTTAATATGCAATACACACAGGTAGCAGGAAAGGAGAAGATACCTCGGTAGAAAGTTGTTTTGCGGATATTGATAGCTTGATATTACTCTGGTATTGCAAATTCAAAAATAGTTTCCATGCATATCCAAATTATTTAACCTTTTCTTTCTATGCAAAATATTACATAATAAGGATAATGATCTACTACCTAGAAGCTTTCATATTGTTGATATGTAAATTGCATGTTATATTGCATTCAGAAGTTTATAAGTCGAGCGTGAGAGTCGCTGTGTAGCATCCCCGTTTCATTTTAGCACGTGCGCCTAACTGTGGCACTAATGCTTGCATATCCTAGTGAGCAACAGGTTGTGAAGTAACCTATAAGCTAGTGATTGAAAAACAAGAAAGTCATTAGATGTTTTTATGTGAGAAAATATTAGAACTTTTTAAAGTATGCGGTTTATATAACAACTGGACAATATATTTTAAGAAGTTAATATTTTAATCTTTTTTTCTTCTTATGTTTTGAATGCATTTAGGGATCGGACCATTAATTTATTTCCCATAGAACGTAATGTTAATATATAAAAAATACAATTAATTTGGCATACAAACCACACATGTTTCCATTCATTAGAGATAGAGAATTTTTTGAAGCTTTGAAAAACAGATGTTTCGCAGCATTTCCTTGCGCTTCGTGCTGCTAAACAGGGGACTCCCTGCTCTGCACTTAATAAGATAGCCTCGCACCAAGAGTCCATATGCTATTTTGTCTGTAAGAAATTAAATACAGGATATCAAAATGAAAGTAAATATTTTATTGTCAACTATAGTACATAGATTGAAGTTTGTGAAATGTATAATGGAAAAAATTAAATCAATTTACAAGCCAATAGGTGCATCTCAAAATAGTTAGTACTCTATTTTTATTCCCCTACAAGTAGACTGATTCTCTGGCTGTAAAATAATTAGTGGTCCGATACCTATAAGGTGGTTTTGTCGTCTTTACCTGTTAACCTGTAGGACAACTACATATGTAACTTTTGGAATGGCTATCTTCCTATTTTGTGTGTATTTTCATTCCTTCTTTTTTTCGTTACATTGTTGGAACTAAATTTTAATCGGCACTGTCTAGCCATATATAGCTATATTGTGCTGACGTGTGGACAATCCCCTATACATGTATATTTAAGAGAGACATAGAGAGAGACACAATAGAATAGTGTTTTTACTTTTTCCTTCGAGGAAAATTTGCAATTAGTATTAATTGCTGTTTTGCGATTACGGTTTCAGTGATTTATTCAGCGCAAGACATTTCACCAACACAAATGTTGTAACTCAGTCGAATGGCAGTATTTTTATCTTAATAAGGTATATATATATATATATATATATATATATATATATATATATATATACAGAGTTCAGTGTGACACCCTATGAACAGATCTACAGCTGAAGATTGCTTCTGTAAAGTGGACAGCTTCCTGACAAAACTCGTCTGTATTGTGGCTATACAGAGAAAATTTGGGGCTATAAGTACCTTGGTTATGGTCACATACACGGCCAATGAACTCGAGATAATCGGGTTTCTCACCGTCGGCACTTTCTACCTGCATCAGTGGGTAAATCAAACTATTGTAAATTAATTTTCAAGTGTCCATTTTTAAATCTATATTGTTCCTCAATGGAACCGATCACAACATGGAGCTTCAACAAATAAACACAAGTGATCCCGTATATGAACGGATATAATCAATGTGTGGAACTATCACCAAATATGATTAATATACGGAATTATAAACAAGTATGGTAGACATGTGGATCTATCAACATGATATGATCAATGTACGAATCCCGCAGACCCGCTGGCCCAGAACCTTTAGCTCGACCGTAGTATCCGGGTTAAACAAAACCCCCAGAGTTCAATGACATCCTGTGAACAGCTCTACAGCTGAAGATTGATTCCGTAAAATGGACTACTTCCTGACAAAACTCGTCTGTATTGTGACTATACAGAGAAACTTTTGGGCTATAAGTAACCAGGTTATGGTCACATACACGTCCAATGAACTCGTGCTAATCGGGTTTCTCACCGTCGGCACTTTCTACCTGCATCTGTGGGTAAATCAAACTATTGTAGCCAAGGCTAAAACTATATACCCCTTGGTAACGCTGTACGCGGCAAGGAAACCCACGTATATCTTCGTTCATATTTTATACAAAGGTATTTTAGTACACACAGTTTTGTGACAATACGATAACCTAAAGTATTGAGGAGACTAACACACAGACACACACGCACGTGTGCACACAAAAATGTACAACTATTTGGTTTCTCTTGTATAATTTTCAGGTATGTCTAGAAGCAGCCTGCTGTCCATTCTCCTTAATATTAAACAAGAGGCGCAGAGTCTGATCGACACCGCCAAGAACACCTATGACCATATCCTCCACAGCGTCATCGTTAATGACGTGAGAAAGCGACGAGCAGCTGCCAAAGAAGGTAATTATTTTTTCCTCTTTTCTATTCTCAACATACAAAGCTGAACATAAACAGCATCAAAACGTTGAATACGGTTCGTCCTTGCTTCGAATCATCGTTCACCGATATGCTTTATTATTCTACAATAAATGCCAAAAAGTTCAACTATTTGAATAATTACCTGCCAATTCCGTCCTCTACGTCAAATTTTAGAAGAAATGTAGAGCTAACGTTTCTTAATCTAGCATGAAGCTGGTCTTCACCGATAGTCACATTGGTATGAAGAAATTGTGCTATATTTACCTATTTAGGTATTTATGCTAAATTTTATATAGACACTTACACACATTGATTTATTTTTCGAATTGGTGTAATGGGATAACCTCTGTAAGTCAATGCTTACTCACATGCTGGTCGCTTATATCGTGAGGTTTCACATCGATATAATATTTCCGTACAAAGCATTGTCATATAAAAACAGTTAACCATTTCAGAATGTTAGCGATTGGGCATTTATGTCATTACAAATACTTCACATTTGCTCATAAATTGCTCGGTTTATTCTTAGCATTAGCATACTGTTGTATCAGCAAGTCTTCATATCCGTTAGGGTCATACATATCATTCATCGAATTTAAGTAAAAAATCTTACGTTTGGTTTGTAAAACGTATTTGTGCAACAAATATCGACTTTTCATATAATCGATATCATCTGAAACGATTGCTGCATATGATGTTTATGGGAACTTGTGGAAAAACAATATATTCTGCTTACTTTTTTGCATCTATCCACATTTTGTTTTACTTAAGTAACACTCTCCATTTAACTATTACCTTTGGTTTTAAAATTATTAGTGACGTAATTCTATGTAGGGTTTACGGCAGATCAGCACAGTCCTGACATATAGTGCCGAGTAAACGTTACGTTGTAAAAATGTAAATGTACAAAATAACTTAAATCTGTGGAAATATAAACCCTTCCAATTAGAAAAGTAAACAGTCAATATAAGAGCTAAATGTTAAAAACGCTAAAATTTGTTCAAAGGTATATAAAACAATAAATGAAGGTAATAAAGTAACGTCTAAAATATCTGGTCAGATGTTTTTATATAACAGTATTCTATTTGAAACTCTACACCATCAAAAAGCTTGTAAATCGAGTTGATATAAAAGATAATAATTCCGACTCACAGTGTGTAAAGTCGATATACTTGTCATATATAGATACATGTATATCTTTCAGCATTCAACATCTAAGATTAAAACGGTTCGCTGAGACCTTACAGATTGAAAAGGCTCCCACTGATTTAAAATAGTCTCACATCATGGTGAACTGTAATTATCTTTGATTTCGCGTGTTGTCTATATATATATATATATATATATATATATATATATATATATATATATATATATATATCTGAAATGTTATATCTTTTTCTTCAGCAGAAAGCAGAAAATAATTGGACAACAAGCGATCAAGTCGGAAGAGAGGTATTATCACGTAACCGGCCATCACATCAATGAAAAAAAAATCACACTATTAAAATCGATACTACACAGTAATCAGCGTGTGTACTCTTTTTGAACAATAAATGTCTATACACGAGACTTTAATTTCTGTTCTTCAGTTTGATATTTTTATTAATATCTAGCAGAGTAAAGTCTCTTTATCCAGGCTTTCACTTATATCTATTTCATTCTATTCCTGTATGAAAATATAAGAAAGATGTGTCATTGACGGTCACAGTTTAAGCAGAAAAAAGTATAACTTTAAAAGAAAATTAGGTCTTTGAAAACACTTGAAGTACCAAAACTTTAAAAGAAAAAAAGGCCTTTGAAAACACTTGAAGTATCACAGCTTTCTCATAATTTTCTTTATTAATGCTGATATCGCACAAGATACTATCCGACCAAACAACGACTATGAAGTCGAAGATAAAGGAGATTAGTGTACCGTGTGCATTTCTGTCCTGGTGTTATACACGTCTCATTTGGGCCCTGATGTTATAACAAGTCTGATACACAAACTCGTCCTGAACTCCGAATGTCTTTGTAAAATCACCACTAAACATGCCTGTGTACCAAACTACTTTTGTTTTAGCGTGAGAGTTTGTTTTAACCAGGCACAACTGACTATTTTATCCAAATAAACGTAGAAGCTCCGCCCCAAACACAGTCGCCTAGATGATCTCCAGGCCAGATACCAGACCTTTGAAATGAGTGCGAGTTTAAGTATGAGAATACTTTTAAACTTGGGGCTATTTGTGTATAGAGTTTGCTCTTCCACGAGTTGGTGCATGATGTATGCCTGTATGTATGTATGTATGTATGTATGTATGTATGTATGTATGTATGTATGTATGTATGTATGCATGCATGCACGCATGCACGCAAACACGCACGCACGCACGTACGTACGTACGTACGTATGTATGTATGTATGTATGTGTGGATTAGCGTTGAAAGGCAACTCAACACAATACTAGCGATATAGTGCCAATAAAAAGTAAAGTTCTAAAAAATTTAGATGAAGAATTGCGCATAAACGTTAGGAAGATATAGCCTTCAAAATAAATGTAAACATGCAGTGCAACATGATAAATTTATCTTCTAATGCGACGATAGTACATTTCATTTCGATTTCAAGTGCAGAATGAAATCTACACATGTAAAGAAATAACTTTCCAGCAAACAGCCTAGTTTAGTCAGATAAACAAAATTAAAATATAAATGTAATTTAAATAGAAATATGTAAACCAGTTAATAACTTTAATTTACAATATGTAGCTTCTCCACATAAGCAATATACTGCTCGAAGCAAACTGGAGTTGTCTCTATTTGAGTCCTATAAGGATGAAATATGTATGTATAGTCGATGAAAAAAGTTAAAAAGTTGCAACTGTAAAAAATTTGTCACTTATGAAGTATGGTGCTCAAAGGTTCTTGATTTTGTATTACGGTAAAGTCTCGACTGAAACTCAGGTATCCAGATTGTTCTCTTCCCCAGCTCACGGCATGTCTACTCAACTGCTATTTCTCTCTATAACAGTATTCCAATCGTCTGAACCCTTTATTTGCTGAACAATTTTCATTTCAAAAGTTTAGACAGTCATTTATTTCTTTTCATAATACACATGATTGAATTCACACTTGGCCTTTATTGTGAAAATTGCTGACATGTTAATAGCATCTCATGATTACTTGTGGATCTAGCTGTTTACCAGGTGTAGTCAAGAGCTCGTAAAAGCTTTGGGGGCGTCACTGTATCTTCTCTCTGAATGTGTGTATGCATGTATGTATGCGCCATTTTTATTGATCACACTCTACTGATGGACATCGGATAGCTCAATTTTCCTTTCCCGCCTCTTTTCCTTGGGTGGTGTGAAATAACGAACAAGTTCCGACGTTCGTGTGCGAGTTTCACATTGTACAAATTTTACATTTTAATATGATTTGACTCTCTTTGGAGTAAAAATGGTACGTTTTATCGGAAAGACAGTTGTTCTAATTTAAAATTGCCGGTTCGGTAGGCGAAGATACTGGCGAGTTATTATAGTTGAAAAAAGTCCAGTTTATTCTATGAGGAAAAGAACGCCTAGGCAGTTTCAAGCTTTATCACTTCAAGTGTGGGTATGCAATCTAAATGTATACTATAGTTTCTTCTAGAGCTGACACAATACTGAGACAATGAGATTCACAGCGGCAAAAGGAATAATCGGAAATAAAATAGAAATGCTGCAACTTCGATTTCCATGATCTGCTTTCTTATCATTGTTTACATGGATAACACAGTCGGCAATAACAAGACAAGCATTAAATTGCCAAGAAATAGTTGGATAATATGACTATTTGCCGTTTATCTAACTATTATACAATATCATTGCGTTTATCATAAACGTAAATAAAGAGTCCCTTATCAATAAATTACTAGCATCAAATTAAAAGTGGTAATTTTCGAATTCGAAGGTGACTCAAATAGGAGTTCAGGAAAGGAACTCCAGGTTTATCCCGCCATGTTTTGTTTAAGACATTTCATATGTATGTCAATAGAATCCCACATATGTGATCCCCCAGATCGGAGAAAGGAGCTTAACATATTTGATAAGAAAGAAAACAAAAATCATGATGTGTCGTTGAATATAAATCCGTGGAGTTAGATTTTAAACTATAAAGGACACAGTTTGGACATACTGAAGTGGAAATCTTTTACGAAAGTACATTATTATGCATATGAAATTTTAAAAGTTGAAATTTACATGTAGCATACATAACTATTTGCAAGTATGATTTGTTCTGATAAACCTTTTGACTTTTATTAAAAATTTTCTAACAATCAGAGTAATTTTTATTAAATACCACTTCCAAATATACCAGGAGATTTATATAATAAACACATTTTGCCGACATATAAGAGAATTTAAGATTTTGTGTAAATCACGCCTAAATCTTAAATTTGCATTATTTTAATTTATTTGTTTAATTAATATCGTATTACGTGCTTGCAAGTCTAGTCCAACTGCAAACTGCACATACTCAGAGCTGCCGTTGTGTAATGTCCCGCAGATTTGGGTCTATGTAGTTTGTTAGGAGTAATCAGTAGAACAAACAACATAGAACCTGATGTGCCGGCGAATTATGCGACATCAGATTAGGGTCTATGTTGTTTGCAGTTGGACACGACTTATAAGCGAGTTCACACAGAACCTTTTCTTTTGTTTAATAACTCGTTCGTAGCAACTGCGCAGCTAATGTTCCAGAATATTACCACAACTTAAGTGCATGCAAAGTGACCTTAAATCTACCTTCCAGAACCTACTTTATCTTTTGCTAGTCTTGGCTCTTGGCCTGCTTAACATGAACCCATTATAAGTCAGAGAAGAAGAGTCTTATGAATTACAAAACTAGAAAAACATTTCAAACTTTGAATGAAGAGCAAGAACTATTTTCATTGGAATAGGAATAAGGAGCAGCCCCAACAATTTATAAATATAGTTGCCAACCACATTAGGATCGTTTTCGTCTACATTGGACGAAAACAAGTACATGCATCTTATATTCGATAAGATCATTATATTTTTGTAATAATTCTTAAAATATATACAATAAACTTACTCGAAAAAACACAGATATAACTATTTATATTATCCAAATTTCAATTGTTGGCAATTTAAGCTAATATATATTTAGAGCTGAAAACTTGCATCTTGAAATCTCAGCCAAGTTGAAACGTAATAACAACGATTTCAGTTAAGTACATCCCATAACGGTTATGTGATATTTTTATATTAACGAAATAAAAAGTCACATAAATGGAACAATTTCCATAAACAATTTCCTTGCAGCTGGTTTCCATTATGTTTATTCGTATATCTTTCATCAATAAGCCCTTATTTATTGATATTATTTACCTTTGGGAATTTATGCTTCAATTTGTTATCAAAAGGGCTTAAAGGCTTTTAAAAAATCATTAATCTAGATTGTGTTTGGTACAGTATTGTCAGCTAAATTTTGATAAATTACATACATTTGATTGAAGTGTTTAAACAACCTAAACATTCAAACGGTAACATACGCATTATTTTATCCACTATACGCGCTGGCTTGGAGAATCTGTCATTTAACTTGATAACACTTGTGTCTATATGCTTGCGCTTCTCACTGTTGGTGCCATCTTATTTCTCGTCTCTTATTTTCACTTATACCAAAGCAGTTTCACAACTTAGATACAGATTCACACTAATGATGAAATAATTGAGAGATAGATAGGAAAGTAGGTGGGTAGGATGGAAAAAATAATTTACCCGTTTTTTCCTTAAAATGTATTAAAAAACTTTTTAACAAACTCTCTTCGCACAACACATGAAGGTTTATAATCCGTACTACCTGCACAATGGAATGTTCTTTGATATTTAGCAAATCGTTATCTAAATTATTTTTAATCAAGGCAAATTAGATTATTAAAGGTCCATTCTCTACACAGACGAAGACACCCTGAACTTAAATAATTTAAAAGAAAAGACACCCGAAAAAAGGCAAAGGCAGGATAAAATAATTATCCACTCATGAACATTATTGCTAGCACTTAATGAATACAGCTAGCAATACATGTATTTCTGCACTCGTAATGTTCTCATATGCTTACACATTATACTTTCATTATTTCTCGCCACTATCAATAATGAGAGATACATAACGTTTTAAGTTATATGCACCTAAGGTATGGGAATGCTATTGAAATAACTTAATGTTAAATTATCCTACCTTGTAAAAAGACGCCGATTAAAAGAATTCTGATTTTTAAAAAGAGGTCAACTCTTTAAATCAACAGCTGTCGAAAGAATACTTTTGTTTAAGATTGTGTGTGTATCTCATCCAGTCAAAATACTAATATTTTGTTTAGTGATTGTTATCTATTGTGAATTTTCATCTGAAGATTCCCGATGAGAAGCGTTTCGTTAAGTAATTCATCTCGTATCTTCAAAATTGAATCTGGTTACTAAGCAATATATGTCGACCAACAAGGGTTTTGAAAGCAAACAGCGGTACAGACAAATATATGGAGTTTGCTTAGCGTGTAAAGAATGATACTTGACGTTAATTTTAAGAAATCGACTATTACAGCAGAAAGAATAGTAACTGTCACTGACATCACATAAAGAACGTCACTTATCATGCGTCTGTTAGTGCGACTATTAATCCAACCATTACCGCACTCAGATTTCTTGGACTTTATGAAGCAGAACAAGACACTAACATTTCAGGATCTACAATTAATTCTCCTTTCCCCTCCTTAGTACGAGATGATGCCAAAACAAGTCCATATATAGCTTTAAAAAATAATTGAAGGAGAACATGCAATAGGTCTTTACGGCCTTCTACCACACTATCGTAAAAAAGATTAATCAAAATCTTGCTAGCTATAAAGATCGATCGAGGCCGCTTGAGCGATTAAAACGAAGTCTGAAATCATGGAGCTTTTAGGTTACCTGCTCTTCACTTGCTTCGTCTTCTTGACGGTAGGTACAAAATATGTCTATTAATGTGCATACGTGCAAACTTGTATCTTTGTTTGCTACTCAAAATGATAGAGCATAACAATAGAAAATAAATAAACTTTTTAAAGGAAAATAATTGATTCAGTCATTTGAGAATTACCATTTATTTTAAGAGATTGTTGAAACAAAATTGTGGGCATATCGAAATTTATTTGCTTTAACCATTTATTCACTTCTTGAAAAAATTGCAGCCTCATAAAGCTGATAAAGCAGATCTAGAATCTTTTCATGATGCTGATCAAAACATTAATACCAAATTACGCCTTTAGCAGCAAATGCTGGATAATAAAATAGATGTATATGTATTTGCACAGATGAAGTTGCTCAAATACCTTAAGCACTTGCAACATCCATAGCTTGCATCATAGCTCATAATATTCATAAAATCGTCTCACAATCCCTTGTATGGATTATTATATTAAGCAATGATAGACAAGGAATGGCTTTCAAAATTTAACTTCTTTTAGGCAATTGTGTGTGTTTTTTTCTTTCCTTGCTTTTTTAATCTAAAAGAACATATGCGTTCATCTGACAATTTTTATTTATTTTTCTTTTAAGTTTTGTTATTTCATAACATTATTATGCAAACAATATTTCATTTCGATGATTACAGCCAAAACTTTTTTTTCTTAAAATAATATGTGTATTTCCTAGGAAAATCTTCTTAAAGACAGCAGTTAAATCATCTGCTTCACACATTAGGTTCATATCAAATCAGCTACACGGTTCCGATAAAATAATTTTAAAAGACCTAGGAACATGGCACGCACAATCATCTAAATTTGGAAAGCATGCCCTTTTTCTTAAATTAAAGGGTATATATCTCTAGCAGAAATAATTTATTTTGCTATCAACCCCAAATGTATTATAACAGAAGTGTACAGGGGATATAGGTATGTACGTAATAATCGTCCTTTCAGAGAATGCTCCGGCCACTTATTAACATAGATATTTCTCGAAAATCTGTGTTTTTCTCCTTTAAAAAATAAAGGTGATTAACAGGGGGCTTCTAAGTATGTGGTGAACATTTATTGACAATTGAATGAGAGATATTGGATTTAAAGAGATTTGAAATTGTACATTTCATACAGTACAAGATGCATGGATAATCCTATGGGCTTCTCGAGGACTTCTTAATCGACCCAGCAATATTAAAAAATGGAGTGAGCTAAACAGTGAAACTTATTTTTGGGTGATTAGACTATGGTTTGTTTTGGGAACCAGAAGAAGAAAAAAATTGTTTCACCGTTAACTCGATGTTCAGGTGTGTTGAAAGAAATGGTTTTATGTTCAGAAAAAAAGGCCACCAAAACGTCTGAATGATCATATGTCGAACCATATTTCTGGTCACAGGAGACAAGGCATCCTAAGGGAGCGGGCCGTTGAAATTTCTGTCATGAGATAGTTTATTGACATTCGCCGCACCAGGCTGAAGGGTTTATTATACTAAGGTATGCTGAATCATGTTACACCACATACCCATTCCTGCGTTAGTTCGCAATCGACAAGCTGACAATATATTATAGACTGACTGAATATGATAAGTCTATAGCCATAACAAACCAATGAAGGAGATTACGAATTATACCCGCTAAAATTTTGCGTTTTGTTGCTGAGTATAAAATTATTTCTTTGGGAGCAATATTCAAAGGTAATTAAGACACTTGTCTCGAGGATAATGTTTGAATAAATAAGTATCTAAAATATTAAGTCAGTGATATTGTCAGACTTCTGTATTTGATCAGGTTGCTTTGCACACATGCACACGTAGATATATTTTGTATTTCTTATGGAGATGATGATTATTACATATCTAATTTCGAGTGATGATCTGATATACAAAAAAAGCATTTCTTTCTTTTTGTTTTTACAAAACATGTGAAAGAGAAACTTGTAAGGTACGTTCAAATAATTTTTAAAATAAAGTTACATCCTCGAATTATATTTCAGGTCAGATGCAGTGAAGGTAAGAATTTTAAAAAAATATTTTATATGTGATTTTTTTGTCTTTTTTATTTATTTTTACCCTTAAACTCAAGTGTTCAAACTTATCATGCAGATAATATAACTACTGCTCTTGAACTTTAAAAGTGACACAAATGCAAATAATGTAAACATAGGTGTGAATACAAAGAAAGATATACAATGTTGTGTTACTTTTAATTGTGACAAATTTCTGAAGTTGATACTTATGAATCGATCTATTAGCATTGCATTGGAAATCAGTTTATTCAAATCTATGTATAACGGAAAACTGAGATGAGATTAAATGAGGACTGTAAGTATTAGAAGTTTATGATGTAGTTTATACTTAAATAATTACAATACTTGTTCTAAGAACATAACTGCGGATATAATACAGCGTTGGATTGCCTATGTTAAAAGTGTTGACGAATTAGTTATTTATATTAAACCATTTAAGTCTTAATAAATAACCACCAAAGTCGACTGTCGAAACCTATCCTCTTCTAATCACATACTCTATTTGTCTTCTGCAAAAATGTTAATTTAATTTATTCATGTTGCGTTGGCATCCAGTGCAAATATTCTTATAAAAATATATGTCAAGAACGTCATAATGTATACAAAGGCATTCCACACAACATCGGACAGAGTTTTTTTTTCTCTCTCTCTCTCACATATATATATATATATATATATATATATGTGTGTGTGTGTGTGTGTGTGCGTGTGCGTGTGCGTGTGTGTGTGTATGATACAGTTTGCCCATGAGAGAAAGTCACACATGATACGCCTATCCCACTTTTCTGCTCCCTCCCTAATGTTGAAAACATTTTCAGAAAATATGTATTAAAGTATATCCACACCATCGACATGAATACTATAAAGGGACTAATGTAGTTGGCATGTATGCTGTAATCTTGTCTACAATAATGTTTTCAGAAAATACTTTGTATTTCTTAAGATATATCCATACCGATTACACACTATCTTTATTCTAGCACTATTTCCTGCTGAGAAATGAAAGAAAATAATCCATCTTGTGCGTTTTTGTGAGATATGAAAATTCCAATCTCTGTTATCTGACTCTTCTAAATATGGAAAATTCTTAGGGGCAAAAAGAGTGCAAAGCACGACAATGCAAAGTCACTTACACGGTATGATGACTCTATCCCGGGGAATCAATTATTTAATCTAACTTTCAGGAGCTTTAATAGCAGGTAAGCACAACAAGGTGCAGTTGTAGATTGTAAATTACCTATTCTCTCACTAAAATCAATTAAATTGGCCATAGTATGGACGGATCAGTTTCATTACATAGTACTATTTCATTCATGGATCTGAAGAAAATCCTATCTTAGCCAAATGAATTATGACTGTTATAATCCCGGCAAAGAGCATACGTGCCTGATTTCCTCTTTCAAACATTATCAGCTCTTTCGAATAATATAAAGTTCTAATGATATACAAATATTGATTTACTATAGATACAGGGTGGTGGTGGTGGGTGTTGTATTGGCGGTGGGTGTTAGTGTTTGTTCGTGGTAGACGAATAAATATGTGTAAAGCAATCTTTAAGAGATGAACAGTTTAGAAGGTACTGATTGTAACAGTTCTGTTGTCGAGCACGAAGTGGCAGAAGCTCGACATATCGATCACTTTGGCATCAGTATACTTGTCCGTCCGTACTCACCCTAGATATAGTACAATGTTAAAGATTATCAAATTAAGCTCAAAGTAAAAGTTTTTTACATTCTAGCTAAGTAAACGGCGGTATCGACAGAATGGCATCAAAACTCCGTACAGCTGGTGTAGATAATCTAATTTTAAGAACAAGGTCATCATATCACTGAAATAAATGAATAGAACAACGAAAACTTTAGATAAAGCATAAAACCCGGCAAGGACAAATTACTGGAAGGGGGGGGGGCGTAAAAATTATAGAAATTCAATGGAAGAAATGGGATGGTTTTACAAGTCTCAAAAAAGGAAACATAGAAAATAAATTTTCTCTGCTTGTATGTGTGGGTTGTACATGAACGATCCCGACAAGTGCATAATGAAAAGTTATAGCCAGTACATAATGAAAACATGTGAAGCAGGGACACTGGATCTTATTTGTATATCTGTGAACAATTTTCAATATCTTTAGAATGCTAGGAAGATATAAAATTATATCATTCACGTCATAATACTAGCCTAATGATACACACATATGTATACTTAAAAAGTACACTATCTTTGTTAACCTGATCCGCCCTCTCCTCATTTCTCTACCCACTGAACGAGCGTTTTAAATGCTTTAAATATATTATATTGTCATTTCATTAAACGATATGGGATTGGACACGAGTTAACTAAATCACCTAAATCATCTCCAAAAACATGTCTTTTAATTTATCATCATTGAGTTTTGGAATTTCTTGCTTCCATCATTTTTCTTTCTTTCTTATTTCTTTCCTTTTTCAAAGCAAAGATGCAGTTGGAAGGCTAACAATTACAAGCGTTAAACTTACTTGTTTACACAGTAGCAGCTGATATTTTGAGCGTTGCTTAGATGTCTAATATATGACGTAATGCAGTATTTTGTTAGGGGAAATGGAACATACCTGTATTCGCTGTCGTTGAGCCCGATACTATCATATATTGTATGCTGGCGTCTTTTGTGCAACATAATATGTTAAATTTTAACAAAGATCAGATAAATCAAAGTTACTGAGCACCACGTAACGGGGTCACGTGACCGGTCATTCAGATATTTCTTAGGGGTTGGATAATAAATCCTTTTAAAAAAATACACGAAAATAACTACCATCATAAAAGTTAGGACGTACATGAAATTAGTAAAATGTTTTATGTTTGAAGAAGTAAACAAAATGTCGAGAAATATTAGTGGTTAGGCATAAAATTGTCTTGAAATAGAAATTTCATGACACCAGAAAAATGGCTATAGATTTTTTCCGCTGTTAAGAAAAACATATTGTTCCGATAACTACGTCTTATAGTGAGATATTGATTAGTTGCAAACATTGCAATAAAGGTAGCGGACTAGTTAAAAGTTTGGATATGCTGTGAAATGGTCTTTTTAGTTTGATGCTACATGTCCTGTTCTCCAAAGATATTCTTCCTGTAAATTCCGATTCATGTAGCTAAGCTATTACGGGTGAATCAATTGGATACTATCTAGTTATTACTACAATTTCAAATGTTGCTAACTTTTGATTTCACAGATATATCCTTAGAAGAAAATTATCTTCTAAACAACGTGTATATGTATGGAATAAATCCACTGAAGTGAAGCAATGGATTAAATTTGTTTAAAACAAATTATACGTGATATAGGACAAATAAATCCTTTTCAGTAGCAGACGATTACTTCATGAATCTAAATAAATTTCACAAATTAAAGTTTGTGTTATTCTAAAGTATAAAATTGAAGAACAAAAATATGGAATGGGATAAATAAGGACAGATGCTTAATTAAAAATATAAAGGATCTAAAAGTTAAGACTTATTTTGTTTAGATATATGCAACTAATTGCAGCGAAAGGTTCAAATGTCATGTGTAATTAATTCATAAAAGGGGTTGATATATGAGTAAATCAGTATGTAATAAGAATTGAGACAAAATTCATTCGTTATTTAAATGTAAATTGTTTACAGTGCATTGTAATTATTATATAAATCTTTAACATTTATGAAACTCCGAGAAGGCAACGAAAATTGAGAATCAAAGGTAGTTGCGATAAATGCTGGTGAGTTCTACTCTCTCTGTCAATGTCAATGTCTTAAGAAACAAACTGAAGAAACACTTGGTCAAACTCTATGCATAGCTATCTCTAAAACCCACAGCTTTAACATTTTACTTTTCTGGAGGGATAGGCAGCGTCCTAAATAGATATTTTACTAACTACGGATAATTAATCTAAAGTTTTAAAACTCAGGCATTGATGATTAAACAAATTATTTTACACGTAGGGCTGTTTCATTCACAAGGAAAGAAAGTACAAATACAAGTCCGTTTCGCTTGGAAATGTTTAGCGTGTTCTGGGAAGTCAAGGAACTTTTTAATCTATTTATTAATTTATTTATTTATTTAGCTCAAACTACGTGTACTTATCCACAGTGCCCGACATGTGACTATTACCACCATCAAAGTTACAGGTGAGTATACTGACTAGTAAATTTCACTCAGTTAAACTTGTAAGATTTTGCAAAATAATAAATAAATAAATTAATATTCAGGCCATTATCTAACAGGACTTACGATTTAAATATGTTGTGAGACAATAGTGGTTCAAATTCAGCTGAGTCAACCTTTATCTCTTGAACAAAATATAAGATATTGGTGCATATAGATCGACAACGTTTAGAATATTTCATAATGAATCGTCATCAGTCTACCCGTTTCAACTTTCAAAACCAGATACGGCCTTTCTGCAAGCTAAAACTAGTATGCTATTATAAGAACGATGACGTTGTCCCCCCCCCCCCCCACCAACTACCCATCCATCATGTAAATCATTAACGTACCACTGTGGAAAATATAGTGCGACACAGAAGCAGATCACCTAAAAGTGAGCGACTTCTCATTGTTTTTCACAGAAGAGTTTTTACAATTTTTACTAAACAAAAGTGGGCTGGACTAAATACAATCTACATACTCTGAACACACTTCAAATTCCGCTACTGCAACATACAAGTATGTTGAAGAATCCTATACATCATAAAGACCTTCGTTGGTATAATTAACGTCTACTACAGTAGTTACATTTTGATGCATTTTCTTGAATATTTGATTCCCATTGTTGAGTAAGTATAAAAATGTGCATGGTGCATTATTAGAGCGGCACATGATCTTGTTCGTTGTTTTAACATATATCATTTTTCTTTGTTACTTACTAAAGGGGGGTCGGGGGAATACGAGACGATGGACAAATGTAGTTAAAGCACGAGCTTATGAATACAAGAATTCTTTGTTTTTATGTGATACGCAGGTTAAAGGTAAAGCATGAGTATTTGCCATCTGCAGACACAAATATAAAAAAATAAAAAACATTTGGCTCCCGTACATAGCAGCAAGTATTCATTAAGTATTCGTGTAGACAATATTTTTATTTGTACAGGTGACTAAATTGGTTAGTATTTAGAGATCGCTCACATACCTGCTAAGCACAAAGTAATTACAAGAAATATTACTTCCGTATGTAGGCTTTTAGTAGAATATGCGATGTTGTGTGCGATAGGTGATCTTACGAAGATTCACACAGACTGGAAAAAAATCGTTTTCAAACCAACAGAATTGAGACTGGACTATACAGAGGTGACAATACAAGAATTATTTATGAGGAACAGGTAGGTCTCTGATTTGAACAACAACAACAGAAGCACAAAAAACAATACCAACAAAACAAAAATTAAACTTTCGGACTGTAAAGTTCCGGGGGGGGGGGGGCGGGCAGGCATTTTGGGGGCGTTTCTTTTTTATATTGTTGTTGTTTTGCTAAATGACTGACATTTGTCTGTGTTACTCGACCGACATATCTTAATGATCTTCCATTGCCAATAGTAACGTATCTATTAGGAAAAATTCTTACGAATGAATTATAGAACTTAGGAATAAAAATTTTCACAAACTTTGCATCTAGATATGGAATATCCCACCTAGCTATGTAAGATTTCTAACAGATTTGAAAGCCATGCTGCTATTGGGACTGCACGTGTGCTTCCCAATTATCTAACTGAAGATTACAAATTCTGTATTATGTAGTATACGTACTCTTATTATCGATCACTGTGGTGATTGAAATCATCCCTTGTTTGATTTATGGCTCAGATGTAGAAAGCATAATGTTATATATTATTTGCAATTATATTGCAAGACAAAAGTACAATATTCTTTATGAATTAGATGGGTCAACTGAATCTAAGAATGACATAAATAAATATTTTTAAGAAAAAGGATTTAAAAATGAACATTTTAACAATTTTATGATGTAAATTAACGGCAACTGAATGGACTTCATATTTATTTTTAATGTAGCATTCTTGATACCTTTACTGCCAAACTTGCACAATTTTACATTAGATTTTTAAGTCTTTGATTTTAATTTTGGCGTTATCTTTCTCAAATTATTTATCTTCACCAAAGATAACACGCAATTAGCTGACCATGCTTCTTGTAGTCATTTGTCTCTATTCTTATCTTTGGTTTAGTTTTGCTCTTTTTCATTCTAAATCTAAGTAAAATTTACTAGTTGTGTGTTCTCAGAGTATCTATCTTTTCCTTCTTTCTATACTTTCGATTGAGTCTCAAAATAATTTGTTTCTACGCCGTTAAGTTATACGTGGATATTTTTAGTATGCCGCTTGTCGTATGCAAAGTAGAGCATGGTCTGTCTTTTCGGGGGACGATTTTATATAATGTTGGGAGAACTTTTGACCCGACGTTATTTGCTACAAATAGACGAATGAAATAGGTATACATGCGCTTGATTGATAGGTGGGTGGTAATACTTTGTCTCAAATATGGGGATATTCGCCGGATATCACATACCCAGCTTAAAAATCATTCGACAAAACGTATGTATGTATGTATGTATGTATGTATGTATGTATGTATGTATGTATGTATGTATGTAAAGAGTATTATGTTAATGTGTATGCATATATTTTTGCATATGTACATGCTCTTCAGATACGATTGGAGAGGTTGTCAGGAATGCTACTGTGAGTTGGCGACATCTACCATGAGTCTTAGTACAGGTACTGAAATAACACTTAGAGATTCACTCATCATCGATTTTCTTGTATATTATGAAAACAAAAACAATGTTATTATACTAATGCACATTAGTCTTGTCGAGATCTAATATAATACCATCAAGACTTATCCGGTAGCGGATTTCTGACAAACATTTGACCCCAATACACGCACATTATTATAGTTTTATTTTTATGTAAAAAAATATTATCAAAGAGTAAATTTTCAACCATATCAAATCTTATATCTAATAAATAATTCAGTGAGATTTAGACATAGTATAATAGTTTGTTAGCCATGAACAGAGACTTATGCGTGAAATGATTTACACTATATCTAACTTAATTTGTACTTTTGGGACCTGCATTTACGTAAAAGTATACGATATACAACAGGAAAACATTCTTATTACGTAATGAAAGTCTATATGATTTCTTGCGATTTTGTAGGTAGGAAAGATGATTTGCCTAGTTCCTACTTTTTAATGCTCCCCCTCTGATGATGTCAGAACTTTCAACAAAATACAAAGTATATCCACACCATCCACATTAATACTATGAAGAGACTAATACAACCGGCATGTAAACTGCAATCCTTGTCTACACCAAATTCTTTACTGTAAATTAATAATTTGTATGCTCCCTTCATCAAGGCATAAGAACTTTCAGAAAATGTGTCTTTCTTAAGATATATTAATAACAATGATACGCTATCTTTTTTTCAACACTATTTTCTGTTGATAAAAGAGAAGAAAATAATC
This sequence comes from Margaritifera margaritifera, assembly GCA_029931535.1. NCBI lineage: Eukaryota > Metazoa > Mollusca > Bivalvia > Unionida > Margaritiferidae > Margaritifera > Margaritifera margaritifera. The sequence goes on from JAQPZY010001641.1 coordinate 61,494, forward strand.
AAATGCGTTGGTTTGGGATAGGGAAATTCTACTCTCGGGATTTGTGCTCGGCAAAGCATGCTGCATACAAATTCTGAGCGTGAACTGCGATTTCCTTATTTCACACCAGTACAAATGGATTCTTATTATACTGTTCATTATCTAAAACACTTAACCTTGTTTGCATCTTTGTGAAAGATTTTCAATATCCCTAGAATGCTAGGAAGATATATAATGATAACATTCATGTCATAATAGTCAGCTATATGTATAACTAAAATATCCCAGTCACTTTGTTAACTAAACCAGGTCAACTGAAGAAAACTTGGTCAAAATCTAAGGTTAGCTAACTCTAAAACGCACAGTCTTAAGATTTTACTTTTCAGGAGTGACATGGAGCCGTCCTCAATAGATAGTTTGAAAACAAACTAAAGAAAAGCATTCACTGATGATTAAACAAATTATTTTATACATAGGGTTCTTTCACTCACACCAAGTTTAACAAAGCACGAAATATCAGTCTGTATTGTTTAAAAAATGTTTAGCATGTTCTGGACCGGCAAATGACTTTATTTATTTATTTATTGTTTTGTTTTGTTTTTTTTGTTTTTTTTTTTATTTATTTAGCTGGATGTCCTTATCCAGCGTGCCCAACATGTGACTACAACCACTACCATAGTTACAGGTGAGTATATTGATCAATAAAATACACTAACTTAAAATAATAATAATAATAATAATTTTAAAGTTTTGAAAAATTGATAAATAAACAGACCATTATGCAACAGGCCTATTGATTTAAATATGTTGTGAGACAATAGCGGTGTAATTCAGATCAGTCAATATTTAGCTCTTTCAAAACGATATAGGAATCTTTCTATTAACAAAACTAAATGTAGCGCATCCCAATCCTACGCTTATTCGAAATGTAAAAAACAAATGCACAGAGTTAATCCACAATGCACATGGATAAAATATAGCTTGTGCTAAAAGCCAGTAAAGCCCTTTTAAACTGAATATTTGTTTACAACGAACATTTTACTTGTCGATTAAATTTAAATCACAGTAGTTGTCTTTGCTGTGATATGATTTGCATAACGTACTCTTAATTTCTGCTGCTCTGCAAAGTAAAGTATATCTACATTTTGCAACTGTGTTTTCCTTGACCTATAGCTTTTTACCACGATCGCTATACCAGAATGAGCTCTCTCTCTCTCTCTCTCTCTCTCTCTCTCTCTCTCTCTCTCTCTCTCTCTCTCTCTCTCTCTCTCTAACAACTCGAGAACTGTAAGATCTAAATCAATGAAAGCTTTCAAAATAATTAACGATGATACAGAAAGAAAATAGATATAGGTGCACAATTTTTAGAATATCGCACAGTGAATCAGGATAAGTCTATCCGCTTCAACTTTCATCGCTACGCATTAAAAAATCAAAACACAGATGCGGCTTTACGGCAATCCAAGACTAGCATGCTATTTCAAAGACGATGCGGTTGTGCCGCACCCCTCTCCTATACCCGTGAATCATTAAAGTAGCTCTGTGGAGTATATGGTGCGATGCAGGGGAGAATAAACTAAAAATGACCAACTTATTCTGTTTTTCACTGAAAAGCTTTAAGAATTTTCACTAATGAATAAAAAAATGGGTTAGATTGATTCCCATCTACCCACCCCTAAACCAACTCGAATTTGGTTACTGCGATATACAAGTATTTTTAAGTGACCTGTACACCATAAAGTAAAGTCCTTAGTGTGCATAATTAACTTCTCCTACCGTTGTTACATTTCGATGCATTGTCTACAACCTTTCATCCTTGTATAGGAAATGTGCATGGTGCATTGTTATAGCGTCACATGATTTTGTTCGTTTTTTATCAAAACAAAATACCATGTTTCTTCGCAACTTATAAAAGAGCAGTGGGTGGAAAGGGGAATACGTCTCCTATGGACAAGTCTAGTTAACAAAACTGACACGAGGTTCCATTGACTTTCTTACTTATCAATAGTTGCTAGATTACTTCAATACCGTTAAACCCGCGGTTATGTTTTTTTTATCTCAAAATCTATAATTTAAAGCACGAGGTTATGAATACAAGAATTGTTTGCTGTTCTGTGTTCCAATCACATGAGGAATTCGTAAGTTAAAGGTAAGAATGAGTATTTGCAATATGCAGAAAAGAATGAAAAGCAAATTGGTCCTCATACATAGTATCAAATATACATAGCATTTTCATGAAGACGATATTTTTTCTTAACAGGCGACTTAGTATTTCGACATCACTAAAATTCATGCTAAACACAAAGTAATTCGAAGAAATATTCTTTCTGATATTACTTTTGTACATATGCTTTGACTAGAATATGCTATGCTGTGTGAGATCTTAAAAAGTTTAAGAAGTTTTCTAGAGAAAGGACATAACTTCGCTTAAAGACCAGCATAATTGTGACTGTACTAACCAGAAGTGCTATTACAAAAATTATTTATCAGGAAGGGGTAGGTCTATGATTTGACCAGTAGAGAAAACACACAGAAAATCAAAACAACAACAAAACAAAAATTAAAATAGCTTTGTACTACTTGAGTAACATTTTTGTGCTACTTGACCGATATTTTTGTGCTACACGACCGACGTTTTGAAATGATCTTCCATTGCCAATAGTATCGCGTCTATTAGGAAAAAGTCTTGCGAATGAATCATAGACTTAGGAATAACTCAGAATTATTTATTTAAGTTTTGTATCTATATATGGAATGTCCCACCTATCTATGTAAGATGAGGGATAGATTACTCCACGTTCAAAAGCGACGTTGCTGTTTGGACCGCACGTGTGCTTCCCAATTATCTAACCGATGATCAGAAATTCTCTATTATACCTACTATTATTAGGAATCAATGTGGTGATTTAAATAATCATTTATTTAGTAACCATTTAATAGAGAATCCTTGTTTGATTTATGGCTCAGATGAAAGAAGCATACTGTTACATATTATTTGCAATTATGTTGCAGGACAAAGATACAATATTTTGTGTGAATAAGATGGGTTCAATGAGACTAAGAATGACATCAATACATATTTAAAATCGAGAGACAATTTTTTAAAAAAGAACAATACAAACGCCGATAAATTTGTGCGACTAGATTCGCATTTACTGTATGCATCTTCAGGCACAAAATATTGTTGAAGAATCGGATAATGTTTATATATTTATAAAATCATTAAATGATATGCATGATCATAACAGTTTCATATGTATAATTAAATCTAAATTATACATCAATCTGTAAATCAAAACTGAATTGAAATCACAATATAGAGACTAACAGTCATACATACAATTATTTTTTTCTAATCGATAAATAAATGTATACAACTATATATTCTTTAATTACAATTCCATACAATTTTATATAATGTTTGATCATTAAGGCTATTTGGATACAAACTATCTAAACGATATATCCAGTAACTTTATGTAACACTGGTCTGCAATTTTTTAGAAGTCGTCTGCTTCAGAGATAAAATGTGCTATTTATTAAGGATTTTGATGTGCTAAATTCAAATATGGCAATTAAAATAACCGAATGGATACTGTTTCCTAGAAATTAAGTTTTTACATTTTACGTCTATGAATATTGTGTACATAGTAGACTTTTAATCATAAATTGTAAACCTAGGTCTTTTCGTGTTTATGGTTGCTTTACGTGATAATATTTCACCTGTCCTGTTTATGTAACACTTTAAAAAAACAGCAAAAGGGTTTTATAAATAACAAATATATTGAAACTAAAGTAAAAAAATTATTATGTATATATAAGTACATAGTTTAGTCCTTATTCAGTGTCTACTCGGCGCTTCTAGGCTTGTCTCTTGTATTCATTAAATGGAACATCTCTTGTCACTGTCCAGCAATAGTCTGCAGGCATTGATGGGCTCCATTTGCCCTGATAGCGTTTCTCCATTGTTGCATTGACCTGGTGAAATCGCTCTCCGTGCTCGTCGCTCACTGCTCCGCAGTTCGGTGGAAAAAATCTAGATGAGAGTGCAAAAATGTATCTTTAGTGACATGTTGCAACCAAGGCTTTTGTATGCCTTGAGGAGGTTTTCCACCAACTCCCTGTAGTTGTCTGCCTTGTTGTTTCCGAGAAAATGTGTTGCCACTAACTGGAAGGCTTTCCATGCCGTCTTTTCCTTGCCACGCAGTGCACGGTGAAATGCATCATCTGGAAGAAGTTCACGAATCTGAGGACCAACAAAGACACCTTCCTTTATCTTAGCTTCCCTTAACCTTGGAAATTTTCCACGGAGGTACATGAAAGCTGCTTGTGTTTTGTCCATGGCCTTCATCAGACCCAGCTTGATGTGCAAGGGTGGTAACAAAATCTTCCTTGATTCAACAAGTGGTGGATGCTGAACACTTTTCATCCCAGGCTCAAATGGCTGTCGGAGTGGCCAATCTCTCTTGATGTAGTGGGAACCTCTCGTACAACTATCCCATTCGCAGAGAAAACAGCAGTACTTTGTATATCCAGTCTGCAGACCAAGCAAGAGAGTAAGAACTTGAAGTTACCACAAAGCTACCACTGATGTTGGTCATAGTTTATGCACCTCAAAAGTTGTTTCATGTTTTCATAGGTTTCCTTCCTAGGGACTGCATGACCAACTGGAATTGATGGCAAAACACTGCCATTATGCAGCAAAACAGCTTTAAGACTCGTCTTCGATGAATCAATGAACAGTCTCCACTCATCTGGATCATGAACGATGTTGAGGGCTGCCATCACACCATCGATATTGTTGCAGGCTACAAGATCGCCTTCCACGAATAAGAATGGGACAAGATCCTTTTGACGGTCACGGAACATGGAAACCCCAATATTACCTGCCAGGAGATTCCACTTCTGTAGTCTGGAGCCCAACAGCTCTGCCTTTCTCTTGGGTAGTTCCAAATCCCTGACAAGGTCATTCAGTTCACCTTGTGTTATGAGGTGTGGTTCAGAGGAGGAGGATGGGAGAAAATACGGGTCATGTGACATTGATGGTTCAGGAGTAGAAGTTTCATCCTTTTCCTCTTCCTCGTCTGACACAAGTGAGAATGATTCTGGTGCATCAGGAACCAGCAGGCCTTCTCCGTGGGGTACTGGGCGTATAGCTGATGGAATGTTTGGATAATGCACAGTCCACTGTTTCTTCATTGACACACCTTTCCCAACTGGAGGCACCATGCAGAAGTAACAATGGCTGATATGATCTGTTGGCTCTCTCCAAATCATTGGCACAGCAAAAGGAAAAGATTTCCTTTTCCTGTTCAACCACTGGTGAAGATTTGTTGCACAAGTGTTGCAGCATATGTGTGGGGCCCACATCTTGTCCTGATCTCCAATTTTGCAACCAAAATAAAGGTGATAGACTTTCTTAAACATAGCAGAAGTTATCTGCATTGTTCACACAAGTACAAGGCATCTCTGCTCACTTTGGCTAAACAGAAATGTGTCCCTTTGCAAAATCAAACACTGACAAATAAGAGAGCACGACACTGTATGATTTGTAGAGCTGATATAGGGCAATTTCTTCAGCAGAGTGATGTAAGCTTAGTTATGATTGCATCATCCATGACTTATAGGAATAACATGATGCAATTCATATCCTGTATGATGCAATACCAGCTTCAGATTGCATCATTCATTGTTTTGCCTAAAAAGCAAGTACTGTCCAAAACCCAGTCATAGATTTATTCATGGATCCAGTCAAAGATGTATTTTAGTCATTTCTGGTTTAAATTGAGATCCCTTCCCTTTATAACTCACTTATCCTCCGCCGTTCCCAAGTCAAGGGTTGTATATACTGACCCAGTATCATATCTTTAAAACTAGAGCCAATCAACAAGTTTAAGCATCATTTTTCGTTTTCATTGACACAGAATTAGTAAAGTTTGACAACATTTATTGCGGAAGCATTTTGGCTGTAGACCAGTGTAATCAGTTTGTTCACCTCTCTGTGCACAATACCGACCGGCATGAATGAAAAATCATGTAAAGAATTAATATTTGTGCTCAAATTCAGAACAGATACATACATTTTTTGGGGACACGTGTTATTAACAGCGCGGCTGAGATTACACTGCATTTTATTAAGCTATCCCGGGATACCTGTTTAAAATTCAACGTGAAAAAAAAATTTAAAAACGTCTAAAACGCACACAACAGACAATTTATTCCTAAAATTACACACAAATTCACCCTAGCTGGTTGATAAAATGGGTGAGAAAGGGGGTTTGCATCTTTTATCCAGGTCTCTTTTCCGCTGGGTGTATCTGCTGCTATATGGCACAGACAACTAATTAAATTTCCATAGACCGTTATGTTAATGTTTGGCAAACTACTATAATTTCGTGGTAAGATTGGCAAAATACGCTTACATCCTATGAACAATCTATCCAAGAGCAAACTTTTAAAATTATGAAAATGAGATGCTGCGCACCTCGTTTTTAAGACAAATGCCCTTGTAGGTGCCCAATATAAAAATCCGGACCGGTGAGATCTCCTTGTTTATATCGAGTAGCACCTGTGCGGCGACTGAGTTAAAATTAAATGGTTTAAGGTTCAAGCCTACCATTGAAAACAATTTACCCATACATCGGCTTCTTCTAAAAAATTACCTTAATATTTCTGGTAATTATTTTCAGCCAATTAGAGACCGTCCACCACACATAGGCTGATTTCGCAGCTAATACAATAATTAGTTGCCTGTGACCTAAAATCAAATTTTACTTGCATAATAATTATTCATAATCAACAGCAGTTTTCCTTGAAATCTCCCGCAAAAGCATAGTTGTCTCGCAATTACTATTTTGAATATATCGAGGAATTTATTTCAATTTGGGAACCCACTATAATGATAATATCAGCAGTACACGTTTACATCCTATGAACAAAACAAATCTATCCAAAAGGGAACTTTTAAAACGATGAAAATGATATGCTGCGCGCCTCCTGTTTGAGAAAAATGACCTTGTAGGTGCCCCCTTTAAAAGTGCAGCCCAGTGAGCTCTCCCTGTTTGCAGCGACTAAACTCGACTCCACGGAGCACAAAACAAAAGACATACGCAGAGGCCGTAAAGATGTAATATCAGTAATATTTATAAGGAAGAAATGGAGTCATTACGTAATGTCACTACAGATAAGAATATTGTGATTAAAAAGGATGATAAATCAAACGCTATTCTTATCATTAATCAGGAAGACTAAGTTAAAGAAATTGAATGTCAGTTAAATGTAGGAAATTACTGCAAAAAAAGTTAATGAAGAAGATTCATTAAAAATTAAATCTGAAATTCTGAGATGCATTGAAACAATCTCTAAGAATAGCAGCTCCGTATATGAAGAATTTGATACTTTTCCTCTCAAAATACGTACACCTCAATTATACATATTGCCCAAAATTCATAAAACTCCTGACCATACTCTACCTTTTAATTATACAGGACGCCCTATTATTTCACAATGTAATTCATGCAAAATGTATAGACAGTGTTTTGCAACCTTTAATGAAATCACTTCCTTCATCTGTTAAAGATACTAATGATTTCATTAAAAAGTTAAAATCGATTGCACAGCTATGTCACAATTTCCTCCTTGTGTACCTAGATGTGACATCACTGTATACAAACATACAGCATGTAGACGGTATTTAGGCGTGTAAATATGTATTGACAACAATCTTAATAACAACAAACTATCGAGTGAAGATATTTGTAAAGTAATAACATTTGTCCTGGAAAATAATCATTTTCAGTTTAATACTATAAATTACATCTAAATAATGGGTACGGTTATGAGTAGTCCAATGGCTCCTTCATACGCTTCCCTTTTCATGGGTAAATTAGAAGATTTTCTTGAAAACCAGAATCTTAACCCAGTTGTTTAGTTAAGATTTTTAGATGATATCTTTATGATCTGGAACCATTCAGGATAAAGATTTCAAGAATTTATTGATCGCCTAGATAATTTTCACCCCACAATTAAATTTATTTATACTGCATCCATTACGTGTGGATCGTTTTAAGATGTAAATGTTACGAAAAAGGTCTGACAATACTATCACTAAAATGCCAATATCAAAGAAAGTAATATCCACCAGTATATAGAATATTCGTCGCGTGATCCCAGATCATGTAAAAACCTTATAGCTAGGCGAAACGATACAGACATATAATTTTGGATGATTGTCCAATACAAGATTCTTTGAATGAATTAAAACATATTTCCCAAGCAGGAACTATACTATGCATGTAATTGATTCTGCTTTTAGTCAAATCCGTATTCTTACTCAAAACAATGCTCTAAACACAGCAGATTGTATGAATGAAAAAAAATATAATTTCTTTCATAATACAATACAATCCATCATTACCTAATATCGGCCTTACAATTAATAAATATTGGTGTCTCCTCAACCTAGCAAATAAAAAAGTGTAAAAACACTTTACCAAAGGAAACACATTTTTGCATATAGAAGACTTAAGAATATGCAAGATGTTTTGATAAGCTCCAAACTCACCAAAAATATTTTTTACAAATTGTTTTTCATCCTCTATATGGAAAGTACCCATTTTAGAACCTCCAATACAAAAGATTTGTTTTTTCTACGTTATAACACTGACTGCATATCGATTGAAGTAAGAATTTGATAACCTGTACAAAATGTAATATGCAATATGTTGGAAAAACGCATCAACGAGTTTATAAAAAAATTAATAATCACCAGTTTCATATAAACAATTTTATGGATCATCAATCCTCCTCTAGTGTTTCTGTACCTTTTAATACAAATAATCATTCTTTACATGATTTTTCGTTCATAATAATAAAGCATTATATATATATATATATATATATATATATATATATATATATATATATATATAATTGTATGTATGGATTTTTGTCTGTATATCGTGATTTCCCTGACAAATAAATATTTGAAATATATTAATTTTTTAAGGAACAAGGGTAAAAGAAATGAACATTTTAGCTATTCCATAATGTATGATGTTAATTAACAGCAACTGAATTGGCTTTATATATATATATATATACATTTAAACATTTAATTGCAGCATTCTTACTACCATTACAGTCATTAGATTTTGAAGTCTAGCATTTTTTTTAAAAAGAACTAATTAAACTAATGGCAGTATCTCTACTACATGTTGCGTCTTTGATTTTAATTTTAGCTTTATCTTTCTCAAATTATTTGTATTTACCAAGTATAACACGTAAATAGCTGATCTGCGCATGAGTATACAAGTTTTTAACAATGCTCCTTGTAGTCACTGGTTTCTCTTCTTATCCTTGGTTGTTTTGTGCTGTTTCATTCTAAATCAAAATGAAATGTTCTTTTTTATGTGTTCTCAGAGTATATTTTCATTTCTTCATTTCGTCAATTTAGTCTCACACAGTGTTTTGTTAGTTTGTTTTGTTTTTTTGTTTTTTTGTGTTTTTTTTTGTTTTTTTTTTTTTGTTTTATCGTGGATAGTGTTGGTTTGTCTCTTGTCGTGTGCAGTGTTGAGTATGCTGTCTTGATGGCGGATGACTTTATATAATGTTTGGAGAAATTTTAACCCGACATCATTTGTTTAAAATGGACGAATGAAATAGGTTTAAACGAGCTTGATCGAAAGTCTGGTTGCAATACTTTTTCTCAAATACAGGGATATTCACCTGATATCACATGCACACCCGAAAATCCTTCGACAAGGCGTATGTATGTATGTATGCATGTATGTATGTATGTAAGGAGTATTATGTTAATGTATATGTATATATTTTGTATATGTACAAACTCTTCAGGTACGATTGGAGAGGTTGTCAGGAATGCTATTGTGAGTGGATGTCAGCCGCGACTTCTGCCTATGCGGTTACTACAGGTACTGAAATAATACTTAGAGATATACTCATCATCATTTTCTTGTATGTTATAAAAATGAATATTAATGATACTAATTCACCTTAGTCTTATCGCGAAGTGCGTACATTGTTTCGGTACATTATCCTTATCCACCCATATTCTAAAAACTGAATGGAGAGAACTCGTCACGTGAAAAAAAATAAATGATCTTTCTCTCGTCGAAATATTACATTTTCGAAAACATTATTATGATTTCTGCTGAATCTCAGCTAAAAATTCTGCTTTAGTTTTTTGCTTCTCTTTGGTTGAAGTAACATATCTGCCAGGTGGATTGAGGAATAGTCAGAGATTTGGCTGCTATACAACCAACACGGACACTTGTTTCAAGGAAATAAGTACTGTATCAAGACAGCAGTAATAGGTATCAGAGATAAAATATTAATAATTAAGCCATACATAATCACTATGTGTCATTGAAAAATGTAATATTCACCTTTTGAGTGTATGTCAAGGCAGTGCATAACGTTTATTAATCACACGTCTGTGGCATAGCAGGGAATTAAAAGAAGGGATGAATATCCGACCAAAGTTATTGAAAGGGTCAAGAGATAACTGGTAATATCAAAACTGGGGATTGATACCGTGAGAATATAATGCGTTACTAGAGATTTTGTTTTTCTTCAAAACTAACTGAATGAGAAAGGCTTGTCATATTTGTCAGAACTTCTAGTATCTTTTTAGGAAAGTCGACTTTTCAAGGCTATTCACTTACAAATGACGTTGAAAATTAGGAGATGCAATTGCATCCACCTTATCATCATTTGTTACGCGTATGTTTATTAATCTTTGAATGCTAGATCTTCAGTCAATGGAGACAGAGAAAACATCAGAGGATAGAGTCTATGCAATCGGAACACCTAGTGTCTTTTCAACCAAAAATCTATCTTGAAAATACTTTGATGGAGTGATACATTCATTAATTATAAATGATCCATGGTGATTTCTTTTTCTTGAACTATCATTTAGGAGCAAGCTGGGAACCTCATCCAGCAAACTACTGGAGTAAGTAAATGCATTTTCTCTCGTCCTTTTCCTTACTTTTCTTTTACGCTATTGTTTACGATTGAACACGATAAAAATGTCAGCGCAACATTGACCTATATGTTGGCACCAAAATTGGTACACTTATTACACGTTATTCGTTACCTTTGATGATATCTACGTGATGCAAAAATTTTAGTCCCAAACAATTATTCAGAAATATCCGTTGTAAAGGGGATTCATTGCAAGCATCATACCTGGTCTTCGAGTTTTCCTTTTTCTTCTACTTTTAATACACAACACAGGCAAGTTGCAGGTAAAGAGCAAAAACCTGGGTAAAAGGTCGCTTTGCCACGATGAAAGAGATCTTTATATTACTCTGGTATTGCAACAACAAACTTTGTTTATGAGTATAACAAATTATTCAACCATTTTTGTAACTATACACAATATCATATGAAAAGGACAATTATCTTCTACCTGGACGAAATAGTCACTATTTAATATTCCTGTTTCATTTAATCACGTGCACTCAAATTATATATGGCAATAAACACAAAATATAATTTAATTATAAATGATATAGAATATAATACTTATACATTGCACGTTTCTGTCTGATAAAAGGTACTTAATTGTGACCCTCTTGTTCAAGAGTGACTTTAGATATTTGATGCAAATTTCAAATTGATGAATGAATGGGTGGTTGAATGGATTGATGACTGAATGGTTAGATGAGATGCCTGACACTTCAGCAATTTTATATTTGAGTAGAGGCCGTGACACTCGTGCTTGCGTTGACCTAGTGAGCCTTAGGATGTGAAGTAGCCTATATGATTGTTGTGATCGAAAGACAAAAACGGTCTCATTCATGGAGTTTAAAAAAATTATTAGCAAGGTTTGGGGGGGGGGGTAGGTGGTGGTGTAGGGTGAGCGGGTATGTAAGCTCAAGTAAGAAGCTCTATGAAGATGTATCACCAGAGAAAATTTTGGACCTTTCAAAATAATGCGGCTTCAATAACAAATTTGTATCCTATGTTTTAAGGATTTAATATTTTTGCCTTTGTCTTTTGTTTCCAATGTATTTAATGTGGCTTATTTGTCGTCTTTAACTTTTACTTTGAGGGACTATATATTTACCTTTATTTATAAGGGTTTATCTTCTAACTCTTTTGTTGCTGATTTTTTTTTCTTTTTTTTTTTGTCGTTACATCTTAAAACTTAACTTTTAATCGGCACTATATAGGTAGTACTGTGCTGACGTGCTGTTACAATCTATGCATACATATTTAAGATATTACATTTATAGTCAATACCAAATATTCATTCGCTGAAAAATTTCGTTGTCCTGTAGCATGGGACAACTCGCAAATTACAAAGAATTGTATATGAAATATGAAGGAAAATTATATTTGTGTAGCATTTCAATAAAATGTTAATATGAGAGAACATATATTCCAGCCCTGGATTTTCTCACCTTTTTAAATAATATGCCCTCAGGGCGTATTTGGTTAGAAAATGTATATACAGTGAAACCTGTCAATAGCTGCCACCAATAAAAAAAGGCATAACTGGCCTTTGTACATAGGTGACCTCTGTACACAAGTTCACCTTTCAAAATTGTTTTTTGAATAAATACCATGCACTCAATATCCTCATCGGTGTTATTATTATTATTATAACGTTATCAAGATTGTTGTATGTGCACTGTTCATCAAAATCATAAAGTACGCGTATATGTTGTTCTCTCTCAAATTTATATTCCACGCAAGATTACTGTATCCTGCTCACTTTAATTCATCCCATAAATTAAATCTTCACTGACTTAAAATAATCACCGATCTTAGTCTGTTTTGTGGACCATGGCAAAACAATAATTTCACTACTGATGGATAGCTTACAGAGGACTGACTCTTTTGTCGGCCAACTTGTATAAATTAGAATGGCCGTTCATGCTTTAAAAATAATATCTTAATTAGCCAGTTGCTCAACTCGCCGAGATCAAAAGGCAATCGGCTTATATGAAAAGCCTGTGATGAATAGGAAATCAAAAAAGCTGTATATGGCTATTGTGACTCACGAAACGAAACTTCTCCTGCTTTTACAGACAAGATTTAACTATCGAATGACCCCTGACACTAATGAAAAGGGGTGTAATTCATATCTCTTCTCAAAGAGGAACTTATTTCTTCAGAGATAGTTTTAATTCACGGGCAAATAGATGAAGATATCGAACTATACCTGTCACACTGGCACTAAAGGCGACTTACATTTCTGCTGCGATAATACGACTACTTTTTCCACCATCCAGCAAACGAATTGCTTCGAACCTCTACCCTTATATTAAAAACTGCCTCGCTTTCGAATTTGACATATTGACACCTTTGAGTTACACCTTCAAATTGACTGGAGTACGGAGTGCAGGCAGGATAAGAAATGTTTGCACAGCGACTCACATGATATTCCTTTATCTAAACAATGCCTTCATCATGAACCAAAAATTTTGTTTTTGCATACGCTCAGAGGTCGCTGTTGATACGCGCCAGTGACCGCTTAAGGCACGGAGAAACCATTGTTTGGTTAGGAATTATGTGGCCGCTGACCGCGGAAGGCAAGTGACCGTTACATACATGACATTTATATAGGAAATTCGCGGATGATAAATTAGAACGGTCGTTGGAAAAAGGTAACGCTGAGTAAAGGTGACCGTTAGGACCGGTTTGACTTAATATGTTTCCCCAGAGAGAGAGAGAGAGAGAGAGAGAGAGAGAAAGGTACAATAGAATGGATGAGTATTGAAAACTGTTTTGTTTTGATTCTTCTAGGGAACATTTGAAACCAGTATTAATCATTGTTTTGTGATTATGCCTAAAGCGATTTAATCAGCACGAGGCATTTTAGCAACAAAAAACGTTGTAACCCAATCAAAAGGATGTATTATATATATATATATATATATATATATATATATATATATATATATATATATATATATATAATGTAAGATCTAGTAGATCCGTAGTCTTTATTTCAACATCTGTATTATTTAAAACTTGTCTGAAATACCTCGAGACATGCTTCACACACTTTTATCGTAAGGGGAGTAAGGGGAGTGTCAGAAGGAACTTTTTCGGCAAGGGGGGGCGGGTAGAGGTCCAAAGCAATGGTCTGCAGACGGGCATTGAAACTACTGAAATACAAATCTAGCATATACGATAACCTGAAGTGTTGTGAGGGATTCAAAACACACGTACGCACGCACACACAAATGCGCAACTATTTGATTTCTCCTGTATAATTTGGAGGTATGTCCAGGAGCAGCCTGCTCTCCATTCTCCTTAATGTGAAACAAGAGGCACAGACTCTGATCGACACCGCCAAGAACACATATGACCATATCCTCCACAGCGTCATTGTCAATGACGTAAGAAAGCGACGAGCAGCTGACAAAGAAGGTAACTCTTTTTTCCTCTCTTCTTTTTTCAACATAAAGAGAAGAATATAAACCGATTCAAAATATTCCATACAGTTCGTCTAAGCCGTGAATCATTCTTGACCTAAAAGCTTCATTATTCTGCAAAACGTGCAAAAGATCCCTACGATTTGCAAAATTACCTGCCACCTCCTCCTTTATCAAACTTTACGCGTACATCCTGTGAATGATCTCTTTTTTGTAAAAATATCACTGGTAGGTGCCCACTATAAAAATTCACCCCGGTGAGATCTCGCCGTCAACATACAATATTAACTATGCTTCGATAGCGATAAAATTAAAATGGTTTAAGGTTCAAGCCTACTATTGCGTACAAATTAATCATAGATAGGCTTATTCCGAAAAATTACGTCGTTTGCTCCTTGTGATTATTTTCAGCCAATCAGTGACGTTCATTCTTTGAAATACGGTATTTAATATACCACAACACATAGGCTGGTTTCGTACCTCATAAAATAATTAGTTTCCTGTGACCTAATAACAAATTTTACTTGCATAATAATTATTCATAATCAACAGCATTTTCCCTTGAAAAAAATCCTGCAAAACCATAGTTGTCTCGCAATTACCGTTTCGACTATATCGAGGAATTTATTTCAGCTTGTTAACCCGATATAATGATAAACTGATAACATTTTCTACACAAGAATGCAAGTTTTCCTCTGAAAATTCTTGAGATATGCAAAAAGAAGTATTTTAATTCCCATGTGGACTTGTAGGATATAAGATAAGTTAAATGAATTTGGACGCATAAATGCAGCAGGACATGGACAAAGGGAGGTAATTTGGGATTATTACATAGGCTCCTAGTCGATATAAAAAATTCAAAATTGTTGCGTTTCTCAAATAATTACTCTACATCATTGATTGTGGTTACATGAAATCGGTATAATTTGCCTTTCTTCCCTTAAAGGGGCATGTCTGGCAAATTTGCATATGAAATGAGTGTGTGTACAGTGATTGTCATATTAAATGGAAGTATATCTTAAAACTCATTTCCCCTTCACAGACTTCGATTTTCACCGCATTTGAGTGCCCAAGCGGTCACTCTCAGCGTTAATGAAATGTCAAGGTAAATATAGTTTAACAGTTATTAAAAGAAGTTGAAAACTATGGATTTTAAAAAAAGATTATAAATGAATTGCTGGGTATCGAAGCATACCAAACTTAACAGATAGTGGTCATGTAACCTAGTTTAACGGTCCGGTTTTAGACAAACTTTGGTATAAGGACTGTATATTTTCCTTCCCTAACCTTATATAATTGCAATCAACTAGTTCAACATTTAAAAGTTAAGAATTCTAAAGCATAAATGTATGTACTCGAATTTATGACAGATAGATTTTTGGGGACAAGCTTTATTAATAGCGCGGCTAAGAAAATACAGCAGTTTATAATGCTATCCCCTATACCTGTTGTTAAAATCTTGAGTGACTAATAAGTAATCGGTACAATCGTGCAAAACGCACACAATAGACGATTATTCCTAAAATTACGAACAAATTCACCATAACGGCCTGATAAAATGAGCGAGAAAGGGGTTGTGTATATATTATCCGGGTTCTTTACCACTGGGTGTGTCTGTTGCTATAGAAAACATACGACTAATTCAGTTCCCATAGGCCGTAATGTCAATTTTTAGCCATATTAGTTAACGTTTGTGGTAAGCTCACGTCCTATGAATGATCTATCCAAGATGAGGCTTTTAAATCGATGAAAATCATATGCTGCATTCCTCGTTTTTGATAAAAATGCCCTTGTAGGTGCGCACTATAAAACATCAGCCCTGTGAGATCTCGCCGTTAACACCCAGTAGTATATGTGCTTCGACAATGATAAAATTAAAATGGTTTACGGTTCAAGCCCACTATTGCGTAAAATTTACCTATACAAAGGAGTCTTCCGAAAATTACGGTAATTTCTTCTGGTAAGTATTTTCAGGTAATCAGCGACAGTCATTCTTTGAACTACGGTATTTAATATACAACCACACATAGACTGGTTTCGTAGCTCATAACAGAATTAGTTTCATGTGACAATTTATGGAATTACATATACTTGATATTTGCTCATAAATTGCTCGGCTTTTTTTGAGTAGTAACGTAACTGTTTTATCAGATAGTCCGCATATCCATTAGAGTCATAAATATCATAGTTGAGTTTAAGCTAACATCTTACCTGGTGTTTGAGAAAATGTCTCTTTGCCATAAAAATCTACATTGTTATATAACTGATAGCAACTGCAGCTCACAATTACTGCAAATGAAACTTTGATGAATTTAAAACAACAATATATTCTACTTATTTTCTTACATCAACGACATTTTCGATTACTTAGGCAAGACACTCCATTAGCAATTACATTTGGTTCTAATAATCTATACTAAATATTAGTCCCATAATTATATGTATGCATGGGGTTTACGGCATAGAAAAAAAAGTAACAAACCCACCCCAACTTTCCAAATGAAATTTTATTTATCTTTTTCTTTCAGAAGAAAGTAAGAAATAATTGGACAACAAGCGATCATGTCGGAAGAAACATATTGTCACCTAACCGGCCAACGAATCAAAATACCCCAAAAATTAATAATACTGAAAAATATATCAAATAGTAATCAACGTAGAGACCGCTCAGTTTTTAGTTTGTAATCTTTATGGACAATAAATATCTAAACATTTGATTTTAATTTATGTTCTATTACTGCTTGACATTTTTCATGTAGTCGTGGAAAGTCTCTTTATCCAGGCTTGCACTTACAATTATTTATTTTCCATTCCTACTCCTGCAAGACAATATACGAAGGGGATGTACTTCGCTGTTGCAATTAGAGCAGAAAAAAGTAAAACTTTGAAAGATAATTACTTGAGCACTTGAAGTACCACAACTTTCCAATTTTTTCTCAATTAACATTGATGTCGTATAAGATAGTATCCGAGCTCAAAACGATGATGAAGTCGAAGATAAAGTTGATTAGTGCAGCGTGTGCATTCGGGCCCTGGTGTCTCATTCGAGTCCTGGCGTTATAACAAGTCTGATTCGGGCCTTGAGTTTATAACAAACCTGATTCGGGCGCTAAGGTTAAACAAGTCTGATTCGGGACATGAGGTTATAACAAGTCTGATATACTAACTCGTCTTCAACTCAGAATCTCGGTGTCAAGTCCCTCACTAATTACGCCAAGAGATCATATAACCTTTTTGTTTTCGCTTGAGATTTTGTCTTAGCCAGTCACAAGTGACTAATTTTGCCAAATAACTCTTGAATCGATAAACCTGGAACATCAGTTTCAAACTCAGTCTCCGAGAAGACCTCAGGGCCAGATGTCAGAATATTAAAATGAGCATGAGTTTAAAGATTATAATTTGTTTTGTTTTTTTGTTGTTTTTTTTTTTGGGGGGGGCCTGGGGTTTCTTGTTTGTTTTTTTCTTTCTTTCTCAACTTGGTGTTACTTCTGTAAAGGGCTCGCTTGTCGAAGAGATGACACAGGAAGCAAATATATAATTATGAACTACATGACGTGGTAAGTTTATTTGTTTCCTCGTATTTATAATTGAGTTTGCCGACAGATGAACAAAATGGGAATCTCTATAAAATACTGTACAATTTTAACATTTCTGAAAGAAAATATATGAAATATACAATTCTATATTAAGTTTAACTCGTTCATATTTTTTGTGTTTAAATATGATAGGTAATACGTTTCATAAAAATCATTTCATCTGTTTCTGAAATTGCTGTGAGTTTTTCTATAACTGCTGGGAGTTAATGGAATGATTTAAGAAGTTTTAAAAACTCAGAATTTCTAGCGCAAACAGGAACTTGGTCAAATTTGTTTACGTGACTCAAGTCTCGTTCAACCAGACTTTTGTGTGACTCCGAGAGGTCTACGCATACCGAGAATCTGGACAAGGTCTGTACAATTAATTGTTAACAATAGGCGTCACTCATCTCCATTATTTACTTTTTCTTCTATTCGAAAAATACACTACCATATAGTCCCCAGAACCATCTGTGCATAAACAATAAATGTAAACATATTTGTAACGTCCTTTAAGGTGGTAGATAGTATTAAAGCCAAAGATGTCAACGCTCGCCCTTTTATGTATTCAGTAAGTCATTGTCTGATGATTTGCAAGATTTATGTGCAGAAGCGACATCATGTTTTACCTGTACATATTTTATATGGTCGGTCCAAAGCATAAATAAAAATATGAAACTTTGCCCATGTCTTATAAAATACGCCGACTAACCTACCGATCAGTCAGCAAAATTACCAGATTTTGTATAAGCCATGTTTTGAGCGTATCAATCGTTTGTATAAACATTTACCAGACCCTCTTATGGTGTACTTTTCACAGAGCCACGCGAGCACAAAACGATGATGAAGCTGAAGATACAGTCGATTAGTATAGCGTGTGCCTTCAGGCCCTGAGGTTAAAAAGTCTCATCCAGGCCATGGGGTAATAACAAGCCTCAATCGGTCCCTGAGATTATAACAAGTCTGATTCGGTCCCTTAGGTTATAATAAGTTTCATTCGGGCCCTCAGATTATAACAAGCCTCACTCGAGCCCTGAGGTTAGACCAAGTCTGATGCGGGCCCTGATGTTATAACAAAAACCTGATTCGGGCGCAAAGGTTAAAATAAGTCTAACTCGGGTCATGAGGTTATAACAAGTCTGGTGCACTAATTCTTCCTGAACTCAGACTTTCCGAGTCAAATCACTCACTAATCACGCCAAGAGATCATTGAAAATTGTTGCATTCGGACCATGGTGTTATAACATCATCATTATGTCATCATCATCATTTACGTCCAGTTATAGCTCTCACTATGCACGTTTTGGTTTTACTGTGCTGTAATATTAACAGTTGCTGTTACGAAAAGCTTGCTTGTGAGTAAACGTCCAAGTTGTTGAATTTTGTAATCTTTGTTTCTTTCTCTTTTTCGCCGATTGTTTAAATTTTGACATCACTTCGATGTAATTCGCAAACCGTTCTTGCATGCGAAATCATGTTTGTAAATATGGCAGCAGTCAAGATTTGAACTGGATATTATACCAACAGAAAGTTACTTTATTAGATATGTTTGGTTCTAACCCTCGGTAAATGCATAATGCACTTTTTAATATTCTACTAGTGAAGGTTGTGCGAAGCGGAATCCCTCCTATGACGTCATACTCTCTCGGTTTCTGAGGGCACGGAAATATTTATGCAGAGCGGGCCTTTTATTCTCTCCTTAATTTCGGAAAAATATGCAGGGTTTCAATAATCAGGCTTTTTGTACTTGACATTATACCTTTGAATATTTTGACGTGCTACAGCATGATAAAAATGTAAAAGTCGAATGATTTTTTAAACCATTTTCCATACTGAATAACTTCTTTGCCAATGTTTTGTGCATTACCTGCCATTGCTCATAACTTTATACAATTTTCGCACATTCTACCTTGTTTAATCCGGTTCTTTTTCCAACTGAAGCAATCAACCACACATCTTTGGATGTCATGAAAATGTTGCATTCACCTTGTAAAGATCGTTGCTTCTGTACGATATATTGATGTCTTTCTCAATCATTCTATCGAAATTGTTAACCATATCTTTAATCGCATCTTCTTTTGCCTTCATGAGTGCTGAGTACGGACGACACGTAAGTGTGTGTGTGTGTGTGTGTGTGTGTGTGTGTGTGTGTGTGTGTGTGTGTGTGTGTGTTTGTAATCTTGAATCCCCGCTTGTCATAGTAGTTTTTACATAAAGTACTAATAATTGTAAGTTTTATATTCACGTACCTAAAAATCTGCAGTTGCTTGTCTAAATAATGTCAGTGCTCTACTTTATGGAGATGATGGAAAGTGAATTTTATGGAATGCATTAAATGTAATACAAGGATATGGCCAAATATAGCCGGAACAACATGTGCTATCGATATATATATATTCTTGTTGTTTCCTTCTATGTTATCTGTTATTTCAGTTTCCTAGAAGAAACAGGGAGAATATTCGGTATTGTACAAATATAGAAACGAATATGTCAGCTCAGGCTGGAACACCTTTTAGATTATATTTAAAAGCAACAAAAGATCGAGACCTGGAGTAACAAAGGACCAGGACGCGAAAATCGTCGTGGGTCCAAAAAAATAAAAATATAGCCGGAACCTGTGTTGTCGATATCACTTCTTTCTTTCTATCTTTTTTTATTCTTTTATATAAATAACTAGTTATATGCCAACAACGATAACATTATGTTCATAAATGGTATAGGTATTATTGTAAACAAGAAATGTAGCTTCCCTGAATTTCGCAACAGCGGTTAGTTCATGGGCTAGTTGCTGTGTCTTTTTAGAAACAATTGCTCCGCACACCAGTGCACAACGTGCACCTACTGACATTATAAACTATAATTTTCGAGTCTGTCTATTTACAACATTGTACATGTTTGGAAATATAACTATTGCCAGTCAACGATATCATTGCACAGGCGAGAAAGGAAAACAGCGCGTCTATCGTTCCCTTTAGTATTGTTAAATGATAAATGCTTTACGCGAATAAGTCATGCAAAATGCAGAATACTAATTGCTGAAAACTGCTAGAAAAGGTCTACCTGCTTTATGCGAATTGTGAATTTTGTGATTCGCTGTACGTTTTACACTAAAGGTTGTTTTATTTCATCCAATCAGAAAGCAGTCGATATTCTTCATAGGGCGAAAAAAATGGACGGTATTTTTTTTTTTTTTTTTTGTCTCCTGTCCGTGTAGAAGAATTAATAAATTGCTTATAGTAGTAGTTAGGCTCTTTAAGAGAGAGAGAGAGAGAGCGAGAGAGAGAGAGAGAGAGAGAGAGAGAGAGAGAGAGAGAGAGAGAGAGAGAGAGAGAGAGAGAGAGAGAGTCAGACCTTCCGTGAACAAGGAAGGGGGCGATTTTTAAAGCTAAGTAGTATATTTAAAATTACTAAATATTAGTATCAAAGTATTTTCCGTTAATGATCATACAAATTTATTCACTTGGTTTATACAGGAGGTGAGGCTACCTGTTATATTTGTCTTTCTAAATTATGCTTTATATCTGGATATAACGTTTTATTTTTCTTGTGTGTACAACGCACGCAATGCCACCTTCAGACAATAGATCTAAAAGCTCGATCTGTTGAATCACCACTGTAGTAAATCCCCAATGCAGTGAAAACTGAATTCGAAGAAACAGACAGAAGAGTCGGTATTTGACAGATACAGAACATGGTTTACTTGTGAAACAGTATGTAATAACAAAATAATCACCTATGACTGATTACCGAATACCGAAAACCTTAAAGGACCGCCTTGAGCGTACCCTATTCAATTCAAACCATAGAACGGAAGCAGGAACATACATATGCAAAAACGGACGTTGTCTAATCTTTGAGCACATGTCCGAGACTACTGCTTTCAAGAGTTCATCAACAGGAGTTACGTACAATATGAACGAATTATTATTATTATTATTTTTATTATTATTGCGTCTTTCCACTACTTACCGTTGTAACGTACATTCGTATCTGTTTCCGTTAACGGAAATAACAAATAAAGCTTGTAAAGCTAGAAGTGAAAAATAATCCACCGCTATAGATGGTGTACTATGTAACCCCAATCTCCTAGTATTGACGTTGTTTACTAGGTCACGCTAAGCAGTATCACACTATAGTGCTTATAGCATGCATTTAAACATGTTCGCCTCATTCATTGATAATAAGTCCCGTTCAAGTCATATGGTCATTTTGTTCTGTTTCTTTAGTTTAGACCTCTTCATTATTCCGGATACTTTTGCTTCTCTGTGCCAGAATGTTAATATTATATGTGTGTGAGTGCTGATGTACACTGTTATGGAACTGTATAGGATGGTTTTTGATGTCATCACTGCATCACTGTCACTGCTTTTTTTCTTCTCCTATAACAAAAGTCACTATCACTGAGTTAAGAGTTCATGATTAATTTTAAAGTTAGTATCTTAAGATGTATCATTGACCCAAATTTTGATGCCGAAACTGGAGATGTTCCTGAGAAATAAAGATAATTAAAACACTGTACCTCAGGACATCTCCCATATGATACCTTGAAAGGTAATCTTGTACCTACGTTATGTTTGAAATAAAAATTAAACGAGGTATTTGCGTAGGCAGTGGTAAAATGTACATGTAAAGATAATGCAATTGTACATCAGATACATATTTAGAAATTTGAAATTGAGGTTCCAGGAACACTGATTTGAAACTGGAATCCCAGAAACACATACTTGAAACAGGGATCTCAGAAACAACGTCGATTCAATTACTATAAGGACAATTCAGAACTGATTTCAACATTAACAGTTTTAATAAAATTATTTGAAATCATGTGGCAATTATCAATACTTCACATCTTTTTCAAAAGTAAAATACATTAGCACATTGCATAGAAATAATCAGAACTAGTCCAAGTAAAATTACAGTATATCGTTAGTTGTTCAACTTTGTTTCATGAATTGCAGCACTTAAAATAAAATATATTTGTCTGTGTATACAAAGAAAACAAAATTAATTTTATTTTTTTGCTTTAAAAAGGGGTGTGTGCATTATTCACATAAATGCTCCAATAATTTTTCACGTGAATCATGCGATTAATCTTGGTCATGAACAACACAAACCTGCTTTACCATTCATTTTGCTTTGTCTGATCATGTCATCATTTTCTTGGCATTTCTGCTGCAATGCACACTTACTAGTACTTGAAACGGCATATTTGTAACATTCCATGAAATATATTTGAAAAGGAAGTATTTTTACTGCATAAGTAACAGGTGTAAAAGAAATATTCAATTTTATGTCTAATATTTAGCAAATTGTGAATACATTGCAACTTCCCTTATTTTACCTCTCTTTATCACCTGCCACATCCAATCAGTTTCTAATTTTCGCAATTTTTTTCTTTCATGCAGCCACATTTTTTCTTTTTCATAGATGACTGGTAAGTTGCATTTGTTGCGTTGCGTGTGCATTAAAACAAAATAGATTAATTCGGTTATGCAAGTTTATGAAACAAGGCCATGTCCAAAATGGGTGTTTCATCTACCACTGTGACATCTACTGCCTTTAATACTAAGTTATCTCAAATCTAAGGTTATCAGCAGGATGGGTGTGTGGTCATATATAAGTACAACACGATATCATAACACCAAGTATGTGATAAAATGAAAGGGCGTCTTGTGGTGATGTTATGTTGTGAATATAGTTTTGTTCGTTTCTGTTGGTTGTAACAGCACTTTTAACACATTATTAACTATATCATGCCGACAAAATGGGAGCTATTTGTCACTCAAAAGGACACACGGAGGCCGCTGACCCTGGCTGGTCTGGGCGGGTATCAAATCCATAACCCTTGGATTACCATTCTGACAGTTCCTACCGAGTCACTGCCACTCAAAATTAAAATATAGATTAAAGTTGGTATTTGCTTATAATACAGACAATGGTAATAAACATGTATGTACACTCACTTGAAAGTGAGGTCTCAGACACATATTTGAAACTGCGGTTCCATAAACAGTTAACTGAAATTGGGTCTCGGGTACAAACATACAAGTAATAAAGTGGGGTCAAAAAACACATAATTGAAACTGAGGTCCAGGAAATGCATACTTAAAAACTGGGGTCCAGTAAACATATACTTGAAACTGGGGTGTAACATTCAGGTTTGATGCAACAAGAACAATCAAACAAGGGGCCCAAGTGGACCTGAGATCCCCCACCTGGCTGATATTTCCTAATAGCCAAATGCAAGTGATGCTGGCCAGGAAATTTAGGTCAGTATGATGCTTTCTGCTTAACTTTCTTCCAATGCTATTGATTGCATTTGTTATGAAAATAACTGTCAAAGTTTCTCTGTTTGTTTTTTATCTTCATGGGCCATCAGCATCATCTGCTCGAGTAGTTTTTCAGAAGCTGTTTAAAGGTTTTCTATTTTTAGCAATGATGGCAATATCTAATGGTAGATCAGCATCATTTGCATAAGTTTAATACCCTCTATAAAAGGATACTTCTGTCATTTTGTATCATATTTATGTTGAGTGGTTTTTGTGAACAATTCATTTGAAGGGTTACCTATTTCCAGTAACAATGGCTATATTTAATGATGGATCAAAATAAATTGTATACTTTAAAACCCTGTATGCCAGGATGCTTTCTGTCAAATTTGGTCAAATTCTGTTGAGTGGATTTTGAGAGGTCGTTAAAAGGTTTTACGATTTTTAGTGACCATATTTGATTGCAGATCGGCATCATTTGTACCAAATTGAAAGGTAATCATGCCAGGATGCTTTCGGTCAAACTTGGTCAAATTCTATTTTGCAGTTTTTGAGTTGTTTAAAGGTGTTTCTAGTTTATTATTTGTGGTAATATTGGCTGGCATATCAGCATCGTTTCCACATATTAGAAAGGTTTTCATCCTAGAAGGCCTTGTGTCAAGTTGGGTCAAATTCTATTCAGCGGTTTTGGAGAAATTATTTACAGATTTTTATATTTTTAGCAAAGGTGGCCTTATTTGAAAGATTTTCATGCCAGGATGCTTTCTGTCAAATATGATCAAATTCTGTTCATTATTTCGGGAGACATCATTTAAAGACATTTCAATTTGTAGTAAAGGCATTCATACTTGATTGCTGATTGGTATCATTATTTTGTAAAAACTTTAAAAGCAATTATGCCAGGATGCTCTGTACCAAGTTTAGTTGAATTTGGATAAGTGGGACTGGATCAAAGTTTAAAATAGCAATTGTTGACGGAGAGCGTTTTCTATTTTGTTTATTAACAGTGGCCATTTTTAAAAGCGGATCTGGATCATTTGTACAAACTTGATAGGTTTTCATGTCAGGATGCTCTCTACCAAATAAGCTCAAATTCAATTCAGTACGTTTTAAAAAGAAGTTTAAACGTTTTTAATATTTTTAATAATGAGTCATATCTGATGGCAGATCAGCATCATTTGTACAAATCTGAAAGGCCTTCATGCCAGGATTATCTCTGCCAATATTGATCAAATTTGGTCCAGTGAGTTTTGAGAAGAAGTTTTAAAAAAATTAACAGACGTACAACATATGATGCTTGATTGATGCAGAACCACACTATAAGCTTTAAGGTCAGGTGAGCTAAATGAGTTTTAAATGATGTGACCATTACTAATAAAGTGGTTTCCTTCTTAGGCAGCCGCCCTTTTTGCATTATCAAATTGGCTTTATGAGAGGGTGGCCTCTTGTGTAGTGGACAAAATAATGAAAATGCAGGATGAGGTGGCCTACCATCAGGATGGTCTATGTTAAGAGGGTTGATATAAGATGGGGAAGTTACTGTACTTCACATCGTTTCCCTAGAGAAAGTACATTAGCACAAATCACATAAATAACCAAAATTTGGCAAAGTAAGATTATATGTTATTAGCTGACCATTCTTGGTTTGATTCAATGCAGAAAACCCACTTTAAAATAATTAGTTTTGTAGTTTTGGTTTTAACGGCAATTTTAACGCCTTATTAGCAATATCATGCCAAGGAAAATGGGAAATAACCGCCTTTCCCAAGAACACACCGTGGCAGCCGACACTGGATGGCATGGATGGGTATGCCATATCCCATACTTCTCGATGTATAATGCATAATTTATTTGAACTATTTTTTCTAGATTAAGACGTGCACTATACACATAAATTAAATTGATCCATACAATTTTCACATGAAGCCGGTGATTAAACTCTGTTGCCAATAACAGAAACATGTTTAACCATTCATCTTGCTTTGTCTGATATTTAAAACAGGTCCCTGAAAGGCACTGATGCTCCACTGGCCGAAAAGAATTTCCAGGAATCAATGATAAGCCTGTTTCGTCTTCTTTAACTGCTAAACATTGAATCAATCTTTGTTATTCTTGAGAAACTCCAACATACCAAAGTTGGTAACAAAACTGTCTTGTTATGTTTGAGTCAAATGTTCATAAAATACCTTTAAGTGCAAAACAAAATGTTTATCATGGTCTTTGACCTTAAATCGGATATAACTGATATGAGATCACTGAACCTGTCTCAGACAATGCCAAGATATAAATCACATGCTAAGTTTGGTTAAATCAATAAGTAATATTTAGGACAAGAACAAACTGGGTTATTTAAGTGTGATCATTTTAGGTATATTTCATATATATGCACACACATCGAGCCTATTCTACATCTCGTAGGTCGCAAGGTTTGTGTGTGTGTGTGTGTGTGTGTGTGTGTGTGTGTGAAAACTGGGTAGATGGGCCATTTTCACTTTAAAAGACAAATAACCACTGCTGTGCAATTATGAGATCACAACTTCATTTGTACGTTAACCCTTTGTATCTGATAAGGAACAAAGTGTTTTATATTTCGTCAAGATCTTGACCTAATGCCTTGTTATTTTTGAAGAACATTAAGTATGTCATCTTGCTTTGGTACTTTCAACATTCCGATAAAACAACCCAAGTGTTTGTGCACAGCATTTCTTTTCTGAGTTTCCCAGAGTCGTCGCTGAGTTTTAGCTCTGGGATTGTTCTTTTCAGTTTTGGTGCTGGTGTGGGTCTTTGATGTCGATTCCCCAACTGAAAAAAAATAAATGTGATTTTTGAGATACCAAATAAATTATGTTGATAAAACCAAAGCAGAAATTTAAACAAAAGTCCACCAAAGGGATGTTCTACTGGCCATAGAAAACTGCAACTAAGATATATTTCCCTTACAACTGATAGCATAACAGCCTTAATGAATTATGACATGCCACCAAAATATCTGCAGAAGAAAATTATTGTTTTGGGAAGGCAGGTTTAACTATGCATGTGCAAACTAATTTATTTTGACTTTAACATAACTAGTGTTGGGAACTGGTTGAAATTTAAAGATCAATGATTGATTAATCAGAATCAACTGATTATAGATTATAAGCAGCTAACACAATTGTCATTAATTTCAGGGGTTTTCACTTGAAATAAGTACATTGCAAATAACAGATGGGTTTTTTTATTTGTACGAGGCATTAACGGATGAAATACCAGTAAATAATCAACTGACTATGACTAACATCGACCTGTATTTTAGCAATAAAGTATTATAAAAACCACGGTGAGCCATAAAACATTTTAAAAATAAAAGTGTTCAGAAATTTACTGGTTTGGAAGCAAATCCTGTAAAGTCGAGTTTGTTGAGACACATGCAGTTTACTTGTCTCCATTATTAGTGATTGGTGTATTAAATTGCATGTGGAAGGAGGCCTCCCCCCCCCATGTGCTTCATAACGTTTCTTGAAATATTAAGTAACGAAATACAGAATGAAAGCAAAACAATCCCCAGTACTTACATCATACACACAGTAGAGGGATGTCACATCATCATTACACTTACTTCTTCCCCAAGATAAAAATATCTAATTTATGATCCAAATACAGCTCATGGCTGAAACTAATTTCTGATTTCAGGGGGTGAATTTACTGTCACAGGGAGAATTTTATGTGTTGTCTTCACTTTGATACTATGTGAATTTCTTTGTTTACTCACTAAGTGAGGTTATAATCGGAGAAGTTTTATCCCACAAATCTTGAGAGCTTCATCTCTGATAATTGTATTAAATCTTAAACTGAAACTTCTGTTGATTATATCTTAAGCCAAAATGAGAACCTCTGTTTTATTTCTGTCTTATGTTTCCTTCTGTATGTTTTCTCCCTCTCTCCTAAGTTATCAATCGTTTTTCCTACATACTTAAGCAAAAAGTCCCATTTGCTGAATGGCTTCTTTGCAAACACACCATATCCTATACTGGGCAAAAGGCAGAAGCAATAAATTAGGAAGTACAAGTATCACCTGAATGTGTACCTAAGAACCAAAGATAAAAATTAAAAATTATATGATATGTCTCCTGTGATAAAATGAATAGCAATTTTCTAATGGTATTACATACATGCTGGTACAAATCAAGAAAAATGAAGAAATGTGGAATGCAGTGTTCACAGAACACAAGAGAAAATATCCCATGTGCAATTGGAACCTAGAATGGGAGATGGAAAGTGAATTGAAGCGTCGTCTAGCATGTCGAGAAAGGGCAAAATGCAAATTATGCATCTACAGGTTTGATATGTTTTGTTTGTATGAAGAGGCACCCACCAATAATCCCGGTCGAAAAGCTGCAATGATAAACAAGGGCATTCAGATTGGCCTTTCACAAACATCTATTGAAAATTCCAGCCTAAGATCAATCCTTTTGAGTGCCAATGTTCCCGCACCATCAAAACGTGGCATGCAGAAGGCATCAAATTCTGCAGCACATGCCATAGAGGCCGAGAACAGGAAAGATATGGACAAGATCAGAGAAGAGCTAAAAGAAGTGAATTTGTTGCGAGGCAATACAACAGGTATTATTGACATTTAATGTGATGGTATGTACAATAATGTAATGTATTCAGACGTCGGAAAAACACCATTCCACCCTGCAACTCAGTGCAGTTACATTCAGGTAGAAAATATAACTCACACAAACAAGGTGATTAAAGTGGTGACCAAAAACAAACTCTGCAATTATGGTAAATTTCATACATCTCAGGAAGAAGTTGATAACTGTGCCTGTAGTGCAAATATAATTGTTCAAAGGGATATTGGTGATGAAAAATCATGGTCAAAAGAGGGTCTTCTAGAACTGAAACTTCAATCAGACATGGAGGTAAAAAATGTGACAACGGATCCAGAATCAGAGAAAGCTCATTAAAAAGTCTAATGTACTTACAAATCTGATGCCAGGAAAAAACAAAGTTGAACGTGAGAGAATGAGATTTTTTTTTCAATAGACCTGAGCAAGCGTTGTAATGCAGAGTTCAATGCTGCCATTGAAAAATACCGTGGAGACACTTCTATGATAATGAAGACAATGTCAAAGGCAATAGATGCCATAGTGCTCTGTTTTCAGGGTGATCATGCCCTTTGCAAGACTAAGTCATATGTTTGCACTTGTGAAAATGCAAACTGGGTAGTTACAAGCTCATATTTACCTGGCACATTTCGAATAGTAAACTCTACACATACTGAATCGATGATACGGATGCTTGTTAACTACCGGCTGGGGAAAATGACAATTGAGAAGACATATCTGAACACTAACACACAAAACTCTGAATGTCTAAATAAAATCGTTCGAAGAACTTTACCTCGCAATGTAACATTGAAGAGAAATTTCCATGCGCTGTGTCATAGCATAGTACATTACAGCAACAATGGCCCTGGGGAGTCTATAGTGAAATTGTGCCAAGCTTCTGTGTGTCCCATAGCAGCAAACTCCAGTGTGGCTATGCAACTGAAAAGAAGACAAAAAGAACATATTATTGATAAGACATTGTACAAGAAAAAGAAAGCATACAAACATAATAAATGTAAAAAGAGAGCACTTTTATTCAGACTCTATGAGAAATATCAGGAGGAGAAATATTATGCAAAAGGCAGATTGTTATGTAATATTGGAAAGAAACTAAGAGCTAAATATGACAAGAGTATTAAAGATTTACATTGAATAAGATCCGTTATATTAAACAGATCGGTTTGTGGCATTTTGTACATAGTCCCTGGATTTTATAGTGATCTCTCGATCTCTCTCTCTCAATTGATAGCATGGGTTTCCACAACTAAATGGTCAATGTTTACACACATTGTTTCATGACACAAGTGACTAACATCCAAAGGCTGATTTTTCTCATCAAGTCTAGGCATTAAGTCTGGTGTAATTCTTCTTTGCATCATATATGAGAATCTGTGTGCACTTAAATAGGAAATAGTGCCATCAACCCATCTTACTTAATGCTTCCCATGGCCAGATTTGTCAGGTTTCCCAATCCAAATTACACAACCATGCTTGTTTTTCATATTTCTTTGCTTTTTCAATAGTTCTGCTCTAAAGTACTCCAAAAATGATCCATTTTACTATAATTACGCTGAAATCAATCAATAATACTCAAAACGGATGCTGAGATGCACGTGGTTGTCATGGATACACACACTACCCCATCCCTATAGGGATTGGACCACTAATTCATTTCCCATAGAACTTAATGTTAATAGATTACAAAATAAAAATAAATTATTCACTAACTTGGCATACAAACCACACATGGATCCATTCATTACAGTTAGGGAAATTTTTTCCAGCCTAAAAAAAATAGATGCTTCGCTGCACATTTTCGAGTCTCGTGATGCTATACAGGGGGGATCCCTGTTCTACACCTAATAACATAGCCTCACACCAAGAGTCCATCCGCTATTTTGTCAGTACGAAATTAAATACAGGATATCAAAATAACAGCAAATATTTTTGTCAGATATAGTACATAGATTGAAGTTTATGAAATTAATAAGGGAACAAAATTGAACCCATTTATTACCCAATTGGCGCATCGCAAAAGATTTAGTACTCTATTTTTATTCCCCCACCAGTGAACTGGTTCCCTGGCTGTACAGTAATTAGTGGTCCGATACCTATACCGAACATACATTTTTGGTATTTTTGTGTATTGACAAACGTAGGCACCAAGTATGTACTATACTAACTTGGGCGATATTCTAAGCGCACTAAATGACAATAATGAACACTTATGTTATGCCGACAGATGATAAGAATGAATGTTGTATTTCAAGGATGTTTACCATGTTGATACATTATAGATATAAATAACTGAATAAATAGTCATTTTTATAGTTTGTCTCATGTTTTTCTTTGTCTTGCGTGTCTGCTATTCATATGTGCATGCATGAAATATCCACCTATAAGCATTATGTAATAACAGGTATCAAATTACATAACCACCTATTTTCATCAATTTCTAGTAGAAAGATCATATTTTGGTTGCCTAAAATTTCCTTCATTGGAGATTTTGTTATCTTGAATCGCAGATTAACAACTGTAAATTGAACCTAACAGGTTTATTTTATTTTTCATCACTTGTCACATGACCAATTGATAATGTAGAGATCTGGAACCTGGAACCTGAGGCCAAATGTGAGTTTGGCCAGACTGTAAACTGATAATAGTTTCCATTGGTGCAACTAATTAATATAATTAATACAAACAGTGCAGAATGTAGTTCTAACAGCACTAAACAGATACTTAATTCACACTTTGAAACTCAAAGCCTAAACTACAGTTATATTACAGTGTCAAAAATGCCAAAAGTAAAGAGAAAACCAAAGGTTGTCTTAATAGAAAAAAGTTTCACTTTAAACCAGGAAATATTCCTCATAACAAGGGTCTAATGAGAGAGAAAAGTGTAGACAGGATGTCACAAAAACACTGTATAAAAGACTTTCAGAGGAAAAGTACAATCTTGTCACCAAAAGACAAAGTTCACACTCTCGTATTGAGAAAGAGGCAGTTTCGGTGCAATACAAGTTCCTACGGCCAATTAAATCCAAAGATGTACAGGCTGATCTGCATACCAGTGACTCCGAACAAAAGAGGTAAATAGAAATTCATCATTATTCAATGTTAAAAAAGATTATCAATCAGTTTGGTTTCCTGCTTTTCATTACATAATTCATGCAGGAGAGTAATGTCCAAAAATAAGTGTAACAATGCTTAGCAGGTAAAAATGGTATCTTAAAACAATGTTGCAGACAAAATATGTGCACAAATAGCATTTTTTCTGAGAGGCTGGTCTCTCCGCATAATTCCCAACTGTAATAAAAAAATTACCATTTGAGTGTTAAAGTTCACATTTTGCTACAAAGAGATGTGTTAGCCCATTCTCAAACAATGCAGTAGGGGAGGTAACCTATCCAAGGAAACTAATAACTTGACACAGAGTTGTAAATAAGACATTAAAGCAATTACAAAGCACCTGGCAATATAAAATATGATAAATGTAAGATTCCATGTGACAAAAACTGTAATACATTCATAATTTTCATGTCAGGTCTGGTGAAAAGAGTACATACGGGCTGGTACAAATCAAGCAAAATGAAGAAATGTGGAATGCAGTGTTCACAGAACACAAGAGAAAATATCCCATGTGCAATTGGAACCTAAAATGGGAGATGGAAAGTGAGGAGAAGCGTGGTCTAGCATGGCGAGAAAGGGCAAAATGCAAATTATGCACCTAGAGGTTTGATATGTTTTCTTTGTATGAAGAGGCACCCACCAATAATCCCGGTCGAAAAGCTGCAATGATCAACAAGGGCATTCAGATTGGCCTTTCACAAACATCTATTGAAAATTCCAGCCTAAGATCAATCCTTTTGAGTACCAATGTTCCCGCACCATCAAAACGTGGCATGCAGAAGGCATCAAATTCTGCAGCACATGCCATAGAGGCCAAGAACAGGAAAGATATGGACAAGATCAGAGAAGAACTAACAGAAGTGAATTTGTTGCGAGGCAATACAGCAGGTATTATTGACATTCAATGTGATGGTATGTACAATAATGTAATGTATTCAGACGTCGGAAAAACACCATTCCACCCTGCAACTCAGTGCAGTTACATTCAGGTAGAAAATATAACTCACACAAACAAGGTGATTAATGTGGTGACCAAAAACAAACTCTGCAATTATGGTAAATTTCATACATCTCAGGAAGAAGTTGATAACTGTGCCGGTAGTGCAAATATAACTGTTCAAAGGGATATTGGTGATGAAAAATCATGGTCAAAAGAGGGTCTTCTAGAACTGAAACTTCAATCAGACATGGAGGTAAAAAATGTGACAACGGATCCAGATAATATTAGCTACCAGGCAGCAGTCGAGCTTCATGTGGATGATACGACGAACACTTTCCCTAAGAATTTTATTGATACAAGGCACCTGGGACAGAATCACAGAAAGCTCATTAAAAAGTCTAATGTACTTACAAATCTGATGCCAGGAAAAAACAAAGTTGAACGTAAGAGAATGAGATTTTTTTTTCAATAGACCTGAGCAAGCGTTGTAATGCAGAGTTCAATGCTGCCATTGAAAAATACCGTGGAGACACTTCTATGATAATGAAGACAATGTCAAAGGCAATAGATGCCATAGTGCTCTGTTTTCAGGGTGATCATGCCCTTTGCAAGACTAAGTCATATGTTTGCACTTGTGAAAATGCAAACTGGGTAGTTACAAGCTCATATTTACCTGGCACATTTCGAATAGTAAACTCTACACATACTGAATCGATGATACGGATGCTTGTTAACTACCGGCTGGGGAAAATGACAATTGAGAAGACATATCTGAACACTAACACACAAAACTCTGAATGTCTAAATAAAATCGTTCGAAGAACTTTGCCTCGCAATGTAACATTCAAGAGGAATTTCCATGCGCTGTGTCATAGCATAGTACATTACAGCAACAATGGCCCTGGGGAGTCTATAGTGAAACTGTGCCAAGCTTCTGTGTGTCCCATAGCAGCAAACTCCAGTGTGGCTATGCAACTGAAAAGAAGACAAAAAGAACATATTATTGATAAGACATTGTACAAGAAAAAGAAAGCATACAAACATAATAAATGTAAAAAGAGAGCACTTTTATTCCGACTCTATGAGACATATCAGGAGGAGAAATATTATGCAAAAGGCAGATTGTTATGTAATATTGGATAGAAACTCATAGCTAAATATGACAAGATTATTAAAGATTTACATTGAATAAGAACCGTTATATTAAACAGATCGGTTTGTGGCATTTTGTACATAGTCCCTGGTTTTTATAGTGATCTCTCGATCTCTCTCTCTCTCTCAATTGATAGCATGGGTTTCCACAACTAAATGGTCAATGTTTACACACATTGTTTCATGACACAAGTGACTAACATCCAAAGGCTGATTTTTCTCATCAAGTCTATTTAAGTCTAGTGTAATTCTTCTTTGTATCATATATGAGAATCTGTGTGCACTTAAATAGGAAATAGTGCCATCAACCCATCTCACTTAATGCTTCCCATAGCCAGATTTGTCAGGTTTCCCAATCCAAATTACACAACCATGCTTGTTTTCCATATTTATTTGCTTTTTCAATAGTATCTGCTCTATAGTGCTCTGTTATCAGGGTGATCATGCCCTTTGCAAGACTAAGTCATATGTTTGCACTTGTGTAAATCCAAACTGGATAGTTAAAAGCTCATATTTGCCTGGTACATTTAAAATATTAAACTCTACACATACCGAATCAATGATACGAATGTTTGTTAACTACCGGCTTGGGTAAATGACCACTCCCAAGACATAACTCAACATTAACACACAAAAGTCTGAGAGTAGAAATAGAATAATTCGAAGACGTTTACCTCGAAATGTAACATTAATGAGGAATGTGCATGCACGATGTCATACAGCAACAATGGGAAATAAATAGGAAATAGTGCCATCAACCCATCTGACTTTATGCTTCCCATAGCCAGATTTTTAGGTTTACCAATCCAAATTACACAACCATGCGTCTTCTCCATAATTATATGCTTTTGCACTACTATCTGCTTTAAATTACTCCAAAAATGATTCGTTTTACTATAATTACTCTTTGAAACAACCAATGGTACTGAACGGATATTGAGATCCATGTAGTTGTCATGGATACATACACTACTTCACCCCTATAAGGATCGGACCACTAATTAATTCCTCACAGAACGTAATGTTAATATATTAAAACATACAAATAAATTACAATGGCATACAAACCACACATGCTTTCATTCATGATAGTTATAGTCATTTGTTTCAGCCTGAAAAGTACGTGTTCTGCAGCATTGTTAGAGCCTGGTTCGGTTAAACAGGTGGACCCCTGGTCTCTATCTAATAACATGGCCTTGAACCAAGAGTTCATATGATATTTGGTCATTCTGAAATTACGTACAGGATATCAAAAAGCATATATCTTCTTGTCAGCTATAGTACGTAGATTACAGTTTGTGAAAGTAAAAATGGCAAAAATTGAACCCATTTATTAGATGATGAGCGTATCTCAAAAGAGTTGGTACTCTATTTTCTTCCCCTTTTTTTCTTCTCCTCTTTTACAGCCAGGGAACCAGTCTAAAGGTGTCGAGAGGGATGTCACAAAAACACTATATAAAAACTTTCAGAGAATATGTACAATCTTGTCAGAAAAAGACCAAGTTCACACTCTCGTACTAAGAAAGAGGAAGTTTCGGTGCAATACAAGTTCCTACGGCCAACCAAAACCAAAGAGTTAGAAGTTGGTCTGCATGCTAGTGACTCCGAACAAAATAGGTAAATTAAACTTCATTATTCATTGTTACAAAAAACATAATCAATCGATTTGGTTTCCTATTTTTCATTATATAATTCGTGGAGCAAAGAAAAAATGTAACACTTATTCACAGGTAAAATTTCATTAAAAGATGTAGCAGAGGAAATATGTGCACAAACACCATTTATTCTGAGAGGCGGCGCTCTTCTCGAACTGTAATATAATAATATAAAAACACCATTTTAGTGTTAAAGAGTCTCTCATAGGGCAGAGAGTGGTATGGGGAAAAAAGACAAAGGAAGGTAGTATAATGAAGCTAATGCATAATAAGTACTTACATACATAGAAAGAAGAAAATAATAACAGATGTGGTTGACTGCGCCAATAAAGAAATAGCAGTTTTCCTAAGCATTTTAGAAAAATGACTAATTTCTGGAAAAAGAAACATTGCATTGTGTATATTGTGTACTATGACTACTTTCGTGAAAAGAATCAAAATAGATGCTTCGAGTCAGGAGAATACCCAAATTCATTGACACTGTTGACTGAATGCTAAGAATGGAATTTAGAGTTGCAAACAGTGACTGAATATTAGATTCTCTCTTTGGTATCAATGATAAACTTGTTGTATTCTCGATTAAATTATTTGTTCAAAAAAGGTTTACTAAGTAAGGAAAGGTCACCAGACATTTACATAAGTAATATGCTTTAGAAGTAACTTGAGCCTGACACACACAAAAAAGTTCCTGACCACTGTCTAGATAACTGGGAGAGATCAAAGTTAAGTAAACAAACATTTGGCCATGTTGTAATAATTACATACTGCTTTGAGAGACCCTGTTAAGCTTACAGAGTGACACATCAAATAGGTCCAGTGATATCTGGCATCTGACATTGACCAGTCTCAATCCCAAAAAGCAATATAAATACATATTCCATACCATTTTTTAAAAAAAATATTTTCAGGCTCCCATTCACTCACAAGTGACTTTAGCAATTGTAGGGGTTTACAAAATGGTAGAAAATGGAAAGAAAAGCTACATGAAACATGTTAAGAAGAGCAAAACTCAAGAAAGAACGTATTTTCACTTCCACTGCTTCTAATAAGGACATACCACCAAACAAATGTCTTGATGAAGCTAAGTCTGTCCATCAAAATCAATCTCTCGTTTAGTTTTCTTGGCCTGTTAAATGTTTATGACTACACACAAGGAAAAGTTTGCTTCTACTTGCAGTTCGAAACACTTTAACCTGTACTAACCAAATTTGTGAAATTTCATAGCTAAAGGGCTGCAATAAGGTGATCATATTTTCATTATTTCTAGGAAAAAACATATTCTTTAGTTTATACCACACACACACAGTAAGGGAATGAGGGTGTGTCATGCACGACATGAACAATTTTTCTTTTCTGCCAAACTTTCAAGCACCTAATTAAAGTGTTGCTACCTAGCTAATACATATGCAATTTGCAGCTTTGAAAAACTCACTCTGAGACCGGCTTAAAATTATTTATTCATTTGAGGATTTTTGAGTTCTAATAGAATAGGATTTACAATGAACAGACACAACCAATATTCTTGTTCTCAAGGTTATCACCAACAAATACAAAAACTTTTTATATGTCCATTTGTTCAGACATCCATCTTTTGGTCATACTCTCATCTTAAGAATTGGACGTTACTACAGCAAAGAAGGAAACTAGTATTCATTGTGTGGCATTGATTGTCTTCTCATACCTTTCAGGATTGACTTATTTCTAAAACAAATATCAACAGAATACTCTGTATGTTCTCATCCGAACCCTTGCAGTGGAAGTAAGAAGGAACCTTAAATGCGATTTTAAGTTGAGATGAATATAATGTGAGTTAATAATGAATGCAGCTGCCGAGTTTACCGAGTCCGCAACTGATGGACGCTTGACTGGCTTTTCAGTAGTGTTAACTTACGTCGTTTCTTACGTTTATTTTCATTTGTTGACTAAAATAATTAGCAGCCAATAGGAACTCTTGATACATTCAACTCTTAGTGTCTGGCAGTGAGGTAAACCATTATTTGGAAAATTTCAGAAAGTTGAAAGATTTACACTGATTTAATATTAGGATATTTTTGAAGCCCAATCAATGAACAATATATACATGCACGGGTTGTATCTGTAATGTCCATACAGTGTTTGAATTTGCTTTGATTTCTATTGAGGGGCTTGCCATGTGCAAACCGCAAGTTGACATTTAAAAATGGCGGCCCTCATGTGAACTTTAGTGATTTATACACGGACTTTAACGCTTCTGAATAAGATTTTGTTAGTTGAATAATTGATAGGGAAGGAAAGGTTAAAGAGTCAAACTTCTTCTCAGAAGGGTCTGCTCATAATTATTCACTTTTCAGAAGATGTAATGCTCTGCTTTAGTGTAGTTCCAAACAGCTATCATTGATAATATTAAACGTTTCACGAAATGGTCATTCCGAGAACTTGTTTGGTGTTCTACTCATGTTTAAGATCAATGTACTTAATTTTAGAGTCTGTAGTACATTAAATAGTGTACAGACATACTGTTGGAAGTTTTAGAATTTTCTTTCTTAAAAGGGTATATGATACAGTTTAGGGGATACCTGGCCTGATAAGGGCCCAGAAGACTGAAGGGAGTCTTTAACACTAAGAGATGCACAGATCACAAATTACTAGAACAAATTGCAATAATGGGAGACACACAAAGAAACCAAGAACCCATACAAATGATCACATCAAATTGAACAATGAAGATGACAGACTAACAATAAGACAACGACCACAACAATATAAGGGGAGGGAGGAACAAATATAGCAAGTAGAAAACTCTGGTCGCGAAATGACTAGCTATATTACATATATGGGGACATAGCTATACGTTTAGAAATTAAGCATTCGTTGTAGGAGTAAAATCCAAGCCTAACCCCTACAAAGCCCCCAGCCCACCCCATCTCTTCTCGGGTTCAGGTGGTTAATGCCTAAATATTCTTTTCTTCTGAATTAAAAATCTCAAAGAACAATAATTTCTTGATTAAAAAGACTGTGGGAAGCATAATCCATTTGATTATCTCTCGATATTATAATCAAGTCCGTGTCTTAAGCTCATTTGCCCAAAACTAACACAAAAAAGTTAAACACTTACTTTAATTTTAATATGTAAAAAAAATATAGAAAGTCTATTTTATGTCCTAATTTTAAACAATATAGCATTTAATAAACAGCTATATTATCTTTATCAAGGTGCCAAGTTTGTTTCAGATGACTCTAAAAATAAAAATAAAATAAAAACATTTGGGTATGATACCTTTTTTGATACAAATATAGCTAATTGCAATAACAGTATTATGTTGACGTCGTTAGAAAAAATCATAAAAAGTTCCATTTCTGACATAGTTTAATAAAATAAGTATTTTTATGCTTCTATGTAACATCATTATATGTGTTTAAATTTTGCTTCAGATGTCTTTTAAATATAAAGATCATTGGTTCATGCTACTCTATCACTACAAATGCTGCATTATTTTACAAAAACGTCAGTTAGCATGCATGTATGCAGCTGTGACAAACTTGCTATTATTGATGGGATTTATGATTTTAAGATTTGTTTTTTATTGGATCCCTTGTCAATTGTCAAACAGTTGTTTTTCAAAGATTTCATTAAAATAAAAAAGCAACTTCATATATAAGCGAAATATATACAAGACAGCAGCAAGTCATGGACATGAAATCAAGTGGCAATTACTACAACTTAGGGTAGAATCTATGCTAAACACAATACGAAAACAAAAGGCATAAAACACAAGGATACAGCATATATAAAACATCCTTACTATAGAAGATACAGATGAGAAGATATTAAGACATGATTACACATTAAATAAAAGCTCTAATCTCTATACAGTTTCTCTGAAGGCTTACCTAACAACAGCTATGTAACTTAGACTCCCGCACCAAAAATTAATGTAATAAACCTAGTATTTGTTCATCACAATTTTATGAGTGTATATATGAAATCAGTGACGCATAATCTGTAACATTTATCATACATTAGATCCTACGTAGTTGAATCTACCTTGCCTATTAAAAATAGAGTATTATGATGTGTGGACAAATTATATACTTAAAATGTTCATCGAAAATGTTCCATGAGCGACCTACTTTAGGTGGGTTAGTGTTGTGCTAATCGACTCTTATCCACACATTTGTCTAACATTACAGACAACAATACCCCTGAATCAAACCTAAATGAAAAACTTTACCAAAGTATAAGCGGTGCGACCTATGTTTGGAAGGGCGGTGTTGCATTCACCAAGATGCATCCATTCACAAAATTGCTTGCCACTCGTTGAGAAATTGACACAAAAAATAATACAACACTTAACCAATGTCACTGACATTTAAAATTGGTCAATGTTACCTTATTTTGGTATGTTGGTGTTATATTCCCCATTTCTTTTTTGAATTCGTCTGTAGTCAGGCTTTTTCTGAAGTATGCACCTGTTAAATATCATACCTAATTAGAAGGAAGACAAAGTATATGTACAGAATATAGAGATGAGAGCAGCAGGAACGGTACAAATTCTAAATGGATTACATAATGCATGGGAAACGTT
The DNA here is from genome assembly GCA_029931535.1 of Margaritifera margaritifera. Lineage (NCBI taxonomy): Eukaryota > Metazoa > Mollusca > Bivalvia > Unionida > Margaritiferidae > Margaritifera > Margaritifera margaritifera. The sequence continues at coordinate 101,767 of JAQPZY010001641.1, forward strand.
AGGCCTACCTCATGCATCAAAAATGTGAATGTTTTTTGCACAAATTATAGAAAAGGTCGTGTTCATTTAGTACTTATTTCCACAGGGGTATGGAATACAATAATGGTTATTTGCTTGTATGTGTATATGATAATATTGTGAAATTTAACTTGCTTCTTTATTTATATATCTATTTAAAACTTTATTTATTTTTCAGAGAATTTTAGATCGCATAATCATCCTTACAATTGCACTATGGCGGTAAGTCGAGAGAGAGAGAGAAAAAAAAAACGAGTACTGATATAACATTGCAGAAACTACTAAAATGTATCAATGTATTTAATGTATCAATACAATATGCAACTAATGAAAATAGTGATATGTTCTTCGCACATAATCCCAACGCTTATTATATTTTCATGAAAAGTATGAAAATCTGCTTCTTAATTCAATCAAAAAAGTTTTCTTTTTGTGTAATTTAAGAGAAGAAAACGTGAGTATTATAGGAGTGAATTACAGTAATGTTTATGTCCTAATTATTCCACTTTCACTTGCTGAGTTCGTGTCTAAGTGAATATATAAAATATAAGGAATCTCTTCAACCAGCCGTGATGCACACTTTATCACATACTTACACCTTTCTTGTCATGGGAGACAACTCGTGTATGTTTGACATAATTTGCTTCAAAATCTATACAAGCAATACACATACTAGGCATACATAGATGAAATATAAACATCGTGTAGATACATGTACAATTTATTACATATTCTTTAAAAAATAAACGCAAATTGAAGAAAAGGAATTAGTGTATTAGAGCACAAATAATATATAGACTTACCAATTTTAGATAAGATTTACATTTTGTTCTTGAAATCCTCAGAGACATTATACAGATCCATTTGTGAATAATGAATCCAATTGTGGTTGGGAAAACCCCATTATAGTTTCATTCCATATGTAACGGTGACAACTTGTTGTAGACGCCAAAATTTTCCGCTTCTCGTTATTCTATTGTAATAGTTTCACGACCATCCTTGATGAAAATGAAGGTAAATAAGAAAATATGACAAGAGATTGATAGCGATTCACATCAGCCGAATACATATCCGATTGGAACGACACTGCAATTAAATTTTCTTCTGATGAGACCGTGGAAAGATATTCTTCATCTTGAGTGCACCACGGTAGTTGTATTGAATCTGGGCCTTAACCAGTAAATATTATTTGAAGATTAAAATACACAGATAAAGAGATACAATCAAAATGACTGGATAGACAGCTTAATCGATCCATAATCTGAAATATATTCAAAATTGTATAAAGGTACCTATTTATGTATTTATGATCAGAGACAGATAACATTGTTATTTAATCCTGATAGGTGGTACATTGGATATACAGATCAACGTGCATAACATTGATTAGCTCTAAATAGCGGGTAGATAGCCAGGTCATCGCTTCATTGTTTGGCTTAAATTGAGGTAAAGACAAGTACATATATTAAGATATGTTCAAGAGCACAATATACAATATCAATCTTAACAGATAATATTGTCTCACATAGCGGTGAAAAAATTCAGTATGTGTTAGTCCATAATCATAAGTTATTTAAACTCGTTTTGTCTTCTTTGATATTATTAGATCATTTTATCGAAATTTCAATTAAAATATTGTGCCGACAAAACGTGTAAGATGTAAATCTATTGTCCGATGGAAAAACAGATTTTCTTAACATAAAAACTACCCCCTTGTATATTATAATATTCTTCTAAAGACCGAAATGACAGATGAGTAATATTGATTGGTTTGTAGTATGATTTTAGAATATGTATGCCAATAAGGCACCTAACATATGCATCGTGATACATTCAGTTTCCGGTAATATTTATACCCATCACCAAATGATTATTCATATTTTAACAAGTCAGTAGTCATATTATAAATCCAGCATAATAGTTTACAAATAATATTGATCAGATAAATATATCGGATACAGTGGGTCAGTTTTTGACGTAAATAAGCTAGATATAAAAATATCCCATCACATCATACGTTGTTTTCTGAAACTTAGTTTCGTGCGCGTCCTCCATTCGCGGCAATATACTCTGTGATATATCTCTTCAGTGAGTTGATCAGTTTTCACCGCACCTAATAGCAGAAGTACTATGAGCGTACACTTGACTTTAACTTTTTTTATAAGAATATAACAACTGGCAAAGTTTTAACTGGATACAGTGTACCATATAATACTAATATTTCATTTACATACGAACACAATAATAATCAACGTAATCGAATGAAATTTATATTCGCGGTTTATATATTTAATAAAAAAGATTGAATCAAAATATCTTTTCATGATAACATACTTAAGTTGTGATATGGCTTCCAGCGTTTCACGAATGTTACAGGTTCTGGTGTTTTATAAATGCTACCCCAATCATGTGTTTTATTTATATTATGCCTTGATGATATTTGGCACTTTACGAACTAATTAGAGTTTACGTGAATGCAAATTCATTCGCACAAGTGGTTTGCTATCCAATGCAAATATCTTAGCAGCTGTTCTACTAAATTTTTATGTGAATGGAAATTAATTCACACATGTGGTTTGCTATCCATTGCAGTATTGGAGAAAACTACTACGGTGATCAGTTTTATACCGCTCCTGTTTGATACTATCTATAACTCGTGAACTAGGGGAAACAATTCAAGCATTATAATCAAAAAGATATGTAAATATATATATATAGTGTCTGACACATGGAGTATATGTTATTCTTCAGAACAAAAAATAACTAACGATAATTTCAAAACGATTTTTTATTTATCTGTCGTAAGTGTAGTTTATCCAGAGGTTTTTTCTTCTTTATTCGGACATAAGGTTAAACAAGGATTATTCAAAATTATGTATAGTATTGAAGATGTGCAATCGTGCAAAAACTTATATTTAGAAACCTAAGGGGCATATGTCATCATTCACTAATATATTTCAAATAATAAGACAGCATCATCTCAGTTTGTTTATTTAGATACCCATTGCCGTTGGCAGAAAAATACACATAAAGATCCTGGGGCGTTTTATAGTGAACGGCAATCACCTGATTTTTTTCAACTCCTTCAGGACAAATATTATTTTCTGAAAGAAAACTTTCCCAAAGACCTTCTCTAAGGATAAATATCCTACTAAGGGAGATTTGCAGAAAGTCCCATTTTAAGTATTAAACATGTGTCCGTGAGGAGTTTCTATTGTTATTCTCGATGCCTTGGTTTCATATTATTTGTTTTATGAATTTGCAAATTTTTGCTCTTAAATAACAAACTGAACTCGAATACTTATAAAAATTGAAACAAAAACGTCACCACAGTTGATGTTTTTTACACTTCTGCGAAAAGTTTCCGCACTTGATACTTGAAAATTATGTGTATATATATATATATATATATATATATATATATATATATATATATATATATATATATATATATATATATATATATATATATCTTTCGATGTCAGATTACATTTTAGAAAAAAGGAATTATTCTCCATACTACCTTAAAATGGTAGCATATATCTCAGAGGTTCTAAAACATCCATCAATAAATCATAATAAAATATAGAACAATATAACAAGATTTTAAAGATAAAGGAAAGTAGGACAGAAGATAGTAAACAAAACTGTCAATATACAATGACGATGTCAACGACAATTTTTATTTTGTATTTATGGCCACCGCTCCAGATACAATTCATGTGTGAGTTATATAACACAAAGCGCACCTCGATAAGTATCAGCATATTCAGTGTTACATTACATTCTGATGCTTGAAATAATCGTATGAACGGAGAAAGAGAGAGAGAGGTAGAAGGGAGGGAGAGACAGACAGACATAAAATACAATATTTGGAAACAACACATTGATATTAACATTGCAGTTGGAATATATCTGATTGGTTACATTTCTAGAACAGTGTTTTCTATTTTGAAGAGCATGATAAAGAAACTAAGATAATATGTCTAGTTTATATTGGCCTTTTTAGTCTGCAAAAATGAATACAAATTTTCTTCTATATGATAAGATTGACAAATTGATGGGATACATTTTGATCTTAACTCCGAGTATATTCGACAGACCATAACCATGTGATATTAATCTTCTATTTGTAAGGTATCACATAGGGTACAGATGAGAGCATTTGCTGGTATTTTGTTGAGTACTTCACTTTCAATCATTAAATTATGGGTGTAACATCTAAGGCATGCAGTCGTGTTTTTTAACTAAATGAGAGACTAATGTTAAGATAATATTCAACATTAGCTGAGATTTAAAATATCTGTAATGATATTCTTTCGTTCAGTTCGATATGACTGAAATCCATTCTCGTGACAAATTATCATGTAAGCATTGCTTAAAGGACAACACAGAAAGATTTTCATCACCTACTTCTTGTGAGGTCGTGTGGAGCTCACAAGACCTAGGTGGTGAAGGACATATATATTTAATAAATCTTTGACTTTTGAGACCCAGTTAACTCAACCAACTTCATCAGGTTTCACTAACATTTGGTAAAATTGTGCTGAGTTTCTGAAATTGTTAATTCTGACCAGATTTATCCAGTACTGAATACATTTTGTAAGTATTGAAGAGAGAGAGAGAGAGAGAGAGAGAGAGAGAGAGAGAGAGAGAGAGAGAGAGAATGTCGGCCTTATTCACATCTAGACAATGCAGAAAACGTATTATACGGTAATTTTAATTAATTGGTACAAAATATGTTATGGATTTATCTGCTAATGTAGTTTCAATTTTCTGACTTCGATAGAACAACTGCTCGTTGGTGCTTAGAAAATCTCCATTTTTAAGAACAACAAATTGATGATTTATCATGATTAACCTTCATTGTTGTTTGATTACAAAATTCTTCCACAACTTAAATTTGAATATATTGATTTAATGCCGCTAAATTAAATAGTCTTGTGTAAAATTTCATACATTGTTACATATTACTTTCTGGATGGAAATCTTACTTAGAAATGCCAAAAAAAACAATGAAACAAAAAGCTTATTTTCACTGTTCGTAGTTTAATTTTGATTTTTATACAAGGCCAGTGAATTTTATTTTATCCTGCAGGTGTCCGTTCAGTTTTCTTGCACATTCTATCCTCTAAGATATAAACACTGTGAATAGCCAAAATGTATTCTTAAGTCCAAAAAAAAAAATGAATCAACCATATAAACTGCGGGCCAATGGTAAGGAAATGTGACATTTCTTTCCTCAATTAAACGTTAATGACACGTTTATGTAAATCAGGAAAGGAACTCAAATACGGTTCCTTTATCCTGTCCTTTAAATAACCGAGAGGTTTCAAGTGTACAAAATCCGTTGTTTCTCAGAATATATACACATATAATAATTGTTTTTCTCTTTTGGCAAAAAAAATAATAGTGTAATAGAATATACGCGTGACGGAGTCTGGTAGTTATGGTGTATGTCATTGCAAACATAATTATATTTTGAGGGTTATGGATGTATTAGTCTCTTACGAAAGAATGCTTTCTGAAGTTGCCAACTATGTTCATAGCATAGTTGTTCAGAGGTTGTGATTTCATGGGCACTGACTTAGAATAACGCTGACCTGCTTAGAAGACTAGCAGCTCCAGAAGTCATATCATTTAGACAGTCACGACTGGTGTGCTTATTGTAATGACTGACAAAAAAATTCCATGACATTAATGACAACACTATCAAGCACTATGCATTTTAGTAGCAGATACACATATTGTGAAATACAATTTAATTTGAAAACACATTTCACATAAATACCTAGATACATATATTCCCTTTTTTATTTTTAAACCATTGGAATGAAATCATGGGGCTGAATTAGAGGGGGTTGGGGAGTAATCGACTGAACTACCTTTTCCGGCAAAAGTATTATACTTTTCCATGTTAAAGATATAGAAATGTGGGCATTTTAAGCACATCGAGTCGATACATTTAAACTCGAACCCACTTAGAAAATTTTACTTGATGCATTTAAGCTTCGAGTTCACAGCCCCACCTGTTTTATATAATTTACGGATGGAAAATGATAAAAAGAAAATACCTAGCTGCGGTCAGGAAACTTGAAATGCGTCTAGATTAGAAACCAATGAGTGCAGTTGAAAAGGAGTTTGTTATTTAGTTAATTTTCGAGGTAATTGTGCTCTTCGCTCGCTCATATTCTCACTTGTATCAACTTAGCGTATTACATATACTTGGCATATAGGGGTATTTCGAATTTCAATGATGAGGTTCAAAATTCAATATGGTTGCTCATTTGGTTGTATCGCGAATTCATATTCACTGGTAACTGTATATTCTCCAAAATATATGTGTATATATGTTTTCCAATCCACGCAATCAAATATATATATATATATATATATATATATATATATATATATATATATATATATATATATATATATATATATATATATTTCCCACATAGCCGTTTATAGACAATGTGTCGAATGCAATCAAAAATAACCGGACAAATGGAAAGGTTACAAATAAATAGAGAGAACAAACAACAACAAAAACCCCACAAGAATTTACTACATGTATGTGCGAAACGGACCTAATATATATACGCGCATATTGCGAACATGTTCGGACGCATGCTATATTCACGATATCCTTGTATTGTTCAGCGTGTTCTGATTATCTACGTCATTAGTAGAGATGACTAGAGAATATATCCAGTGGCATATCCGAATATTGTGGGAACAAAGGGGGCAAAACATTCAAGTAATGTACATAATGCAAATTGGCACATTAACTACCACAATGACATACGAAGAACTAAATATTCGTTTCGTTCTAAAACATTATTCTAAAAGGAAACAAGAAAAAAATATGATATTTCTCGTCATGTGCTGAATAACGTTATAAGTGTCACCCAGAATGTTAGATAGATAGAAAATCGTAATAAAATAAAAAAAGATGTTAACAGTTCCGACTTTCTGACACAAGTTGAAAAACAGTATAATGGCGAAAAACTTCTTATCTCCTGGACACATCCTTAACTGCACTGTCTTAAATGGAATCGCCAACTATCTGAACAGAAATTCATATACAAGGAAAAACTACACCTACTGAATATACCGACTAGGGACACTCACATCCAATCGTTTCAAGCAGGAACAATAAAAGCAGTATATTTTTCGTACATAAACAGCCAGAAAGAATCCAACAAAATTGCATGTTTTACTGAAAAATACGGCACAGACGATAAACGTTTTTAGAAATATGAGTTTACTTTTCCCGAAACTGTACACTATACTGTTGAGGTATCTTGAGGATGAATGATCAATTTCATCATTATTATTTTTATTATTATTATTTTTATTATTATTATTATTATTATATGTTGCTTTTAATTGTTTAGAACCTAATAAATACATATTTTATATCATAATAGCACATTCTGAATGAAATCCACAAAGGGTTGTTTACACTAATGCATAATTACATTATTTTGCCATTCTGAACCGTGCTATCATATAATCAAGTAACATTTAAAGTATTATACAAAAGACTACACTTTTTGTCATATTTTTCCGCAATTTATGTTTTGTCGTTTGTAGATAGTTATACAAGCATGAAACAAGAATAATTGCAAAGTAGTCACGTTATTTTGGTTTATGTTCTAGTTTGTGTGATATTCGTCTTAGCCTTTTTTTAAAGGTGACGAGTGTACTGTTGTATTCAAATAAAAAGCATGAATATAATTTGTGTCTGTTTTCTTACAAATAATTGTCAATCTTATACGCTTCTGACAATTTTGTTTCCAAAACCTTGACAGGCATAAATCCAAAATATATTATAGCTGATTGCAAATTTAAGAAAACTAAGAGTGTATGAATGGGTTCAAAAATGGGCGGTTGAACCAATTTTGTTGCGATTTAATTCTGGACTGTTGTGTGGGATTTTTTTTATATTTTAGGTATACTTATCTGCTTAACCTAGCATACATACCTTACGACAACAACAACAACAACAACAACAACAACATAAATAATAATAATAATAATAATAATAATAATAGCAATAATAATATATATTAAAAGGGATAATTAGGAAATATAAAAATTCGAGAAAGAAACGACAGAAAAAAGTTACTAAAAGGCTCCTGTAAGGCAGAGTTTTGCGAAACCCTTGTAAAGAAATGTTTGTTTTCTCTTTCAAAATAAATAGATTAGGTATCAATATTTAATTGGAGCAGTAAAGAAAACACAACTTTGAATAGAATCAATGTACAAAATATTTTCTCAAGAGAGAGAATTGTTCAGTATTCAGGACCTTGCAGACATTTTTGGGTAGATATTTGTTTCGGGAAATATTTTCCTTCGTTGTTCACCCGTCCTATGTATATACAAAATCTTATCAGATCAAACATGACTCTTTATAGAGCTTCCATTTTACCCTTGTCGTACTTGCTTCAGTGTTTCATCTTTAAATTCGTATTCAACGCTTCCTTTACATGAACAATATTAAACTTCTAGTGAATTGTTACCTTTTAAGCACATAATAACATACAATGAATCAGTACTCATGTATACAGTACAAAACAGCCTAGCATCAAATAATGTCAGCAATTTGATTCCAGTTACATATATCCATAGACGCAACACCCGTTCTTTTAATAAAACATCAACAGAATATTGCAAAACATTAAACTGAAATATATATACCAGTTTTGAATGCAATGCCGGCATTTAACTCTTGAACTTGTTGTTCAACTTGAATCAAATGTATTTTGTTTTCTTGTATTAACAGCAGTGTAATTACGGAATGTTTCAGAAGATAATTCATTAAACAGTTTGTCCTTTTATTGTAAAGTGTCCCTCAGAAGAGTCTCTAGGATTCACTCTGAATAATACAAAACGTGTACTTTAACAATATATTTTTATTTTACTTCCTTTAAATTTGTATTATAGCTCCTTACAACAGTAAATGAACTTACACATTTACGTTTAAATAAATAAAACAATGTCAAGTAAACTAATTTTAAATCATCTTGTGAGCAAGTGCCGTATTTAAATCATCCATTTGATTAATTATTATTTTGTGAGAATGTCCTTAATATGCAGTAGAAACTGTTTGGAATATTAATGTCCTCTGTTAAAGTGCGATATATAAATTATAGAACAGGTTAAATCATGGGTAAAAGTTAGCTACAATCTGCTAAAATTAAACATTATTGCACTGTGCTAAGCTTTTAGTGTAAGGTACCTTTTATAATTAAATATACTGTATGAGGAACGAAACCCAAAAGAATGTTAAAACATGTTTAATTATGAATTCTTTCTAGTCTTTCTGTGTTTTCTTTCTCTTCTAAAAATGCAATTACCAACGACATTTCGTAATGAAACGCTTTCATTTGTTTAATATGCCTCTAGTCTGGTAAGACCTAGAACTCCGGCATATGAAAGAGTAAATTATATAATTATATATATATATATATATATATATATATATATATATATATATATATATATATATATATATATATAAAGCTCGTGGCATTCTTATAATTCTTCTTCATTTTTTTAGAACTGTTCTACTTGTCAAGGACATGTTGACAGAAGAGTGGGATTTCTTCTTCGTAACATAAGAGAAAACGATGATAAGCCTTCACGTGACTTAATCCTTCAACAGATAAGAGAGGACACAAGTCTTATGAAGCATCTGGTCCCAGATTTTATGTTACCATCGACTGCGTTTTCGGATCACAGAGTGCGTATCCTTTTCACTGTTTTAATTGTCTTATTTAATCAAACGTTTTGCATATCTTTTGGAAATAATACAAATAATTCTTTAAGCAAAGAACAATACAAATAAATGTTGGATACGTAAGTACTAATCAAATGAGTATATTTCAGTATCATATACTAATTTTCGACAAGGAAAAACAAACTAATTTGTGGGTGAAAAACAAAAGAAAAACTTTGTCAATTAGCCTTACAAGACATAGACAGAAGCGTTACTAAGTTTAGTATTTTATCCTTACAGGTGGAGGGACTGTTGGCAAGATATAGTGTTCTTCTGATGTCAGTTGTGAATTTTCTGCCTTTGTATGGATGGCCAGAGGCATACATTCACCAAGCTTTTGATTTTGATATGCAAGAACGAGACAGAAGACCAATTGCACCAGATATATTATCATTTAAGGAGAGCAAGCTTATGTTTTTGCTGCCCGTGATCCCTGAAATTCCAAACTGATGATTGTTTTAAAAGCTAGAAATCATTGTTTCCCTCTAGTATAAACAATAGTTTTATTTTCTCAGATATAACATTGCTGTCTAAGGTCTAAAGGGAACGTTAATGGCATACACTACATTCCTGATAAAACAAACACTATCTCATGAACGTAAAGAAATCATTAGTGTACGTTAGCTCTTGCTAAACTATTTAGCCATGCAGAAAAGGGATAGAAATGGCAAATTTTGCACAGAATATTCTAATCGAAAATTTCACTTTTAAGCATGCAAGGAAAACGATCGGTTATATCTGGAAGGCAGGGTAATAACAAACAAGAGTAATCAACAGTTACGTGCTCAAAAATAAATAATACATAGTTGATTAGATATCGCATCCTGTAATTGTAATTTAATTTTTTTTTTCCTTTTCATTGAGAAATGTTATTACGGGTGGACCGGTATCCGGAATGTCTTCGCTGTTTTTCTTTATATCAGAGAACTGTTGTTCATTTAAGAAATAACGAGAATTAACAAAGTAGTCTTTGTTTGGCCAAAATACATATCCTGCATTGTTTTCCAGATAACTTGGTACGTTATTTCTTTATGTATATATAATAGTGGCAGGTTTGAAGAGCGCACACAATATGAGATTATTGCCATTACTTAGATAGAAACAATGAAAATAGTAAACACCAACCACTTATGATGTCTTGTGATGTTTTCCTGTACTACTTTAAGAAATCGTGTTCATTACGAAGCATTATCAATTTATTTCTACAAAGGTCTTAGTAGCTGAAGCAAGAAGACAAAGATTCCATGCTTCAGTGTTTAATGTATTTCCAGGTTATATATAAATGTTTGTAATGAAGAGAAGATCGATTTCATATCAGATTCTTTTATCATTATAAAGTATTTTACTTTTGGTAATTCTGTACAAAATTGGATTAAGATACTCACAATAAACATATCTTCAGCACTTATACAGAATGGTTTTATATCAGATTTCTTTGCAATAAGAAAATACACTATGTAGACATGGAGACCCTATCCCACCATACCTGTTTTTATTTTGTGTATAGATTTTGTACATTTTTATAAGAGGTAATAGAGATATTCAAGGTATATTAGTCAATAATAAACAACATAAAGCTACACACTTTCAAGAAGATACGACAGTTCTCAGCAATCTTTATATTCCGCTCGGAATCTCTTAGGTTTTTTTTTTTTTTTTTTTTTTTGTTTCTTTTTTCTTTATTATCAGGCCTCCGAGTAAATCCTGATAAAACCAAAGTAATATTGATAGGAAATAAAAGAAAATAGTAAAGATGCCATCATTTAGTCCTCTAGATATAGAGTTTTTGGTAAATTTAGATGAAATGATAGATATTAATTATCAAAAATACATCCCCAATGTACAATCACTACTTACTCGATGGTAAACACATAATATAAGAATAACATAATTTCAAACGCTAACCATCTCCAAACTTAATCACTTGTTACCCAAACAACCTGATCATACTTTTGCAATGCAAGTAAATCGTTCCTTAAATTTATTTGGTAGGGCAAAAATGACATAATAAAAAGGGATATAATTGTACAGAATTATGAGAACGCTGGACTAAACATGGTCAATTTAACAAATTTCATTTACTCACTGGTATGCTCTTTGATTAGAAGAATAATTAAATAATACAATTGCTGGAATGAAATCTTTATATAACTGTTTGGGGAAATTAAACATATTGAACATATTGCAGATCTTGAGATGGACCATGTGTAGTAACTCAGAAATGACGCAACAGATCTTTTTTTGGAAAGATGTATTCAGTGCATGGATTAATGTTTACGAAAACACAAATTTGATACGATGGAAGAATATTTAAGAATGCCTATCTGGAAAAGTGAAAACATCACATATGCAGATAAAACTGTGTTTTAGAAATTTTGGTATATTAAAGGTGTGACGTTTATAAGCAACGATTTTTATGGATTTAAAGTTCGTACATTTGAAAACGTCATGGCAAAATTTAATATTGAAACGGGAGATCAATTACTTTGTATGGATCTTTGGAATAGTATTAAAAAATGTATTAGATCCAGAATAAACCAATTAAATCATACTCAGATGCTTCATCCGTGCATACCGTCCCATATTAGGATATAATTAAAAAGCACAAAAGGTGTAAAGATATGTCTAAAATTCTAATAATAATATCCTAATACCTAAATCAAGACTTAAACAGGAAATTCTCTTACATTCTAACCCAGAGATATGGAAACTAATTTACAAAAATGTATATAAAAGCACTGAAGACTCTAAAATTCATTGGTTCCAGTATATAATACACCACAGAATATTACCTGTAAAAGACTATTGAAACAAGATAGGTGCAATCCAAAACAATCTATGTAGTTTCTGTAAAGAAGAAGCAACATTTCGACATTTGTTTTGGGCATGTAATCATACTAATGAGCTCTGGTCAACCCCTATCTTTCTGAAATCTATATGGCAAAGAATAACAATTTAGTTTCAAAATTCGTGAGAAATGCGGTATATTGAGGAGAATTTTTTTTCACAATAGAACTAGTTTTACTCAGTGGAGCCCACCAGGAATTGAATCAACATAAATTATTAGAAAGACTCCCCACTATTTGTATTCACGCCACACAAGTTCCAAAGAAAATAACAAATCTATGCATGTCTTACATCTTTTCTTCCTGGCTTACTACCTTCCTTTCTTTCTATTTTTCCATTTTTTTCTCAACCTCAGACAATATTTAAAGTACATTTGATGAATTACATTTAGTGTGTGTTGGGAGAGGGGATGGAATTTACTTCATATTGTGTACCAGTGATTCTCAATATGATTTTTTTAAACGGTAAGTCCAAGGGTCCCTAACGTTGATATTGTTATATGTCTGGAGGTAGTAAAATACAGAAAAAGAGGGAAAACAAATTCAATTTGCTACTTTCTAAACACTTTTTCAGTTGCAAAACGCAGATTTCAGACAAGTTGTACACACCTTAAATGATCAATAGACTTTCGGTAACTTTAGTCAGCCTCTAATTCTTTTTCTTTTTTTTAAGCAGCAGTCAATACTGACATATACAAGAAGAAGAAAAAAAAATATATATATATATATAAAGGATACATTTCTATAATTTAAATGATCGGAAATTCATACAAGATGCAGCATATGATACTTTACGGATATGGAATACAAATAAAGATTTTGGTTTACACAAAAAGTATTTGAAAGCCATTTTAAATACTATATGCAACATTTTGACAAGAAAAATGATCCATTGGAAGATTTTGTTAACATCATGATTAATGTATTATAATATTACACTAAAAGACTTACCTAGTATAGAATTATCCTGTTGTTTTTGCTATTTTCCGTATTACAAAATCAAAGGAGCAAAACTGGTAGCAGTAATAACTGAAGCACTCTTTAAGGCAGCATTGCACTAGGTCATGTGATTTGCGCGACATTAAGCTGAATCCTAATGAAAGTGGTCGGCAAGATGGCGGCCGACGATACAATTAACAAATAGAGTGCACTCAGCTTCAAGCACTGCAAATGAAGACAGCACATTTGAGTAGAATCACATCTGATTTTGATACATACATCAGTATTAATTTTCTTTATAGCCGCAGTTAACTTAGATAAAAATGTTCGTACTAAATTCAGGCTTGGTATTTTTAAAATATTGATAATTAGATATTTTTTATATTTTTACTGATCAGTTTTGAAAACAATCACACCTCTCGACAAGACAATGTTTCCAACGGACACATTTAAGTGCTTACAAAAGTTTAACACAGATCTAAGAAAGTCATATAGGTATACATGAAGTATAAACTTCGAGAGTAAAGTTCAATAAAGACAGACTGACATAGGTTCATACAGAAAAGCAGGCACATACACACACAGAGTGAACGAAATCACATATTAATATAAAAAAACATATATTTTCTTTTAGAGCTGAACTTTTAAATGCAAGTTTTGTCAATTAAACTAAATATACTTTAAACCTAATAAGCCAAGTTTATCTTTTTTTATGAAATTTCATCTGTACATTACGTGTGCTGATTGAACATTCATCGGATTTTTGTATTGTTTTATTGCATCCAACTCTATGTAGGTAAAGCTTTAAACGATCATAGATTTAAATGAATTTAATAATTCAGCTTCGGAATAATTCCGATTCCTTCATTCGAGTTCACGCATGTTTTAAGTTATAACTTTTCGTTTTGTTCTTGTCTTATGCTTTAAAAGACATATTTTGAAGAGACATTTATCTTGTATATGACCTACATGACCTGTACGGATATACGGCTTGTCTAAATATTGGGGATTTCAGTTTTGTTTCCTGTTTAAATGTTTGTATTCAGCTATTAATTGTTTCTCGGGAAACTACTTGAGGGCAGGATGCTGGCTATTGAGATAATGACGAAAAATGTTGCCGCAGTGAGTATGAAACTTTCCTATCTCAATTGTTGTTCATGTAAAGATGCATATAAAGTAACGAAAGAGAGTCTGCGTCTTCGTGTATGAATAATTATTGAAAGAAATGTTCACAAATACAGGACAAAAATTCCTTAAATCCAATTACTGCCATTTTAAACTCCATTATCAGCCAAACTGAAGACCCATGAGGACTATGAGTCAGCAACGTTCAGTCAACCGACAGTTCAAGTCCAAAGGAAAATCAGATTTTGACTTTAGCACACACAGTTTATTTTACCAATCACAAATAGTGCCATCAGATGTACGTCACTACAGTCAGGATGAGTGTTAGGATGCTGCATCAGAGAGAGAGAGAGAGAGAGAGAGAGAAGAAGAAGGGAGGGAGCAGTTGAGACTTAGGACTTTCATCTGGATAAATTAAAACTTGATTTGGTTTAAACCAGTATTATGCCCAGTGTAGCTCCATGATGCCGCCATGTACAGGGGTTCCTTTTCTCGCATGAATGGTTTGGGGACTCTGGTTATCCGGTTGCCTATGCCTCAAATATTCTCCACCAACTGTGCAGTCCAAGAGTACGTGTTATAAGCTGATTATTGTTAACAAAATAGACAGTTTACATCCTATTGATTGCTGAGATATGCTACATTTTCCATTAAATGTTTTATTCTTATTTATTACGATTAGAAATGTTAAAGTTTGCATTTACATCTTTTAAGAGTGAGGGGTTTAGTTTTGTAGGCTATACATGGCGACCAGTATATTTGATGGAAGAAAACCCCGAGTTTCTGGCAAGCTTTCTTACATATTCACGTTGGTCGAGTCGAGACTTGAACGCACGCGGACAGATGTGAGATGTGCGAGTGATCTCTAAAGGCGAGCACCTTAGACCACTCGGTCACCCGGGGTCCCTTTTTAGAGTGAGAACTGATGCTAACTGCGTAGGGGTCGACCATTTAATTTTCGGGGAGGGGACTGGGATTGTTTGTTTTTTTATAGAAAAAAATCTGTCTCTTATATAGCTTGATAAAAATATTCTAGTTTTATTTATAGGAACAAAAATAAAAACCAACTAATATATATATTGCATTAGTTGAACAAATACATGATCTTGAGGTAAAAGAAAACAAATATGACTTGGTTTGAAAGAAACTCCAAGACCCTCATCCACGCAAATTAAATGGTCCGTCTCTTATATTCATTGGAGCATATAGTCGCAAAACGTGTCCGCTCCACATTTGTGAATCCATGTGCAACTATTGCAAGTGTTCTTTTTGTGTGCGAAGTAATGTGTGTGTGTGTGTGTGTGTGTGTGTGTGTGTGTGTGTGTGTGTGTGTGTGTGTTCCTGGGTCAAATCTCCGAAACTATTCAAATCAGTACCAATAACATAAAAGGTCGTGTAGTATGTGACCACTGAATCATGCAATGCAAATAATCTAGACCTATATAAACATTGTCGGGAATAACAATAAAGCTATGGGTCTGCACTGTTTGCTGGTGCACTGAGCAAGATTCGGGAATGCGCTATATTTGCGGCAGGTGTCATTCGTAATTACTTGAATGATCTCCTATATATCAGATTTGTTCCTTTTTAAATGTTCTCGACCCTTCATAAGGTTATTTGTTTTCTTTTAATTTTGGTATCATTTTTATTTCTTTCAGTGTATCATTTCTTATGTTTTACAACAATACATATATGATTAATTCATTTTATTTCCTTTTGCTATAAGAATCGTTTTTGAATGCTCGACTTCTCAGTATCTGAGTTCGATCTATTTTTCATTTTATTTGATTCCACGTTTGTTTCAATGTGAGGATAGGAAAAGAAAGTAAACATAAACTGAGAGGCGTATGTATTTAGTAATATTGCTAATTTGTCACATAATGATGTCATAAATAATATAAATATAAGCTTACAAGTAAATTATAACAAATGGATTTAACGTTTTATGTCGAATCATGTTATCAGACAACAAATCATGTTGGAGAAATTAAACATACGGTAAATTCTGCTTGTAGTACATTTGTTCACAAATTAACACACGTGTATCCTAAAATACAACTTGCTATTATCCATAGAGTAAGAGCAAAGCCAAATTACATTCAAAAAGATTTAATTAAGACAGCATTTTTCCAGTTTTAACAGTTTAATTTTTAAAAAGAAAAAAGGTGACCTGCACTGTACCGTACTTTCGTGGAGTACACAAGAAACGTATTTTTAACGTATTCTAAAATATACATCTGCGCATATAAAATGTGTATACGGTACTTCATTTTCTCAAACCCCAACTCCCCCCCACCCCTTAAAATATAGGGAAAAATTACGATTTCTTTAAAAAGGGATTGTTAAACAGAAGTACACATCAAAGCTAACTAGATAGTGTCGCCAATATATTCATTGAACTTGCATGGTTTTATACAAGTAGTCGGTAGCTTAAATGGTCAAGAGTTTGCGACTTACCATGTTCGAATATCGGAAAATAATGGATTTAATCTTTACTTACCTTTTCAATGTGAGAAATATTTCCAAATTTACACATTTGAAACTAAGTTTAAGTAGCTGCTGAATTTTCACAAACAGGTTCAATCATATAACATATTTGGGAAAAGAAAACTGTAAAGAATCACCTGCCATAATACGCAAATTCATTTATACGAGAGCAAAATTCTACATTTGTTTACATCTAATGGTATTTTCACAGATGAAAGGTAGTGAATATTAGGGGGTAATTTTTTCGGATCATTTTTTAACGAATTAAAACCTTATTTTATGCAAATTTATACCAGAAAAATAAAACAAATACACAATGTCATTGGAAAGTTAGTGACTAGTTTATGGATAGACGATACTAATGAGAAATACGTGGAAAATATAAATAATTTGCCTATATTCTTTAATATTTTCCTAATGCACGATTTCTATGGCAACCGGCACAAGAACTCAAAACTTCTGTCAGAAATTAAAACAAACCACCTCATACTTGTAATATACATCATATGAAGAAAATTACAGAGGGGGCAAAAACAGGCCCTGATTCAATCTTAAATTTGCAAGGTGACTGCTCGACAAAAGATGTACACTTATGTTGAAGAAAGCGATTAGATAGATTAGTTTCTTAAAGAAACTTACCCGATTTTAACCGACTTCGACATTCTTCGGTTACTATTGCATTTCAACCAACCGAAATGTATGTCAACGGCTCTTGAGAACGAAATCACTTCATTGTACCTGAATATGATTCCGTCACGAAAAGACGTCAATGTAAGTACATTCCGACCGGAGCAATTAGACTTTAATGTGTGCAATAGAGTCAATATGGGCTAGTGTCAACTTTATGTGATTCATATCATGCGTTCTGGTTGGATATTTATTTCAACATTAACGATAGTCAGTTTTAAGTGTATGTGCCTGTATTCTCTCTCTCTCTCTCTCTCTCTCTCTCTCTCTCTCTCTCTCTCTCTCTCTCTCTCTCACGATTTGATTGGACAATACAAGAAGAGGTAATTTAAAATGAGGTTTATTTAACGTTGGCATATTAAATATTAATTATGTTTGTACGTGTCTCCATAAAGTATGAGTGAAGACGGTATTAATTTGTTTCTGTATCATATCTTACGATATCAGATTACCACACAAGTATAACACTTGACGACATCTGTGGCAAATGCGTTCCAATGTTTAAATTCATGCTTAAAGTTTCTTTTTGAAGAAAAGTAATTTTAATTTACATTTTAAATTTATTTATACATTTGTTCGGCTTACTAAATACGCTTGGTGTTACAATGCAAGGAGGAGGTAGGGGTATCGGTTAAACGGTTACCAGATTTAATGACTGGTTATCGCTAATACTTAAAATGTCAACGGTTGTCCGGGTAGTCGCTGGTAATGATTAAAAGCTGTAACGGATGGTTCTTTGTACATTTGTCCAAGTTACTCCAGATTTTACCTAATAAATATTATAGGGTACGTGAAAAACTTCACAAAAAAGAAAACAAAATCTCTGAAGAAACCCAAAAGCAGTAAATGAATGCAGGATGATTAAAGTACCATCAACGATATTTTAATGGAATTCTTATTGGGAATTTAAGATACATTAAAGTATCAGGCGCAGTGGATACCAGTACGCAAGCGTAAAGAGTACACAATTTTGGTGAATTGATCAACGATGCCCTATCACACACATATGCATCATCACAGTTTACATTTGTGAAAACATTCAACTCTTTCCATACATATCAATCAGAACCTTTACTTACTGCTATTGATCTTCACATACATTATACAAAGTTTATGCTTTAGAATGTACAAGATAATATGTAATATGGCTAATACAAATCTTGATCTTTCTTTCTGCTTCTCTCTCTCTCTTTCTCTCTCTCTCTCTCTCTCTCTCTCTCTCTCTCTCTCTCTCTCTCTCTCTCTCTCTCTTTCTCTCTCTCTCTCTCTCTCCACAACACAGAGAGCGTGAAAGTATATTTAAAGATACGAAATATTTTAGGTAAGATAATGGCCAATGTATGTTTGTCTGTCTTTCTCTCTCTGTAGTAAATTTGACAGAGTGTCGGACTTGTGACTTAAGTGTCATGGGTTAGATACCCACCCATACCAGCTCAGGTCTGCTAATGTGGTGTGTCCATGAGCACTATACTTTACTTCCATTGCCTTCGCACTATGAATCTTCTTGTGTTGATGTGCCATAAATGACCAAAAGGCAACTCTCTCTCTCTCTCTCTCTCTCTCTCTCTCTCTCTCTCTCTCTCAAATCATATCATTAAAGACCGTTTCATAGATTTTAATCTGCATTCGTACATCCCATTATCGGTCAAAAACATTTTTATTCAGACACTGGTCCCGGCAAGTAATTTTAAAATAGTCGTCAATTGCCCTGGATCAAAATCTACTTTTCCCACACGGTCGTAATTTTTGACACAGTATTGAAACTGATATACTTAAATTAAGAATATATAAGAATGCGTGTTACATGAACTAATTTTCTGTGTGTATTTGCCTCTCATAATAGTGTACTTCCAAAAACAAATTGTATGTGAGCTTGTCTACTAAAATTCTAATTTTATTTCATCAGCAGGAATGATTTCTCCAGGTCCTCATCTAAACCAGTGCTCGGTAGTTTCATTTTCTGTACACTGAAAAAGTCTCCACGTGTTTCTCAATCAAAGTTGAAAACACGAAATAAGTCAGAGAGGCATTGGTCTATTTTTATCAGTGTTTATATCAATCAGTAAATACGATTCCTTCAAGTTTCGTAATTAGTTCATGTCATAGCACTATGGATGTATCATATTTATAGAAAACACTCACTCCATACATCAATAGAACCAGTGATTACCAACGCCTTGAACTAAATGGATTAAATTATAAATTATCTCAGTTCCTTTAGGGGGAAAATCACTGCATTGGAGGCTGTTATAAGTTGCTAGTTACTTAGCTTACCTAAACTGTCAAACAATCACATATTTACTGCTTGATATATTTAAGCAGTTATGCATTACCAAGTCTGCATGAGTAAGGGGCAGCTCATTTTATTCATGCAAGACAAGTGAGCGCTAACTATAGATAACTAATAAAATACAGGGAACCGAAATAGTACTGTTCCCCATTTATTGGTCACATGCTTCGCCTTGTACACAAAGTTTGTAGCTTTTAACACAAGTAATTAGATGATTTGTCCGCTACTGTCATCTTGGGAATCTTGTTATCGCTACTACTCCTGAATGGATGGTCGTATCAACATGGCGTTATTTACTAAAAGACTTCTTATGATGTCTAGTTGGACCTAACGAGGTGCTCTACAGATATTACGTGCTTCTGAGAGAGTGACAGCTGTAAGATGAAGTTGTTTGCATTTGCAACATGCACAATGGAGAGAAAGTTGGCATACCTCTATGCTACTTTCATGTACTGTGGCTGACATTTCTTTACATATTGTACTTGTGGAAATTGGACATGATCTAAGCGCACAACAGACAGAAGTGGCCGCTCCAAAGTACTCAAAAAATCAGCCTGAATTATTCAAAAGTAAACTATTTTTAGTAGCTATTAAAATAGGGAAACGAATTTTGCCAGAGTAGGCAATACCAGCCTCTGAAAGTACAATGAATGAAGTACAAAATATATAAAAAGTAAAAAAAAAAGTTATCGGCTATTTTTTAAAATTTACCTTTGAAGTTCAGGAAGTGAAAATGACCAAGCGGAGCTAGCAATTTTTTTGAGAGGTGCACATCTTAAGTAAGACCAAGTTGTATACTCTATAATCCAAATTGCACCCATCAATCATACACCAAAAAAAATCGGGCGGGGATTAAAAGTTCTTTTAACAATACCTAAGATATGCAAGGTCTTTTTCAAATAGCCAGGACAACCAGTGAGGAAAACCTGTGTAATTCTTTTTCTTTAAAAATCTAATCCTATGCAAAATACAAAACTGTAGAGCGCCACCTAAATGAAAATTGTGCCGCTCAGACATCCAATATGGCCACCACAGGGGTCATCTTGAAAATCTTGTTATCACTACTTCTTCTGAATGAAGGATCATATCAGCATGAGGTTTTCACTGAAAGACTTCTTATGATGTCTACCTAGTCGTAAATGAAAATGGTGTCAATCTAAGCTCCAATATAGCCGCCACAATAGCCATCTGGATAATTGTATTGTCGCTCCTTCTCCTAGATGGCTGGTCATATCGACATTGTGCTTTCACCAGAAGACGTCTTATGATGTATATTTGGTCTTAAATGGAAATGGTATGCATTCACTATCCAATATGGTCACCATGGCAGCCATCTTCGAAAACTTGTTGTTACTCAATTAAACGGAATGTCATATCAACATGGGGCTTTCAACAGAAGACTTCTTATAAGAAGAAGTCTCATGATGTGTTTATCAGAAGAGTTCTTATGGTGTCTAGTCGGTCCTCAATGCAGATGATGCAACTTGACCCTCAATATAGCCACTGTTGTGGCCATCTTGTAAAATATTGATATCTCTACTCGTCCCAAATGAATGGTTATATCAACATTGGATTTTCATCAATATACTTCTTATAATGATACCTAGGTGGTCCAGTATCGCTGCTGCGACGGCTGTATTGAAAATCTTGTTGTCGCTACAACCACACACCCCCTCCCCGCATGTATGGTCACATTGACATGTGGTTTTCACCAAAAGATTTGTAATGATGTCTACTTGGTCCTAAATGACAATGGTGCCAGCTAATTTGAAATGTTTCTTATCGCTGAAGAATATCAGAGATAGTTTCAATACTCAGCAATTAAAAGGAATTCCTGGAAATTCTTTTCGCCCAGTAGAGCGTCAATCCCTTCGAGGGACTCTTGTTTCTTGTTTATAACTGAAGTCTGAATTTTAACACCAAAAATGTAATATAATGCAATGAGAAGAAACGAATCTCCTAAAATTGGTATATCATATTTCTTGGAAAAAAATGTTTTAGAAAATCTCAACCAAATATAATATTTAGGTGTCACAATCACTAGCGATCTGAAATGGAAACTTCACAGTCAAGAAATATTAACCAAGACAAATCGTACTTAAGGCCTATTAAGACCTAACTTATCATAATGCCCACAAAATGTGAAAGAATTACATATAGCTTTCAAAGGTTAACTTAGACCTATTTTAGAATATGCGTGTACAGTTTGGGACCACAGGTATTTCAGCCATAACGGATTGGATTGGTAGTGAAGAGTAGGGTGGGAAGTCTGTATGTGTTACACGGTTGACTTAATACAGAGATTTCCTTTGGCCAATAGGACCCGCTCACAGGGAAATCGCCTGGCCCTCCCAGTCAAATAAGAATAATTTATTAATGTATTAAATTGCAGTTTTCTGAAAACATGCTTGAACATAGTAATAGATATGACTTAAAACACTTTAATTATTGTTGAAAGTATTGTTATGTATGATATTTATATAATATTATAAATATTTTAGGAAATTATACATGTTTCTTGACTTTAATATTTGCTTAAACCTTAATGTTAAGTATAATGTTGACATGTTAAGCTATTGTCCTTAAATCAGGTTGTTTACTTAATATTTGAGTTCAAGGACGGTTTTAGTAAACAAGTTGTTTATTCCATTTGAGGTCAGGGTTGATTTTGTTTACACATATAAAACCAGAATTTCCTTAGAGTTATGTGTTAAACGTCACACACACCATTTTATATTCTAGAACATTCTGTCATGTGACTTATCTTTATTTATACCATGTTTAGTGGACAATTATTCAGTTTCGACCTTTACATCAGTCTTTAAAGAACTATTACAGGTGTGAAAAATCATTACAAATTCAGAGAGAGGAATTATTTAAAATATTCATTGGATTATAAAAGTGCTCATAGACTTTGGGATTTTGGAGTTTGAATTGATGATTTTGGGATTTATGTGAACTTATTCAAAGATATTCTGGAGTTCTTCATTTTGGCACATCAGCAAATTAAAGACTGCTGGCTCATCAGGACATTAAAGACTATTGGCACATCAACATATTCAAGGATACAGTCATTCATTCGGAACATTCTATATTTAGGACGTGTGATTAGGACACTTAGGATTATTGGATTATTTTGGATTTTAATTCACGTTACTGTAAGTGTCTTTTGAATTTTTACTTTAATTGTCTAGAAATAAATTGGCAATTGATTCACACTTGATTTGTTGGTTTCATTTTCTTTCTGTTGCATTATTTTAAGACCATAGAGTCGTAACAGTATTTATTGAAAACATTCATAAATAGATACACAAAATACAAAAGTCTTAATATATTTTTCTGATTCAAGATTCAAAGTGTCGAGGCGGACTCAGGTTTGCTTGAATCCACAGAAGCATTGTACTTTTTGACATTAATCTGATGGCTTTCCAAGTTTTCATGGCAAATAATACTGCCCTTCTTGTGGATTTTTTACATCCCGTAAGGAAAGTTCCTTTTTATGTGTGTAAATACAGCATGCTTTCGCGTCATACCTGCTTCACAGTGAACCAACCAGCTAAAATCTCGCTCCCACTTTGGCATATAATCACGCTGTTTTACTTCTTTCTCATCTAACTGTCCCCCTTTGGGCCTGCACCTGTCAGTATTAACTGGCTCTCCTCAAAGTTCACAGACCACTAGCCTGCGGGCCAGCAACTAAATCGATCCCTGCACATGTAGCCCTCACTAAACTACCATTCCAACCTGTTATGGCCCAAATCCCTGTGTGTGTGACCCCCACCCCCAAGTGTTATAGAATGAACTTGAAACAATCCAAAAGCGAGCAGCCAGATTTGTTATATATGACTATACACCAGGAAGTATGACCTCAGTATTGAATAAGTTCTAAAACAGGCTATTGTATTTTAATCTTTACTTCTATAAATATATCATTTAGTACATAAGATAGTTGTGTTAATAATAACTTTATTTTCACCTACTATCCCAAATAAATATTCAAAAACTGAAAATAACCTTTGTTTTTGTTGTTTCCAAAATCAATTATTTGTTCCCTGAATTCATATATGAATCTGAATGGTGTAGGTAGACAGTATCTAACTCTACACTATAATGTTCTTTATTTTGGGGGGTGAGGGGATGAGTGTGTGTTTCGTTTGAGTCGATTATGGTTATATCGTGATGAGGCAATTGGAGTATTATTCCTTGCCTGAGTATCCAGAGTGTCCGACCTGGGCTGGCCTTGGTGAGTACTGAACCTGTAATCCTTGAATTATGGGGTACTCTACTAACTAAGCTACCGTGGACAGAGAGAGATATTTCAATATATATTCACGAGATGAAATAAAGTCTGCCATAATCTACTTGATACCTATTAAATACTTAAATTCGGTTGCAATTTTTATTGTTTCCTTTCTATTACATATGGAGCTGCAGTGGCTTAGTGGATAGTGTGCTGGATTAGTGTCCGAAAAGATGTAGATTCGAATCCTACTGTTTGCTCAGCCCGTCGGCTACCGTGGTGTGTCCTTGAGTAAAGCAAAACATTTGACTCCAGCGACCTCAACCCTAAATAACCTACTTGTGTTGCTGTGCTGTGTTATGTACACGGTGATTGGGGGAGGGGGGAAGGAGGAGAGAGAGAGAACTCAGCAGTTTTGAACCTATAGCCTATGGCGACATGTCTTGGGGTTGTGTGGGTAAGGATGGACTAATGTCAGTTGCATGTATAAATTGTATAAATTTGTTTTTTCATGCGCAGCATATATATATATATATATATATATATATATATATATATATATATATATATATATATATACAATATTTTCCAATAGTTATGACCCAGAGACTAGGTCTGGGAAGTAGGTATAGACCCTGGGGTTAAAGCCAGTTGTATGTATACATTTTTCTTTTCATAACCACTAACTGCATATATGGACACAGACAACTAATTAAATTTTCAGAAACTATAGCGTCTATTTGGCCAAATTACTATACTTTTGGCAAATCACGCTTACATCTTATGAACGATCCATGCAAGAGGAAACTTTAAAATGATGAAAATGACATGCTGCGAACCTCGTTTTTGACAACAATTCCCTTGTAGGTGCCTACTATAAAAATACAGCACGAAGAGATCTCCCCATTTACACCCAGTATTACCTATACGGTGAAAGCGATAAAAGAAAAATGGTATTCGGTTCAGGCCTACTAATGAATACAATTTATCCATACGAAGGGTTCTTCTGAACAATTACGCTAAATTTTCTAGCATTTAGTTTCAGATAATCATCGACCTTCATTCTTTTAAATATGGTATTTAATATACCACCACACACAGTCTGGTTCCGTAGCCCATAAGATATGTATTTGCCTGTGACCTCAAGTCAAATTTTCCTTTCATAATAATTATTCATTGTCGACAGCAGTTTTCCTTGAAATCTCCTGCAAAAGCATAGTTGTCATGCAATTACCAATTTGAAGATATCGAGGAATTTATTTCAATTTGGGAGCTTGCTGAAATGATAAATTGATAATTTATACCTTTTTTAACAAACGAATCAGTTTCCATCTGAAACTTCTTAATGTAGTATATCTAATAGGAAGTATTTTAGTTCCTATGTGGATATGAAGTTCATGTGTTAAGCTACATGAATTTCAGCGCATATTCCTACACAACTCTGACAAAGGAAGGTAATCCAGGATTGTCACATAAGCTCCAAGTCGATATAAAATATTCTAAGTTTTTGCGTTTCTCAAAATATTACTTAGCGTCATTGAATGTGCTTACATAAAATTGGTATTATTTGCCTTTTGTTCCTTTAGGGGGCGATGGCTCTCAAATGTTTATATGAAAGGTGTGCGTGTACAGTGATTGCCGTTGAAAAGGGAAGTAAATCTTGCAACCCACTCCGCCTACACAACTTCAATGTTCACCACGTTTTGAGAAACCAAGCGGTCCCTTTTGGTTTTAATGAAATCCCAAGCTAATATTTTATTGATTATCAAAGGAAATTGTTTTCTTGATCATTTGCATCATGGTGCCCGAGGCAGAGAGATCCACCAGTAACAACAACGATCAAAATTTGAGACAATGGATGCAAATTATAGGGAAAAAAAAGAAAAAAGTTCACAAATGCATTGCCAAGGTACCACACAGAACAGATAGTGAGCATGCAAACTCATTTAGTGGTCTGGTTTTGTCCGGTTAGATGTATCCGGTTTGACAAAATAGGGATAAGAACTGTACACTTTTCATCACTGGACTTTAATAATTGAAATCATATAGTTCCACTTTTGAAAGCCAAGAATTGGTAATCAAACATTTATCTGCTCTAATTTAAAACAGACAGGTTTTTGAGACGCGTATTATTAATAGCGCTGCTAAGAAAATGCATTACACACAAGCATTTTGATAAGCAATCCCTGGACACCTGTTTTTAAAATCCGGTGTGAATAAAATGCGTGCTTTAAGTAAAAACAGTTAAAAACTTACACTATTGACAACTTAATCCTAAAATTACAAACAAATTCAGCCAAACTGGCTGATAAAATGTGTGACAAAAGGCTTGTGTATATTTTATCGGGGTCCTTTTCCACTGGGTGTATCTGTTGCTATAGGACACAGACAACTAAGTCAATACCCATAGACCGTAACGTTAATATTTGGCCAAATTACTGTACTTTTTTGGAAAGATCGGCAAATCATGATTACATTTAATGAGTGATCAATCCAAGACGAAACGTTTAAAACGATGAAAACGATATGCTGTTCGCCTCGTTTTTGACAAAAATTCCCTTATAGATGAGATCTCCCCGTTTACTTCCAGTAGTATTTGTGTGGCGGCAACTATGACATAAAAATGGTGTTAGTTTCAAGCCTACTAATTTAACCATACGCGGGATTTTTCTGAAAAATTGCATTAATTTGTTTCGGTGATTATTTTCAGCCAATCAGCGAGCTTCATTCTTTCAATGATGGTATTTAATATAGCTCCACTCTTAGGCTGATTCCGTAGCTCATAAAATATTTATTTGCCTGTGATCATATGGTTATAATGCTGGGATTTCAATACTTTCCAAGTTATGACCCAGGGACTGAGTGCATCGGGTAGGTAATTACTTCAGGGTAGAAGTAATGGCTATAGCATGTTATGACCCAGGGGCTATGTTTCCAAAGGTACAGATACTTGGGGCATTGAACACATATACCATTTCTCATACATGTGATGTATACAACTTAGAGTTATTTGAAATTTAAGTAAATACATTCTTCCCCCGGACCCAACCCACCTCTGGAAGCATGATCAAACTTCTGAAAATACTGGCACAATTTACACCCATATGAATATCCTTGACGCAAATTTCACGTGTCTAGCGTTAACAATTTAGGAGGAGTTAAAGGACATTACACACGTATTACCGTATGTACGGACTGTATCACAATATGTGTGCGCTAGCTTGAAATCGCAATATCCGTGCGCTAGCTTGAAAGTGTGTAGGAATAATAATTTAAAATAATGCAGAAACCCATACCAACGCATACAAACACGTGTTCATGAATGCATGCAGGTAAATTACGTAGCTATTCTTGTGACAAACTTTTTGCGTGCACAAGATGTACTTTTAATTCAAAATCAGTATAACTGTATTAGTTATTCTCATGCTTTTAAGAAAAAGTGCAGGCATATGCCGCTTGTCTGTATGTCTTTTTGTCCATCAGTCTGTATGTCCATTAGTAATGTAGTTTATCTCCTACATCATTTTTTGAAGGTACAAACTTGACACTTTAGGATATGATTGGACTGGTCTGTAGATTTGAACAATGGTTTTAAAATCTTGATCCAGCCTTTATGGGTGGGGATGGTTTTACATTAAATTGAAACTAGAATTAAAGTATTTATTAAAAACAATGCATTCCCGCGTTCTCCACCTTTGTCCCACCATCTAAAAAATCTGTGCCTCTAGCGTAGAGTCCCAGTGAGTACAATTATACACAGGGTTACATTATTGTTGGATACGTCAATTCGTCTTTTCATGATCAGTACGTGTACATTTAGTTACAGGGTGGGGATTTAAACATTTTCCAAGTTATGACTCGAAGGCTGAGTTCCTGGGCCTAGGAATGTAACTGGGGCAATGCAATTTGCTTGCATACATGTGTCTTGTTATGCTCACTTAGTGTATACACAGGCCTCAAGCTAGGTCAGAATTTTAGAGAGAAGTCACTTCTTCCTCCAAAGGTCAAGAGGGGGAAGTTTGAACTCACAGGGCGACATGGTTTGGGTTGGGATATAATTTCTTATATGTATTTATATTTCAGTTATGTATGTATACATCATGTTTAGTTATTTAATTATCTATTATGTCACTGTGTTTAATTTGCATCACTCAGAATATTTAACAAAATGTAAATAAATTTGTATATGTATGGTTATTAAAGAAAAAAGAAAAATTAAAGAAAAAAGAGGAGGAAAAAATAGATTGGCATAATGCATATATTGGATAAGTATATTAAACACATGTAATACAGCAATATAATACTTTATTTATTTACCCATCACGTTCATATTGATAATGTTGAAGATGGCGATGATATGTTTTCATATTTTCTAAATCTAGAAATATAAACAACATGAATATCAACGAAATAACATTACATTAATGCTAAATTTAAGAACAATTTTCTAAATCCCCATCGTAATTAAAAATGCAAGAATTTGTACTTATCCAGTGAGATGGTACCGCATGAGTTTAATGATTTGTCCATTAAAAACCTACGATTATGCGACGATAGTATGTTTTAGTATTCCATGGGAAATTTCTTTTTCAAACGTCGACCTTAAGATTTATATTGTTCACATTTCACAAGTTATCTATTTCATCGTGAGCACTTTTGTTCAATCCCTAAGTCAGGAAACTAGTCCAGTTGTAAGGCGGTTATCTCAGTAAATAAAGCCGCATATTATCTGTATCAACCACTCATGTCTCTCTGAAACATGTAGTGAAATCAGTCAATCATCATTGCACGGAGAGTACATACCGAATATGCTCCCTTGATTCGGCTACGAAGAGAGCAACTTTATCATCGCCCTAGGCAGCTAAACAAAGTAAAGTCTGGGAGTTCAAGACTAAATTTTGCTCCACTTTGCCTGGTTGCGTGAACCCAGTTATACATGGTTTTAGGGTAGATACCTCAATAGATTCTGTGCTGTGATCCAGGGGCTAAGTCTTGTTACTACCTAAAGTCATTTGCATATCTGAATTTGTCTTTTCACACACAATAAGTGCGTATATAATTATTTAGGGGTAGCAAAATCCATTCCACGCGATCCCGGGACAACTAAACTATATTGATAGGAAACCATTTTTTCCAATGTAAAAGCCCAGTCGGGCAACCCAAAAATATTATTAAAAAATGATCATGTTTAAAATTATAATATATAAACATTTGACCATTTAATTGTCCCTCACGGTATCTTTATCAGGGTGTCCGAATTATCTCCATATAATTCCCTAGTTGAGGTTAGGATGATTATAAAGGTAACAAACCATACTAATCCACATGTGTCGTCTATTCATTATCTGATTAAGTAAACACAGTCCATATTACTAGCTCATAAAGAAACAATACCACCGTCTCGTCCTTTGTCAACACACCAACATATGGTAACGGTATCTTTCAATTTTGTCGTGACACACTGAATGCATGTAATCTAGTAGTACGCTTTTCCATTGGCCCGTTGAAGACACGGGCACTCGCTATAGAGTATGTGACACTTGTTTCTGTTTGCTAACTTTAGCGAAATGAATTTGGCAAGTATAAAGAATCAGATCAATCGCAATTGTTGTTGCATACTATATTGACTTGTAGGGTAATGACTAAACAAAAATCCAACATGGAATGTTTACATTTACCTTACAGTTTAGACACAGGAATTATTGTATTGGAATGATGATAACGTAAATTGTAATGATGTAAACTCAAATAAATATGTAGTTTCTGGTCATGGATGGCCAACTACTAGAAATTTGACAGGACACAAGACACAATGTCTGGTTATCTATCAAAACCTTTTAGGTTTGAAAGCTGATTTATGGGACTACAAAACACAATCAGAAAAGGAAATTGTTCGATTATCTTTTTTTTACTTATCTCAAACAGATTAAACAAGTGTGTCAACACGTGTCCCACTTTCCATTAGCAGGGCTGGTGGTGAGTTACAAGTATTGTGTGCTATTTATATATGCAGTATGACAAAAGTTGTTGAGTAAATTTGATTTCAGCTAGAGCAATCGCAGTAATTTACCGGGCAACCAGAAAAATCTGATGGGCAACCATTTTTTCAAGACTGGTTGCCCTAGGACAACCAAAGATTTTCAAAAATGTTTGTACCCCTGCAGTTATAGAGTGGGGATCTCAATGGTTTCTAAGCTGTAACCCAGGGGCCACAACTGTATGCCCTCAGGGCATGACCCAGGGGCCTGTGTTGTTACTGGAGTTAGTGATCACACACGCCAATTCTCAGACATGTTGTCCCACAAAATTGGGACGTATTTTAAATATATGCAAAACCACCCGCACAACCGTAATTTTTTTTCTTAAATTGTTTTGTACATCTACTGGCCACTCCCAGTCATATCCCACAGTTTGAAGTGTTCATCATGAACTATGTAGGAGGAGTTTGGTGATATTATAAAAGCATGCAGTGATGGGTGGGATTACTTTAGAAAAATGAATCTCTGCGGGGATAACTACTCCAGATTTGTGATTCCTACATGTCCGAAAATTATCATGTGTGTTCATTCTTTTAAGGGTCAACATATGTCAGAAGGGTGTTGGAATGGGTTTGGTTTTGTGGTAAATGGCACATCAACACAGGAAGATTATATCTTGCCGAGGCAAGTAAAGTACAACAATTAGACGCCATAGTCCGGTTTTCATAGTGTGGCGTCAGTCTTGAATTTTAATTCTAGGCTAAACAAGAATATAGTGTACATGTAATGTGATTGTTTTAGGTACTATTTTTACGCTCATTAAAACATCCCTCAGAGATTTGCTTAAATTTTCTGTCGATTCAGAATATGACTATCCGCAAGAAAGTCTGGCAGCGGTTATGTTAAGTGTGCATTTGAGATCAGACTTTTATTGAAAAAATATCTGCTATAGGATATCATTTACTAGTCACTGTCGATAAAGTTCGGTGTATAGGGTCAGAAATAATGTTTGTAAGGTAATTCAGAATGGTTCTAAAATGCTTCTGGTCTCTTTCAGTGAAGTATGTTTAGTCTTTATTGACTTCGCATAGCTGTAGAGATGATTCTTCGGTCATCACCCAAGTCAGCAGAGATGATGACGATATAGAGTCGGTGCTTATTTCTCGTAACTGGTCACGCCCACGTTCAATGTAAATCTATTGGCCTGACTTGCTGCAACTCCTGTCTGCTTGATGGCGGATGTTTTGGTTGGCTTGTATGCTGTAGCCTGCCACTTCTTTGATGCTTTCACCTCATGTTCTCGATATGTAGACGTTAGAGCATCCCAGGTTTGCAGGCTGATTTGCTGGAGCCAGCCACGTCGTTTTCTCTGCTTTGCTGAAATATGTTTTGACCATAGTTTGAATCCAAAGAGGTGACCACACCCAAGTAGTGACCTATGCAGTGGAACATGGTGGTTCCTGTTCAACAGT
This sequence comes from Margaritifera margaritifera, assembly GCA_029931535.1. Classification (NCBI taxonomy): domain Eukaryota; kingdom Metazoa; phylum Mollusca; class Bivalvia; order Unionida; family Margaritiferidae; genus Margaritifera; species Margaritifera margaritifera. The sequence continues at coordinate 133,636 of JAQPZY010001641.1, forward strand.
TCTTTCCAGCCTCGCTTCCTCTGGTTCAATAGGTAGTAAAGATGTGACCGGCACTGATGTAGAAGCTTTATGCGTATAATAATGTGCGTCCAGTGTATCTTTTTCCAATGACTTAGATGGTGAAAATGAGGAGGCTGAAGATCACGAGGATTAAATGGAGGGAATAAAAGAGTTGTCTTGTGTATTAGTTTCCCATTGATGGCAGCTCAGCGCTGGATAATAGTGTCAGATATTGGTCTAGCCAATGGGTTGGATACAGGAGCGACAGTTGATGGACAGAAGTACTGGTTATGTAGAGTTGCTTGTGGAGCTGGAGTTGAGTATCGTCTGCGTGGCCACTCTGGGTTGTTCAAGATTGCTGGCTAGGTGCTTGCTGGACCCTACTCTTTTCCGTTTGTTATAAGACATGTTAGACTTGGTAGATCTCCGTATCGGAATTGACTCCTGAGGTTTACTCTGTTGAACGCATCTGTTCAGAGAGGATATTCCTTGGAGAGAGTTTCCACGCCACCTGGGTTCTCTCTAGCTACTTCCACTTTCTCGGCTGGTGTCTTCGGCTCCCTTTCACAATTTCTACATACTAAATATAGCTATTATATTCTCTTTCCTCCTCAAGATCAAACTTCATCTTGGGCCTTTTCACCAGTAACACTGCAGGCTCGTGTTTACTGTCATATAATGAACTGGCTGCCTTGCAGGTGCTAAACCTATATCCCAAGCCCGAGTGTGCTGTCGTGATGTATTGATCACAGTAGTGGAGCTTTGCAAACTGCAAGTCTGCACAGATGCTGCATTTATACCTTGTAATCTGGATGCAGAATATAATAAAATGCATACAAATGCGCTCTTTGACACGACTATTACAGATGCAGGTAAAGAAACAATGCAGTTGAATTCAACCAGCTTGTTTGTTTCTCCTTTGTAGGCTTAATTATGATGATCCACTTTAGGTTTTGATTTTGGAGTTTACTGGATGCGATTGATAATATTTTCCTTTAAATTATGAGAAATATACTTTTCTATAGACAGTGTAATTTTGTACCCCTGCCTTTTATGTGCGGGTTTTACAACCGCAAATAATCTACTCTTTCGTATAGATTTATATTCATATTTCTGTCGTGATCTTTTCTTATATGCTCTGAAGAAAGTTGAATCTCTGCCCTTACAAGTACATACATTTTCTCGTTTTCATTGTTAATGCAAATGTGTAATCAGTTTTTTGTTTTCCAATAAAGCTTCAACTGTGCCAAGAACAAGATTAATTAGTAAATATATGTTTTGGACAACATCCATCTCACAGGAATATGCACCATGGTCATAACAATTGCAGGAATGCTTTATATCTTTGCACGTGTTCACGAAGCCGTTTGGCATACGAATTAGCCGTCATCTGGAAACAGCAAATGTCAGTCTTGCCAATACTACAAAATTATCCGTCACCAAATTACCAATCCTTATAAAACACTAACAATCGTATTTGGTCTTTGCTAATACAAAACGTCAACTACTAAACTTCTCGTTGTTTAGAGTAAATGTAATGCAATATTAGTCTCCTATCGTGGTCATACGTACCTGTATATAGATGGTTTGAATAATGGAGAAGCAGTTGCAACAATTGCTGTAGCAATGTTAATACCAAATAACATGTTTTAAGAGAATTCAAGGATATAAATCATCTGAAAATGTTTTGGCACAAACAAATTAAGAAAGAGGATATAAAAGAACAATGTCAGGATAGATTAAATAAAACTTGTTTACTACGGCAACATTTATTAACTGACTAAGCGCACAATGTGTCGAACCAGAACACGGTTATGGCTAATACTATGTTTTCGCTGTACACTTTTACTGAATGCTTCTGAACCCTTAACAGCCAGAACTACGCTGCTGTAGAAAACTGGTTATGGTACGTAACAAAAGTTGAGGAAGAAACAAAAACATGTTTTGGTTTTCTTTTGAAGCAGCCAGTGTATTCAGGGGGTATTACATACATCCTACACATATTTATGTCTTTTTTCCTGAAGAAATTTGCTGCTCAGCATGGCACTTTCGTGGAAGAGCTCTAGTTTGCATGGATGGTCTTCCTCGCCGGATACCACGTACTTTAATCCTGTGAAAACGTCTTCATGATAACTATTTTTGAAGGGTCGATCTCGGCTTTCATAAATCTGATCCATTTCATTTAGGGCCAGTTAACACTATTTCCACCAGTGTCGACTTTTGTGGTTTGCATCATTTCATTAGCAACTCTCTTTAAGTCTCAGATATATATATGTATTTCAGCGGTACAACCTGGAATGGATCTTTTCTCCTTGTTATTCTTGAAACGGTTTCTAACTGACTGGGAACATATATTATTGTTTTGGACTTTGCATATTCAATTACCAAGTGCATGCTGTCACATTCCATTTGAGTATGACCACTTTCCAGAAATTACTGATCAATAATTTCGATGTTAAGAATCATTCTTTAAAATACCGATATGAAATCCATTTCCTACGACAACGAACCTGGCCATAATACGAACCTAAAACGTAATAAAAACTTGAAACACACTATAACATTAACTTGGTAACAGGCATTCAATGTTACTATAGAAATCGGTTTTCATCGTCGGACTCAGGACCAGTAACGGTAAACACTATATCAGTTGAATAAATCTACATATATAATGGACTTACAGCCAATTTGGGTAAATAAATGTGTTACCTACTTTCTCACTTGATATTTTAGAAAAATATATTGTAAAAGTGCACATAAACGTGTTTTCACTGCAGCTTATACAACTATCCGAAAATAGCGCTACACGGTCATTGCGCATGCGCTTAAGACCATGACACATTTTGTACAAGAGGGTCTATGGGGGTAAATACATTTTTGGACACGAAATGAAACGTTATATGAAAATATTTATCTACAGTTTAGATCACCATTTTGTATTAAAGCAATGATACAAAATTCCATAAGTGATCCTACCCATCCTTCCATTAACACTATTTTTTAAATTTGTTAGTATTATTATTAATATTTCAAATTTAAGTAATATAATCTCTAATAGGATCTTTTAGGAATCAATCATTTGGGAGATGGTTTTAAATTTGCCTTTAGACCAGAAGAATAGTCAATATTTCCTGTTAAAGAATAAAATAAATTATATATATATATATATATATATATATATATATATATATATATATATATATATATATATATATATGAGAGAGAGAGAAAGTGAAAGAAAGAGAGAGGAGACAAAAGAAAACAAAAATTATTCCTATTTGCAGAATAAGGGTTATGTATTGTTAACAGTAGACATATTACATGTTTGCATATATTTATATTTGATCCTGTATGTTTAGAAGTATTATATTGTACTAATATTTTATAATTAAAAATTAACACAAATTTGTATTTGAATATGAGGCTGTACCAGCACATATTTTTATCATCACTATTAATTTTTATTATTGCCATTTGATTTCTTAAATAATATCCCCAGCTTCAAAATTAATTTCATTGTGAAATATTTCCTTCATTTCCCCAATTGCAAACAAGTTGTACCAAAAAAACAACAAGTCAAAATAAAACTTGGGTAAGCACTATATTGAAAGAATTAGACAGTTGAAAATTAGTTAGAAAAACAACAAGTCAGATTAAAACTTGGCTATGCAAACATTAGCATAATTCAATTAGTCACATATATTTTTGAAACATGAAACATTATTTGGATGTTTATAATAGCATGTTACAATACGATTCTGTTATATGATGAAAATGAATACATTTCTTCAGGATGAGGCTTTAGCTGCTTTTAAAATGCTTTTATAATGCAAATACATGAACCCATTCATATTTAAATTAATCTTTATTAAATTTAAAATCTTTTCTAAATAAATACAAAATACCCAGATTAATTAATATGTATTGATCACTACACATTTTTTACACAGCACAGTATTCACAGATGAAGTATGATTCAGATTAAAACTTGGCTATGCAAACATTAGCATAATTCAATTAGTCACATATATTTTTGAAACATGAAACATTATTTGGATGTTTATAATAGCATGTTACAATACGATTCTGTTATATGATGAAAATGAATACATTTCTTCAGGATGAGGCTTTAGCTGCTTTTAAAATGCTTTTATAATGCAAATACATGAACCCATTCATATTTAAATTAATCTTTATTAAATTTAAAATCTTTTCTAAATAAATACAAAATACCCAGATTAATTAATATGTATTGATCACTACACATTTTTTACACAGCACAGTATTCACAGATGAAGTATGATTCAGCAGCATCATCAGCATCATCAATGCCCACACAGACCTGATGGTACCACATGCTATAATGGTCACATTCTATCCAGCAAATGCCTTCGTCTTTCATGTCTGCTAGTGGCTCCTCTTGATTACAGCTTCTGCATACATTTTTTTCATGCATTTTCTTAACTCCTGTGCCTTTTTCTTCTTTTTTTTCAAATTTGATTTTTTTTTCCTTTTCCGTTTCTTTCTCTTCTTTCTTTTTTTTCTTTCCTCTTTTCTTCTCAAAACTTCCAGTTTTCTCTTTTTGTCCTCTTCATCCTTCTCCTCTAACTTCTTACAAAACTCATCTGTAGTTATGACCCTGGCTTCTGTAACAAACTTCCTTTTGGCGGCCTGGGGTTTGGCTGGGACTGGAGGAAATATGTCAGAGAGTGAGGGTGGAATCAGGCCTTCTTTCACTAGAGGGTTACCACCGAGGAAAGAACCACATGTAGCACATGTTGTTAATGTATCCACAACTTTGGGCTGAGTTTCCTGTGTAGCTGAAGTGCAAGGTATATTTTCAGCCTTCTTTAATTTTAGCTGGTGAACATAACTGATCAATTGCATGTCTTAAAACAGCTGGAAATTTGGTCTCATCCATGACTTGATTTTTGAAAATATTGCCAAGGTTAGTTGCTAATTTACTAAATTTATGTTTCAGTCCATCCACATGGTTAATAGGATATAAATCATAAGACAGTAAATACATGTTTTCAACTTTCCCAATAAATATTTTATTAAAATCTGATAAATGAACTGATTACTATTGTAATTAGGGTGTAGCAAATACAAGGGACAAAACTCAAACAGGTTTAAGTTAGTTTTTGACAAGGGAAAATACTCTGTATCAATACTGAAAAAGACTATAGTACAGGAAATGATGTAATTAGTACATGTGGATGCTGTTACAGAAGCAGACAACATGACAAGACGTGATATTGTAATTTGGAACTTAAAAAAGGAACAAAACAAGTGTCATTATTTACTTTAGGATATGGCATGATTAAAGGTAAGAGAGCTATTTTTTCTTGTTTGGGTGGGTGGATAAATGATATATGTTTGACGTGACAACTACAAAACATCACAGACAGACCAAGTGTGTCAAAGGTCATGACCCCCATGACAACCAATATACACAGGCAATAGGATTCATTTTTCCTCTTTTTCAGCTTACCTATTGTATTTTGAGCTATTTATTTTTTCTCTCAGCGTCTATTTGTTTTCTTCTGCTAAAAATTACCGATCGGAAGTGACGTAACGCGCGCGTTCACGTGAAAATTTACATTGGCCGTCACTGGTTCTTGGCTTTCACTGGTCCGACGCCAGTAGCAGTTTAGCTTTTTCGTGTAAATATTTGACTAACTAATGAACATGGAGTGTACAAACCGACTGTAAGTCAAAATGCTGCCACAGTGAGAGATTTATATTTCTGGGCCTCTAATTTATCTTCTACCTTCTCTTCTTACAATCTGACTTTTCTCCAGTATACGGAAGCACCGTGGCTCAGTGGTTAGCGTGATGGACTCGCTACCGAAAGAGTGGGGGCTCAAATCCTACCATCGGGTCAACATGGGTCTGCTACCGTGTCGAGTCCTTTAGCAGGCACTTTACTCCATCTGCCTCTGCCGATAATGACCTATTTGTATTGCAGTGCTGTAAAACACCAAATTAACAATCAACTTTTTCTTTATTTGTATTTCTTCATTTTTTAAATTATTATTTAGTAGCTTCTGACAACAACTTCAACAGATTCTGCACTGCAGTTCTCGACATACAGGTTGTACCTACGAATAATATGAAGCTCTGGATCAAGGTATTGCCACTTTATTTCACTTTGGCTAGAATGACCACCTAGTGTTTGTAAAAGATTTTTTATGTTCTCTGACTTTGTCATCTATTATTGTGTTTTGTTATGTGTTCTGTGTTTGCCGGCTTATTTTGAGTGCATGACTCATGTATGCTTATAACGCAAATTCAAAGCTCCTCGGGCTTAGAGTTGTAGAATAGGCCCGATGCGTTCTAGCTGAATGTCGTAAGATGCGACTGAGTGGAGGCAACGCGTTAACCCTCTGATGTGTCCCGTGTGGTTCGAGGAAAGGATCCTCGTAGTTGACAAGTGGACAGGCCGATGGTTGCCGCATCAATGCAATACACTACTTCAGCTAGACTAGATGGCTGGTCAAAAGAGCCCGGTCTGATAAATCAGCCAGTCACGCCAAGCTTCAGGGGCTATGTTGAAAACATTCAGTTTAACTGATTTCCATACATATCAAAACTTCATCTTTGTGATTTAAAAAAAAAAACACAGTGCTGTTATTCAAACATTGCAAACGCTATAGCCTCTGAGGGCTGTGAGAAAAAGTTTCTTCCTTGCTTGAATATATCACCTGTTTAGCCCTGGCACGAGAAACGCAATACATGAGCGTAAATCTATGTCCCCTTGTCGGGCTTCGATGCGAGTGATAAATACAGGTGACGAAATAATAATATAACGTTATGAGACAACCAACCAAACTTCAAGCAGCCAATATTTCTCATCATTGAATCTAATGACGAAAACCAAAAGTAAATAAGCTCTCACCTTTTGTGATACCTAAAGCACTTTAGAGCTTGGTTGGAGAGCCAAGAAGTGTTAAAAAAGCTTCGTTCAGGCCAACGACTTGTTTAATATTGCTGCAAAGATCACTTTTACAATCTACAGCGCTCTAAGCGATTTGTGAAGATATCCATTAAGGTATTTCCATATAAATCACTGAAATCGTGTAAAGGTTGTTGTTCTAGAGATATTGAGTCTTGTTTGTTAGCATACTGAAGAGCAATTTCGTTCGTCTGAGATAAAGTGATGGATTGCAGATGGTCAGATCTAAGAATGAGAACGATGCAGGTGGATAAACGACTTTTAATTAAAAGGCAGACATTGTGCTTTGAAACAAAGTCTTGTATATTCTTCCCTCTCTCGGTGATATCTTTACAGCCCCAACGTGTATGGTAACCGTTATAGTCGCCCAGTAAAACAAAAAGTGTTGGTAACTGTTCAATAAGATTGTCAAGATCTGATTGATTGATAAAAGTGCTTAGAGGGATATATATTGGACAACATGCAAGAGTTTTATGTTGGAACGCACGAATGGCTACAGCTTGCAAAGTAGTATTCAGAATAATTTGCCTGTGAAGAGTTCGTTATTTATGCTGATGGACACTCCAGCCTTATCGGTATGTCTTACAAAGCTGCAGTAGGTGGTGATGTTTTCAAGATTAAATGGATCGTTTTCTTTTAAAGAGAACTCTTAAAGACAGATATTTATTGGATCTTGTACTTTAAGTAGGAGAATGATATCATTCTTTGCATTTTAAGGTCGACAGTTAGACTGTATTATGATGTCAGAGATATTTATGATGATGGTACATGTACGGGAATTCTATATGCTTTACCTGGTGCGATGGCTGGGGGTTCACTAGTGCCTACACTCTCCAGACATCACAACATATTAAAGACCTTGATAGGATCGTCAGATCCTTGAGAAGTCTAGTAGATTATTTAATCCTCTCGTTAGTTCGCTTAAAGCATGCATTTCAGCTGATGCTAGCGGTCTGCTGCTCGTTCTAGGGGCAGGATTCAACTGGTTGCTCTAGAGTAGAGTTCGGAATCTTGTGTGATAAAATTATTCTTTGACCACTAGGGCCATTGTTTTTTGTTGGGGTTTTTTGTGTGTATTTTTTACATTTTGCTGTTCTTTTCGCGGAGTGGATTTAGGTAGCTTTTTTGTAACATTAAGGTGTTTAGTTGTCACATTGTCACATTGATTCCTTGAGTTGTCTACGTCGTTCTCGGTTTGCGTGTCTGATGGCACGGGGTTTGATGACGTCAATACTGTGAATTTGGTTCGACCTGGCCATATAATGTCTGTCTGGGTATAGACAGTATTTGTGGATGGTTTATTCTCCCCTTTAGTTGCGTTGGCGTAGGTCCTTCAGTCTGTGCTAAGTAAAGCTGTTTCTTCCAGAAATGTGCTAGCCTCAGGACAAATGATGCCTTTCTCCTGTTTCACATGTTGGGTCTCCTCACGTTTCTACTGAGGGCAATCTATAGAGTATCAGAAATGTTCTGCCTGACATTCGCAAGAGATTAGGACTGAAGGGGGTGACTTAAGAGTTATTTGAAATTTATGTAAATACATCCGTCCGCCAGTTCAAAACCCACTCCTGGGAGCAAGATCAAAATTCTGAAAATACTGGCACAATCTACACCCATATGAATATCCTTGATGCAAATTTCACGTGTCTAGCTTTAACAATTTAAGAGGAGTTAAAGGACATTAAACACGTGCAACCGTATGTACGGACTGTATCACAATATTTGTGTGTATCTTGAAATCACAATATCCGTGCGCTAGCTTGAAAGTGTGCAGGAATAATAATTTAAATCAAGCAGAAACCCATACCAATGCATACAAGGATTTGATCGATGTAGGCAAAATAGCCCCAGGAAAACGTAAGTATGTAAGTGCATGTGGGAATGAACTTGCCGTTACGACAAATGTTGATTCGTTGCACTTGCAAGGTGTTCTGAGAGATTAGGTTTTCGAGCATCTCAGCCTTTGTGCAGCCATTCAAATCTTTAGATCGAACAATACCTCTTGACAAGTTGATATTTGTGTCCAGATACCTTCATTGGTATCTCCACAAACCGTTTTGAGCAAAGGTGATAGAGCTTTCCAGCTACTCCCAACACGTAGTTGGCCTGAAGTAAGTTTTTGTTTACAGTTCTTGGTTATTTGTTGGTTCTCATGAACCTTACCCAATTTTCCTAACGCGGACGACTTTTTACATCCGGGTTGCTGGCTGAACTATTCATGGTCCTTGTGAGAACAGGTATCGTACTACTGATTGATGTGTTGGTCGATTTTCCCATAACGTAATATTATTAATTCCTTACCAGTCCTCATCACCGCATCGGAATCAAACAAGATGACAGAGATTTACGCTCTTGCACTGCGTTTGACAGATCAGGGCTACAAAAGGTCATATATTCAACCAAAGAAGAAACTATACTCAAATAGCCTTTTCCGCCGCCCTCAGAGGCTATGTCGTGTGTAAAGTTTGAAGAACAACACTATATTGATGAAAGACAATGGTGAATTTTTAAATGTATGCAAATCAGTGAAGCGGAATGTTTTTAGGGTAGCCACTGAAGCTTGGCATGACTAGCCCATTGATCAAACCAGCCCCTTCCGGCTACATGTCTAGTTGAAGTTGGGGCTAAAGTAGTGTGTTGCAACAGAGTGGCAACAATCACCGTCTTCTCATCTCAGCTACAAAGTTCCTCTTCTCCAACGACACCGGATACCACGCGAGGCAAACAGGTTGCCTCCATTCAGTCGCTTCTTACGACATGCAGCGAGGATGCATCGGGCCTATTCTACAACCCCGCAGTCGCCCCTTTCATAAAGGAAGATTTCATATACTGATTTCAAATACTGCATGAAAACATCAGCATGTTCGTAATACTTTCCAAAACATGTGGAATGATAACTTCACAATCTTAAGAATATGAAAAGCACTATTGGAGAGTAGCACAAATCGCAGAGATGAGGTGGTATTGTGTCATACCTGATTCATACATAACGGGTGAACCTTGATCAGAGTTTACACCCTGTCAGGGTTCAATGAATGACACATTCTTGTCGAGTGTGCCGATTTCCACTCTGCGAGCGGGAGTATTTTGACGTGAGCTGCATGACGAAACTGTATGATGATGTACCACCTGAGGAACTACTGGACCTTTTGAGGGAATGCGGTTTATACAACAGATTTTGAAAATATGTTTTCAGGATTTTATATCCCATATATTACAGAAACACGATGTTCTCATGCACTTAGGGAAAACTATTTTGTACTGTTGGCTGCTTAGTCACATTAGTATCAAGAGTAATGAAATAGTAGATTAAACAGTAATGTATTTTATTCGTCATTCTTGGCAAACTACATGAAATGAAAACACCACCAAAAAAAATTAAGAACATCAAACCACTATTGGAGACTGGCATCCCTTGTACAGAGCAAATCGAAGAGATGAGTTGGTATTGTGCCTATCGCGTATCGGTCACACATACCTGACTCATGCATACCCCCTGAAAGATTTAACCTCGAGTGGAATGCATACCCTGGCAGTGTATACGGACAGTGGGACACATTCATGTCGAGTTTGTCGATTTCACCCTGCGAGACAGAAGCATTCTGACGTGAACTGCTTGAAAGAACTAATTGAGGAGGAATCACCCGATAAGAACTTGGAAGTTTTAAAGGAATGCGGTTTATACAACAGATTTTAATAATATTTTATGGATTTTACATGTGTTAGCTTTATCTGTGTTTATGTTCTCATATTTGTGTGCAATTAATTTTAAAATATTTTGTTTCTTTTTTTGTTTGTTTTTTTTCTTTTTGCCTTTAGTGTCACTGCACTGTTTGTGCTGAGGTGCTGTAAAACACTGTCACATCCATCTTTATGAAAATCTCGCATTTGCTGTCGCCAAGATGCTTTTCTGGTACTTTTTCTTTCAGCATTTCGAACTTTCCAATGTGATCATATTGTCCATTCTGTTGGCAGCGTTTCTGTACTGCACTGAGTTATGTTTTCTCTTGATGAACCAACAGGCTAGGTCAATGTACTTTCCTTAACGTTATATACCTGATCATTATCATTTATTCTGTACGGTCGTCATCTTTCTCAGTTTCCCTTACCTTTCCTTCTCTTCTTAACACGTTATCTCCGCTTTTAGATTTCATCCATGCATTAGGTAATCTTTCAAAATAATTAATCTCAATAGAGTCAACATTTAATTTTTTATATCATTTTCTCTATCAGTGGTTATATGGGTATATTGAATAGAGGGTATGCAAGCAGTAAAAACATCTGGCACATTATTTTCTGCTTGACACTATGTCAAGACTATTTTACAAATTGCAATGCACATACAGTACTCCCTCGCTATAACACTGTGCATCTTAGCCGTAGAGTATGTCAAATTTTAAAGAAGTACATAATAGATAAATTTGTACTGCCAGTTAATAAAATGTGATCCAGGACGGCATTATAACAGAAACCGTGTTATATTGAAGTGCCTTATAGTGAGGTAGTGCTGTATTACTTTATACTTTAATTACAGCTAAATTTTTGTTAGTTAACGCGTTTACCATGTAGAAATATAAACCAATAGTTATGTCCATTCAAATGTTTGTGATTTTAAAAAATTTAGTTGACAAGATATATATATATATATATATATATATATATATATATATATATATTTATGTATATATATATATATATATATATATATATATATATATATATGTATATATATATATATATATATATATTGCTGCAAAGACAAGCATTGTCTAATTTGCAAACATGTGCCCGACACCAAATCGTTCAGAAGTTCGACAACAGGAGTTACCAACACTATCAATCAGAAATTCCTATGTCGAACCAAAAATGTAATATATCTTCTAAATTGCAAGATCTGTGGCACCCAATATGTTGGCGAAACCGTTGATTTCAGAAGACGAATGAATAACCACAAGAGCCACATTCGAAACAAAATCAACGCGAAACTCGCCAACCACTACAACTCGACTGGGCATTTAGTCGAGACCCTCGAGATACTACCGATTGATTCTAACCTGGGGTTGACCAATATAGAACGCACACGTAAGAAACGATGCTGTATACTGCAATAGAAAACTCATGGGGAGTTCGGTCTAATTGAAAAAGTCTAACCTTCCTAATGCAGTCTTATCAAAACTACAACCAGGCATCAGTTTATCAGACGTACGCAATGTTTAGCATGTATTATTATTATTATTGTTTGATTATTATTATTATTATAATTTTATTATTATTATTATTATTATTATTTGAACTCTTGTCCATTATCCCGCTGTAGCATGCTCTTGACTTACTTCCTTAGTACCTCATTGCATAACGTTACCGGGATATAATTTCTTTTGTACATTTTGATGATGTCGTTGATTTTTCGCTGCGCGAGGTGTCAGTCCTTTGTTTCCAGTCTGGAATTAGGTCAAAACACTTTGGTCCTCTGCGTGATAGGGACAAAACACACTTATTTGAATTTTTTTAAACAACTTTGTTAGGCTGACGGCAGCTTAACATAGATATGTAGTTTACCTATTTTAGACCGTTTTTTAACTTTTGTCTTCTTTCTTTCTTCTATTGGTTAACCTTTGTTTGTTTATTTTCCCGTCATTAAAACATGTAGGAGTCCAAATATTTTCTTGGCTTTGTGATTAGTGTTTGCTTTGTGTATATAAATTGTTTCTTCCCCTAGCGAAGAGCTTGTTTAGCTCGAAAGGTTGGGAAACTGTTATGTATTTGCGCCGTTATCAATGTTTGTGTCATTTTATATATATATATATATATATATATATATATATATATATATATATATATATATATATATATATATATATATATATATATATATATATATATATGGGAAGAATAGTCGAAGAAGCAGTTTCGGAGATATATTTTATATCTTTATACATATATGAAGTTCTTGAAGCAACTGCTGAACTCCTGTCAGAATGAAATATATATTCTAGTGTTAGGTTAAAAAGCGGTAAAAAGGAAGATATCTGGATTGAATTAGGGTAATACCAGATTTCTCCAAAGCCTGAAGTCAATAGTATATTTTTCATATTAGAAACCCAGTTTGTTATAATTCTTTCTTTCGCTATCGGTAAGCATTAATTGGTATATTTATCGAAGAATACAATTTCTTATGTTTAGCAATTTGAACCAATACTTAATGATGCGCATGTATCTATTTAGATACACAGGACCTGGACGAGCACATGTTAGATCTTCGTGGTGAGACGTTGACAATACAACTGTACATTAAAGATCGACCTGATATTTAATAAAATGACAATTCCGCGTGGACATGTAAAACATGTGCGTGTCGTATTGTTTACAGGTGCACCAAAGGTGCTCGCGGCCTTGTCTTCACGCTGTGCACCAATTGCTAAACAAGTTGCAATGCGAGTCGTTGATAGCATCGAAAACTTTGCTGCGGATCGGTTAAAAAATCTGGGATTGCAAGCGGCTCAATAGATTCGAGATCGACTACGACGATTAGTAACTCGAGCACCACCAAAAGCGGTTACATTACCATCAACAGCAACAATACCAGCCCCGGTAAGTAAAATCATCAATAAAGCTGCCCAACAACGTCTGTCTGATTCAGCGATTGTCAAGCTGGCAATGGGGAGCGGATTACGGTTATCTCGTAAAACGTATTAGACGAATAAATAATGTATAAACAATAGCTCAATTCAAAAATGTATCTGACCCCGCGTTTGATATGGACGCACCTGTGTTGCGAGATCGAAGCAAGCAAAATTACCAATATTACTCGTACGAGGCTAGGAATCCAAACAAGGAAGGGCTAGTAGAATTTCAGGTTCATATAACATCTTGGTATTTTCTTCCGTGTAGGGCATTCTTGGAAACCCAACGACGAAGTACGCGACGACAATGCTGCATACGGTGCCGACGACAAGGTCGGATTTGTTAACAACGGTATCATGGCATTGTACAATAGCGCACATTATCTCATCGGCGGAGAGGAAATCGAATCAATTCTCGACAATGTTGATGTTGCTACAACAATTCTTGGACTCGCCCGTTACAGCGACGATTACGCAAAGTCTGCTAGCCCGTCTATGATGTTCATCAAAGATACAAGAGAACATACCCTGCATAATGTATGTCAACTTGCGCATGATGCTTTCCTGCGCTCACAACCGGCTGGTATGCCTGCCAGACCTGGCGCTAGTGGCGGCCCTCTACAAACTCCAAGCCCAAATTTCAAGGATGGATTTGCAGCTTAACGCACCTGGGGAAATTTCCTGCACAATTCACTATCACACATATTCGGGTTTTGTAGAAACTTTCATAAAGTTATTTTCGAGGTTAAACACACAGTTATTGTAAACAGGAAAGGAAACGCCAATAATGCAATTCAGCGTAATAATGCTGCTGGCAACGGTATAGTTGTGTTATCAAAATGTACACTTTGGATGCCATCAATGAGTCCATCAGTGGCCACAGACGCACGTTTAGTATCATTTATGGAATCTGGAGCAACATCTACAATTTCATGTCTCGCGATGACCACAGATTCAAAACAAAGCAACGTCTGAGGAGGAGAATTTTCATGGCAAATAAGTACGCAACAAGGTGTCAGTGCACCACGGCACGTGTTTATAGCATTTCAAATAGTAGACAATCTACACAACCAACTGGAAAGTCCAATGTTATTTGCAAATCTGGCAGTGACTGACGTCTGGCTGAGGTTAAACTGTCACCTAGAACCCACCGAAAACATTTTGCTCGATTTTGGTGACTATCAAGTCGCTCGTGTGTATCATCGACTGTTGAAATACCTGGACCGAGACCAAAATGTTTACACATGCTTGCAGATTTCACAGCACGACTTTCGTACATTGTAACTGATTTATTACTTTAACCTCAATCATCTGGACCTGGTTAAATAGTCCGTGGTGGACATGTACTTCAAAGCACGTGTCGAAGGAGCCGTCGTTGACCCCGAGTGCAGATGTATTGCTGTAATTCTCTCCGACAAGACTCTGTTGCAGGGTTTGAGTGGTCGAATGAGGGTTAGTGACGCGTCTGTGGAAAATTTATAGAATTTTCTCGAATTCAAAATTAAACCTGTTACCATTGTAAATAATAATGTCCTATCAAGAAATGTGACGGGCTGTTGCATCGACTGACTAGTAATGCTAACATTGATAGTGATATCGTTCAACTTGTCGACGAATATCTGCTTCAAAATGGTGTTACCAGATTAACATATACGCTCAGATATAATTTCGTAAAGGGTCAAATAGAAATCAGCCGTTGGGACCACCCTGGTGTGAACATACCAACTCGAAGCCAGCTTGGAATTATTGCATTAGCACGTGATAATGTCCGATCGCTGACTGCACCACCAGTTGTGAAAACATCCAGCGGTTGTTTTTAATAATGATGAAGTAACATTCAGCGGTGAATCCACTCCGGTGAAATTCCCCAACGAATTTGTTAAATCGGCATTAACTCAACCGAGGAGGGAAAGAGCTCGACTGTTATTCAACAAAGTTCCACTTGTCCGTGTAACAGTTCTTGGGCGAAGACAAGCACAATCGTTTCAGACACCAACCAAGGGTGTATACAAAATGGTTATATATAAATTTAGTGCCCAGCCTCAGGAACGCACAGTTGCCGGAGATTTAATTATTCCACATGAAGATATTTTCTATGATTATGTGGCAGTTTTACCAGTAAAAAAAGGGTAATTGGTTAGAAGTGTGTGTGCGTGTAGCACCTGAACAAGGCATGGTTGTCGAGCAATTGTACTACGCGGTTGCATTATTCATAGAAGAACCATAATGAACCATCAATGTTACCGACGCGAAAAACTAATCGAAGCGGAACTGCAACTGCGAGATGAAATCGTTAAGAGAACCGCACTACTTGTAAAATACAAAAGCGTGTGTGTGGTCGTTGATGCTATTTGTGGGTTGGCCTTTGCATGGAGGGAATCACGGCCATGACAACTATTATAGGTGCGCCAATCGGAATTATTGTCGGAGCTATATTGATAGTATCCGGTATCTCTGTTGGTGCTAGTAAAACAAATTTGATAGGGCTGCATTCACGAATATGTGCCTATTCGGAACATCTCGCGGTGTCACAAAGTAGTCTTAATACGATTAGTAAATTATACTCGATAGCTATTGAAAATAAAATCTTTAGCGAGGACGAGTTCGAGACTGTACTGGAGGAAATAGAAAACCACCGACGACTTCTTACACAGGTTAGCGTCCACAAACAGGTGGTGAATTTACAGACAGTAAAATTCGAGTAACTGTTTGCAAAATATTTTACGTGACCAAATGGTATAGTTGTTGTATTTTTCAAAATAACTATAGCCGCCGACTTTTGCTACACAAAAATATTTTCACGCTAGCGTTTAAAATTATATTTCATAAACCCGCATCACATGTATTAATATGTGACGATCGAGACAAAACATACTAAAGCCATGGGGCACAGAAGGGCTGACGTATCCCAGCTATATGAATCTAAAACATACAATGTATCTCTACTCATTTGGCAGCAATATACTCAAATTACTCATTACTTTACAAACATAACAATACAATATGGTTATAAATCATCATTCTGGTCAAATAATCTAACATCTGTGAAAAAATAGACATACTAGGTTTTGGCACTAACCACTCATTAAAGTTGTTTGGGCACTGTCTTGACACAAGACTCAGTGCCAGTTCAGAAAGAAACTCAATGGAAAAAGCGGAGGGATGTATATAGGGAAACAAGCAAGTATATGTGTAACGACCCATACACAGTCACAAATCACAGTTAGATAGGCAATGCTTCCTTGTCTTGGTGTGACGACTAAACATGTAGCTGTTCTATGTGCTATGTGATACTACTTCATTACAGAGATGGTTATATGACTGGGGTTAGTCATGTGTGTGTGTATATGTGCATTAGTTATATGACTGGGTTTAGTCATGTGTGTGTGAGACGCCATCAAGAACGGAAAAGGATGTTTCATTGGTATTGCATTTTATTATTTCGCCCGAAGAATAAAACACCAGATGCATCAGGGAATTAAAGAATTCATTCCAAAATCGTTGAACTACATTTAACGTTATTTTGAAACGATAAATATAAAGACATAATGGTGCAGAAATACAAATGAAGTACAATAACATATGTATGTAGAGATATATTTTATTTGCTGACTTTTCAAGTATGACGAAAATCCATGTATGTAATATTCATAGTTTGGTCATCTTAATTGGAGGCATGAAAACTACATGCAACATAACATGTCCTATATGTCTTTATGGAGTGTTTTTAAGACTGCTTAGTCACAGAAATATACACTTTCCATAAAAACTGTCCATGCGGTAGTTTCCATCTTGTTTACTCGTAATTCTTTGAGCACTAAGCCCCTATTTATCGATATTCTGTAACTTTCGGAATTTATGTTTTAATTTGTTATCTAAATGGCTTAGGTAAGACTTTTAAAAATTAATGTATCTATCTGTCCGCTAAATGTTGATAAATGTAATATCTTTTATTAAAGTATTGACAACCAAAACATTCGAAGGTAACATAAACATTATTTGTATCCGCTATACGCGTTTGCTTGGAGAACTTGTCATTTAACTTGAAAACATTAATATGCGTTTACACTTCTCACTGTTGGTACCATCTTATACTTTCGCACATACTAAAACACTTAGATATATCTTCCCTCGATGAAATGAAATACAGCCCCTAATAAGGATAAATGTTAGAAAATTTATTAATTTTCGTTTTAAACGAATACTTTTAAATGTGTTTAATTGAAAACAAATGTTTGGTTTCCTTCTGTATTTAGTTAGTTTTGCTCAAAACGTTAAAGTGCAGATACTCATTTTTTTATTTCAAACAGTTGAACTACATTTAGCGTTATTTAAAACGATAAATGTAAAGGTGTAATAGTGCAGAAATAATGAAGACATACAAGAACAAACATGTATAGAGAGGTATCTTCTTGGCTAAGTTTAGAAGAATGGCGAAAATCCAATGTGCGTAGTATTCATAATTTTGCAATCTAAATTGGAAAAATAAGGCAGGAAATCCACACTGAAGAAGTGTTTTAAAGACTGCGTAGTCACGTAAATAGAACAATTGTTATAAATAATTTTCATGCCGCTTGTTTGCACTATGTATACTCGTAAAGTTTTGAGCACAAAGCCCCTATTTATCGATATTATGTAACCTTGGGGATTTATGTTTTAGTCAGTTATCAAAGGGGCATAGCAAAGGCTTAAACATCATTTATTTGGATTTTGTTCGGTGCAGTATTGTTAGCTAAAGGATTGTATTAAGTAAAGGCTGTTTTCTGCCCCCATTTAAATGAAAAAGTAAATATTACTAAATTTCATGACTCTCTGTCTAATTGTATTATTTAAGATACAAATCAAACTCTCATGCATTCATTATGTTTATAGAGTTCTAATTCATTCCACAAAATAATCTTTGAACATGGGCTGGTACCCAAATTTGATAGATATATATGCTCCAAGAAGAAATGTCAGCAGACTGTATATTTCTTGTCATCAAAATACTATCGTGGAGCAAGATTGCGCTGATATCCATAAAATGACAAATTCACGAGTTTTACGGTCTACGTAGCATTAGCATTTTTATACTGTCGCAGTGTTGGCACCTCAGTCTCCTCTACGCGTACATACATAAAATTGCAGTTTCTACCCCATTTTATTCTATTCAAACTAGAATTGTTTTCAAAATATTGAGACGAAACAAAACCAAGAGAGAGTAAGAGAGATTTTAAACAATCTTCTTCATTTATTTCTTACATTTTCATCCTTGCAAAAGTTTAGCTTGCATTGTGCACATGGCTCGATTTTTAGGAGAGGCGCCAGCAGGAATTCGAAACAAGTTAACAGAAACCGAGTGGCGTCTATTATACGTAGCATTGTAATGTTAAAAGTACATAAACATTACCAATTTGCCACTTAATACACGCTATAACTAATAGAACGTAATAGATTATTGTTGCTTACAAATAAAGTATACAAAAAAGATTTAACGATTATAAATTCAGTTTATGTTAATGGGAAAACCCATCATGTTCTCAAATTAAATGACATATGGTTGACTACTGTAGTGCATTTCTTCACACATACACACAAATACATCCTAAAATACAGCTTGCTATTATCCATAGAGTTGGGTCAAAGAAAACATAAAATAAATTAAAGACATTTAATTCAATCCTTCTTCCAGTTTTTAACAGTTTTAACTTGAAAAGAAAACAAATTAGTCTGTTCTGTAGAGTACTTTCGTAGAGTTCACAAGAAAAGGATAATTTCTAAACGTACTGTGACATATACACTGTGTTGCAGCAATGAAAATGCGCATACCGTACTTCATTTTCTCCTAAACTATGCAAAAAATATCGGAAAATATAAGGTAAAATATTACAACGGTCAGTTTAAGATGAATGGATTGTTGAACAGAAGTACACGTCAACTTCAAGGTAGACAGTGTAAACCAATATATCCACTGAAGCTAAATTTTTGTAAAGCTTCCGACATTCATACGGTCGAACATACATCGAATTTCTGAAGAATAATATTTTTTACTAAACTTTTGATTGCGACAAATATTACATAATAGTAATATAGATGGGGGTTTTGTGTCTTTTAGCGGTACTTTTAGCACATTATTGGCTATAACCAACCCATGACACCGGCCCAGGCCAGCCCGGGTCGGCTGTCTCGATGTATCCTTGGGAAAGATGTTTGGCTTGAGCTCCCCATTTCTTCGGCATGATATCTCCAATAATGTGTTAAAAGTGCTGTTAGCAGCAACAATAAAATACATCATTATTACAAAGCTAATCCTTTCACTGGCATGACGCTCCTGTACCTAATAGGGCATATATATATATATATATATATATATATATATATATATATATATATATATATATATTCGATAAATGCGAAATTGAACCTGCAGTATCTGCCATAATATTTACATGAAGGTCCTCTGTTTTGAATGAAATATGCGTACTTGAAAAATATCGGACTTTCAACTTTCCACCAGTCCTGAAAAGCTACGATATTTGGTATAGTACATAAACATACGTAAATGTCATGCCCCTATAATCAGAGAAGCACAATACGTTACGTCCACTGACTGACCCCCCCCCCCCCCTCTCGCTCCATCTCTCTCTCTCTCAATAACACAAATGTGATATATACTGTTTAGCACCCCATCTTGCAAGGTGTTTAAGTTTAAATGTGTACTCGTGCTGTCGAAAATGAAGACTAAGATTTTTTACTGGACAAGTTCTCAAGCTTCTTCCACACAATTAAGAATTATTTAATAGCGTTGACACCACGAAATTAGTGTAGGTTGGATATCGGTAATGGTTTGCACTTTGCACATTAGAATGGCGGTTTAAGCATGTTTAGTTATGAAAAGACCTCAAGTGGATATTCATTGGATCCTTAACGTACGGTATTTATCTTTCGAGTGGTATTGATTACACATTACGGTTCTCAAGTCAAATGTTTCGATTTTTATGTCAACCTGGGGTTGATAGAATTGCAAATAATTGGGATACTAATACTTATTTCATTTTTGTATTGATCCAACTGATTCCGTTTAGAATCCTTATAATGTTCCACATTAAATATAAATCAGAATGTCTTATGTTCTTTTTCTTTTTCTTTTTTTTTTCCTGATCGACTTCAAAGCATCAAAGAAAACTAGTACCCATAGTTTGGAACTTGTTAGGTAAGAAACTCAAGAATTAACTCAGATAATATATGTGGAGGAAATCAACGTAACCGAAATTTAGGAGGCTAATAGAGGAACAGCAATTTAGAAGATCCTGAAAGTTCTACGAATCTAACTTAATGTTAATTAAGGTTTTAAAACATTCTAAAGTTTCTGATTTTGAGTTTGAGCTTGACATTTGCTTAAAACGTTTCAAGAATACTGGGCCAGGAAGTTAAGTATGCAATACTTGCAATCATATTTTAGCAAGGTAGTATCCAAGACTTGTTAATCTCATTGTATTTTTGTTTATTTTTTGTTTTCTTTTTTTTCTTTTTCTTTTTTTTTTGCTACTTCATGGTCTCCTCGCTTACTCTTCAATTTTTTTTTCACATCGCAGAGGTCGACGATATCTGCTATGACCCAAATCTTCTTTATTCTACGATGCTTGCCAAGGATCTCTTCAGCTGTGTCTATTACTGCCTTGTTGAAGGTGATGATCAAGGAGTCTAGGTTTATTTCTTCATGTCCCAGAATTGTGAGTGGTGCAAATTTGCCGCATATTGATGCTTCAAATGCTTGTGCCACGCTTGGATCTTTAAGTTTTTCAAGGTCGAACTTAATCCTAACTTGTCTTGGCTTATTGGTCTTCCTCAGACGAAGTTTGATAGTCATCATCAGCAATTCATGGTCGCTTCCTATATCGGCTTGTGGAAAGCTACGTGTTCTGGCAATGTTTACGCTAGACCGGAAGCGCTTTCTCACCAAGATGTAGTCAATCTGGTTGTGATGTTTTCCGTCTGGGCTGTGCCAAGTCCATCTTCTAGATAGTGTGTGGGGGCCAAGGGTGTTCGTTAGCACTAGTTTATTGTTTGTGTGCGAAGTCCAGGAACTTGAGTCCTCTCTCATTGGTCTGCTTATTACAGTATGGACCACCAAACAAAAAATACAATGAGATTAACAACGTGATTAAGAAGAGCATAAAGAAAGCTGGTTAGAGGACCAATGCAAGGAAGTCGAGAAAAGCCTGAACCAGAATGACAGTAAAAGGGCATACCAGCTGGTGAAAGACAACAGAGAAACAGGGGACATCTAATACGATTCAGGACAAGGCTGGTAAGATTCTGACAGAAAACCAAGACATTATTAACAGATGGACGGAATACTGTTCGGAACTTTACAACCAGGAGACTTCTGGAGACCAAGCTGTACTAAACGTACCACTGACCACGACAGAGGTTAACCACCCGATCCTCAGTGACGAACAAGACTCTGCAGTAAAGGCGCTAAAGAAGGGGAAGTCAGCTGGGGTAGACAACATACCAGCAGAACTTGTTAAAGCAGGAGGAACGTCCATGATAGATGTCCTCACAACAATCTGCAACCAAATCTGGCAAACAGGAGAATGGCCCACCCCATGGACCCAGTCTCTGATCGTGACTCTTCCTAAGAAAGGGAATCTGCAACTGTGCCAGAACTACCGAACAATCAGTCTCATCAGTCACCCAAGCAAGGTTATGCTTAAGATCATCCTCAATAGAGTGAAACCCCAAGCAGAGCACATCATTGCGGAAGAACAGGCAGGTTTCAGAGCAGGACGTAGCACTACAGAACAGATCTTCAATCTCAGAATCCTCTGTGAAAAATATCTCCAGCATCAACAGAACCTCTATCATGTCTTCATTGACTTCAAGAAGGCTTTCGACAAGGTATGGCATGCAGCCTTGTGGGCCACCATGCAGATATACAACATAAACGCAAAACTAATCCGCACTATCGAAACCCTGTATGACAAGGCGACTAGTACAGCTCTCGTCAATGGCAACATAGGAGACTGGTTCATAACCACAGTCGGAGTCAGACAGGGGTGCCTTCTCTCACCCACTCTCTTCAACATCTACCTGGAAAGGATCATGTCCGACTCCTTGGAAGACCATGAGGGCAGTGTCAGTGTTGGAGGCAGAACAATCACCAACCTGCGCTTCGCTGATGATATCGATGGCTTAGCAGGAGATGAAGAAGGAATGGAAACATTAGTGAACCGTCTCAATCAAGCATCACTAAACTATGGGATGGAGATCAACGCTGAAAAGAAAAACCTAATGACAAACAACCCGAGTGGCATCCAAAAGGAAATAAGAGTGAATGGACAGAAGCTAGGCACAGTAACAAGCTTCAAGTACCTAGGTGCTATCGCCTCTGATGAAGGTTCAAAACCTGAGGTTCTTTCCAGGATTGCGCAGACAACAGCTGCACTGGCTTGGCTGAAGCCTATTTGTAAAGACAGCAACATCACGCTTGGGTCCAAGATCAAGCTTATGCGCTCCCTCGTCATGTCCATATTCCTATATGCATGTGAGATATGGACCCTAACAGCAGAAATAGAGAGAAGAATCCATGCCTCAGAGATGAGATGTTATCGAAGGATCCTGAAAATCTCATACTTAGACCACGTCTCTAATGCGGAGGTGCGCACTAAAATCCAAGGCGCAGTTGATCCTTATGAAGATCTGCTCACCACTGTAAAGAAGCGCAAACTAAGATGGTATGGTCACGTCTCATACTCAACTGGCCTGTCAAAGACAATCCTGCAGGGCACAGTGAGAGGAAAGAGAAAACGAGGCAAACAGAAGAAGAGATGGGAAGACAATATCAAAGAGTGGACAGGCATGGACTTTGCAAAGTCCAAAGAGCAGTGGAGAACAGGGCGAAATGGAGAGAGATTGTCGCAAAGTCATCAGTGGCGCCCATACGACCAGCAAGGTTACGGGAGAGAAATGAAAATGATCGAAGAGTAATCTCTACTCTTTTCAGTTCAATGGGCTACAAAATTGAATTACATTTTGTCGTTCTGTGTCATCATATTATTCCGATACAAATCCTTTAAGTACGTTTGATACGTTCATTATATCTCACCAAATTTACAATTTTGTGTGAAAGTACAAACAAAACAAGTCATTTCTGAAAGTATTATATAAATCACGGTTGAACCATAGAGTGTGTTCTACTTCCTGTTCTTGTTCTGTAGATTAGTATGTGAAATGTGTTCGACCATTCCATAAAATAAAGTTGTTCTTTGTTGTTGTTGTTATTGTTGTTGTTGCTGTTGTTGTTTTAAAATACAGTTTATAACAATTTAAAGTATTGTGACTCTATGTAGTCAAAATTAAATACACAGACAATACTTAACGTAAAGTTAGTGTAACTTTCTTTTCTTATCGCCTTGTGCGAGCACCTTCATAAGGGCATAACCGATTTGAGGTGCAAGATGACATTGCTACGTGAGCGAGGAAGCGCAACTTATCCACCTGATTCAACCTGATTTAAAGGCTTAATGCATATATTAGACAGTGTGTGTGTTGCCACAAAATTAAGGAAATATATTGTAAAAGGAACAGCGTCTATTTCCACAAACAAATGGATCAACACCAACATCCAAAAGAAAACTCAGAAGCCTCTTGAAAGGCCACATAATTAATAATATTAAACAATGTTTCAAACACACACAGCTTTTAATTTTATCAGTGACAGTATTCTTTTCGCAACGAAACGTAAAACAGTTGCATTTTCACTTGTATGTTGCATTTATTCAATTTGGGTTACTAATGTTTATTTCTGGTCATTTTTTAAACAAATTAAAACTTTTTTATGCAACGTTATGCCAGAAAAATAGCAAAAATATGTAATGTCATTTTAGATTTTATAAATAGTTTATGGATAGATAGTATCAATAAACAATACGTGCAAAAAATGAAAAATGTTCATATCTTCTTTGACATTTTCTTTACACACGGTTTCGATGGCAACTGCTATATTAACACAAAACTTATGTCAAAAATTAAATCCAACCGCTTCATACTTTTAATATACATCATACGAAGACAACTCGAGAGGGACCAGAAAACGGTCCTAATTCAATGTAATCCTTTTGATAAATTGCATGCATTTGATTGCATTGTGTAAACAACCTAAACATTCAAAAGGTGACATAGGCATTTTTTTAATCCACTATATCTGCTTGGAGAATTTGTTATTTAACTTGATAACAGTTGTGTATATGTGCTTACGCTTCTCATTGTTGGTGCCATTTTACTTCTTGTCTCTTTTTTTCCCATATTCTGAAACAGTTTCTCAAATTAGGTACAGATTCATACTAACAATGAAATAAGTGAAACATGTAGGAAAGAAGGTGGGTAGGAAGGTAGCAAAAATTTACCCGTTTTTCCCTTAAAATGTATATATAAAACCCTCTCTTCTCACAACGCATGAAAGCTTATAATCTGTACTATCTGCAATAATGGAATGTTCTTTGACATTTAGCAAGTTATTATCTAAATGAACTTTAAATCAAGGTAAATTGGATCGTTAATCATCCATTCTCTATACAGGCGAAGTCACCCTATAAATGTCCGGATGCACTTACACATGAGACATTCATTATTTCTTGCCACTATCAATAATGAGGGATACATAACTTTGTAAATTATATGCACCTAAGGTATGCAAATGCTATTTAAATGACTTACTGTGAAATTATACAACCTTGTACAATGGCGCCGATTAGGAGCTTTCGTATTTTTAAATTAACTACTGTCGAAATAATACGTTTTAGATACTGTATTTATCTCTTCCAGTCAGAGTATCCGCATTTTATTTAGCAATTGTTATATATTGTGAATTCTTATCTCGACTATTCAAAATGAAGGTTGCAAATGACAAGCATTTCTTTAAGCAATTAATCTCGTATCTTCACACTTGAAACTGTGTACTAAGCAACATATGTCGACAAAGAAGGTTTTGGAAAATATTTTCATCATTTTTGTCAATTCTGATACAAGTCCAGAAGGCAGACAAGCAAACAACGGTACAGACAAATGACTGGAGTTTCTCCCGCGAATAAAGAATGATTATTGATGTTACTATTTAGAAATCGACTGTTACAGCACACGTTTTAGTAACTGACACTGACAAAGTCACTTATCTTGCATCTGTTAGTGTGTCTATTAAACGAACCATTACCTCAGTCAGTTTTCTTGCACTCTATGAAGCATAGCAACAAACCAACATTCTAGGATCTATAATTCAGTCTCTTTCCCCTTCGTAGTCCAAGATGATGTCAAAGCAAGCCCACATATATATTCGTTTCTGGCTAATAAGATGAGCTTATGCTTTACAAGGCTATAGAAGGAGAACATGCAATTGGTCTTTACGGCCTTCTGCCGCACAAGTATAAAAAGGATTTATCAACATCTCGCTAACTATAAAGATCGAGGCCGTATCAGCGAGCCGTATCGAGTCTGAAATCATGGGTCTTGTAGGTTACCTGCTCTTTACTTGTTTCGTCTTCTTCACGGTAAGTACAAAATATGACTACTAGCATGTACTTGTATATTTGCTTGCCACTGCAACGCAAAGAATAAAAATAGAAAATAAAAGCGGTTTTCAAAGGAAAAGAACTGATTTAGCCAATTGAGAATTATCGTTTATTTTTAAAGATTGTTTAAGCTAGATTGTGGACATATCGAAATGTATTTTCTGTAACCATTTATTTAAATGTTGAAGAAATTACGACTGCGAAAAGCTGATAAAGAAAGTCTAGGATCTTTTCATGATACTGATCGAAACATTAATACAAAATTACGCGTTTAGCGGCAAATGTTCGAAATTTAAAATAGATATGCATTTATACAGATCTATAGCAGAAAACATTTTGTTTTCGATATCAACCCCAAATGTACTAGGACGGAATTCTACAGAGGATATGGGTGTATACGTAATTACTGACCTCTCAGAAAAACAAATGATGTTACGCCTACTAATTGACATAACTATTTCTCAAGAATCGGTGGGTTTTTTTCCTTAAAAAATAACGGTAATTAACAGGGGACTTAAAAGTAGGTAGTGAACATTTAGTGACAATTACATGAGAAATATTGGATATATAGATATTTGAAATTGTATGTCATTTTGCGCAAGATGAATAGGTAATCATATGGGGTCCACGACGACCTCTTTAATCGACACAGAACAGCAGCAAAATGGAATGAGGTAAACAGTAAAATCTAGTTGGGAGATTATAATGGGTTTTGGTTTGTCGACCAGAAAACTGTTTCTCCGTTAATTTGATGTTCCGGTTTGTTGACGGCCTTGGTAATAATAACAGGAGACGGATTCATGTCTAGAAAAAGGGTCATCAGAACATCAGAGTGATGATACAAATCCAGCCATATTTCTGATCATACGGTACAAAGTACACTCTAATTTCTGTCATACCATAGTTCATTGAGACCACCAGCCTGAGCTGTTATTGTGTTGAGGTTTGCTGAATCATATTCCACAACGTACCTATCCTAGTGGTAGTTTTGCAATGAATGAGCTGACTATATATGATGGACTGATTTAATATAATATGTATATAGTCATAACAAAGGAAGAAAGGCGATTACGATTTATTACCAGTAACATTTTAAGTTTTGTTCCTGAGCGTAAAATTATTTCGTGGGGAGCAATATTCAAAAGTATGATTGAGACATTTTTGTGGAAGATGATTTGGAAATATCTAAAATATTAAATCAGTGATATTCTAGGCTGCTTTGCACACATACATATACACATGTGCAGATATTTTGTATTTCTCATGGAGACAATGAGTATTACCTATCTAATTCTGAGTGCTTAGACAATATACAAAAAATGCATTTCTTTCTTGCTGTTTTCACAAAACATGTGAAAGAGAAACTAATAAGGAAACGTTCAAATAATTTCCAGAAAAAGGTACATCCTTAAATTATATTTCAGGTCAAATGCAGTGAAGGTAAGACCTTTTTAAATGTGATTTTATTCAATTTAGTTTTACCGACAAAACCAGAAGTGTTTGTACTTATCATGCAGATAACATAACTTCTTCCCTAGAGTTTCAAATAGTTAAGTAGAATAACACAAATACAAATATAGGTGTGAATATAAAGAAAGATATACAGTATTGTTACTTTTTAGTCACAAAAAATGTCTGAAATTGATATGATGAATCGATTCTCCCCATTATATTGGAAATTATTTTGTTCAAATCTATAAATAAAGAAAATCTAATATTAAATTAAATGAGGCATGTAAGTATTGCAGGTTCGTGAGGTAGTTTATACATGAATAATTACAATACTTGCTATAAGAATGTAACTGTTGATATCGTACATTGCTGGATTGCCACTGTTAAAAGTGTTGATGAATTACTTATTTATAGTAAACTATTTAAGTCTAAATAAATGACCAACAGAATCGACTGGTTAAACCTCTTCTCTCCTAACTACCTACTCTTTTTATTATGCATACATATTATTTTAATTTCTTTTTATGTTGCGTTGGCATCAAGTGCAAATATTCTTATCAAAATATTTCTCGACGAGGTCTCTATGTAAACATGTAATCTTAAGACAGGGTTGTTTCTCATATAAATATAAATATATATATATATATATATATATATATATATATATATATATATATATATATATGTGTGTGTGTGTGTGTGTGGGTGGGTGGGTGGGTGGGTGTGTGTGGGTGTGTGTGATGCAGTTTACCCATACAAGAAAGTCACGGTGGACACGCCTATCCCGCCTAAAGTGACCTAGAAACATAGCACTTGTCAATGATTTTTTCTGGCTACAATTTTTGACCCTGCGGCGAGATGTCGGTATCTTCACACTTGAAACTGGGTACTAAGCAATATATGTCCACAAAGAAGGTTTTGGATAATATTTTCATTACTTTTGTCAATTCTGATAAAAGGCCAGAAAGCAGACAAGAAATAATCCCACACACGCGGATGTAATGTAAACTGTGTTGTTTATTATCTCATTAACTCTTAAGGGCAAACACAATGCACAACACAACAATGCATAAAGTCTTACACAGTATGAGGATTCCGTCCTGACCAATTAATTATTTATATCAATTTTCATGACCTTTGATATCAGATTAACACAAACAGGTGGAGTTTTAGATGGTAAATTACATATCTTGTCCCTAAAATCAATTAAATTTGCCATATTATGGACGGATCAGTTTCATTACATTGCACTATTTCATTCATGGATCGGAAAAAGAACTTATCGTAGCTAAATTAATTATGACTGTTACAATCCCAGCAAGAGCATATGTGCCTGATTTCCTCTTGCAAAAATTATCAATTATTTTGAATAATATAAAGTTCTAATCATATACCGATTGATTTGCTATACATAAAGGGAGTGGTGGTGGTGGTGGTGAGTCGATGGGTGGTAGTGTTTCCTCGTGGTAGACGATCAAATATGTATAGAGTAATCTTTAAGAGAGAAAAAGTTTAGCTGATAATAATAGTAACAGTTCTGTTGTCGAGCCCGATTTGGCGGAAGCGTATGTTGGTGTATTTGTCTGCAACATAATATGTTAAATTTGAATAAAGATCAGATAAATCGAAGTTACTGAGTACCACATTAAGGAGTCAGGCGACCGGTCATTTATAGATTTCGAAGAGGTTGGAGAATAAATCCTTTTAAAAAATACACGAAAATAACTACCATCTTAAACGTTAGTACGTACATGAAATAAGTAAAAAAATATATTTGAAGAAGCGAACAAAATATCAAGAAATATAAGTGGTTAGGGATACATTTTTCTTGAAATTGCAATGTCATGACACCAGAAAAATGTCAAGATAGCTTTTTTCTGCTGCTTGGACAAACCTATTGTTCTGATACCCATGTCCTATAGTGACATATTGATTAGTTATAAACATAGCACCAAAGGTAGGGAATTCGTTCACATTTCGGATATGCTGTGAAATGGTCATTTTAGTTTGATGCTACATGTCTAGTTCTGCAAAGATATTATTCCTGTATATTCCAATGCATGTAGCTAAGCTATTACGGGCAAAATCAGTTTGATGCTATCTAGTTATGACTAGACTTTCAAATCTTACCAACTTTTGGTTTCACAGATATATCATTAAAAGATAAGTATCTTCCACAAGTGGAAGGAAGGAATCCACTAAAATGAAGTATTGGATTAAATTTGTTGAAAAACATCTTGCGTGATATATAGGCCAAATAAATATGTTTTCAGTAGCAGACGTTTACTTCATGAATCTAAATAAATTTAACTAATTAAATTTGTGTTATTCTAAAGTATAAAATTAAAAAAAGACTAACTATAGAATGGGAAAATTAAGGACAGGTGCGTGATTTTAAAACAATAGAAGAAATATGGAACAAATCGCAGCAAAAGGTTCAAACGTCATGCGTAATTAGTTTGTAAAAAGGGTGGACATATGCATAAATCCGTATGTAATACAAGTAGAGACCAAATTCATTCGTTTTTTAAAAATCCAAATTGTTTACAGTACATCGTAATTATTATATAAACCATGAACATTTATGAAACTCCTAAAATTCAATGAAAGTTGAGAATCATTGGCAGTTGCGCCAATTGCTGGTGAATTCTACGCTATTTGTAAATGTCTTAAGAAACCAACTGAAGAAAAACTTGATCAAAATCTAATGGCAGCTACCTGTCTTAAGATTTTACTTTTCAAGAGGGATAAGCCTATCGTTATAAACAGATACTTTACTAACTACAGATCATCTAAAGTTTTAAAAAGCACTCATTTATAATTTAAACGAACTATTTTGCACATATGGTTGTTTAATTCACACTAAGTAAAGAAAGCACAAAAATATCAGACCTTATTGCTTGGAAAAAAATTACCGTGTTCTGGGGAATCAAAGTACCTTTTTATTCAGCGATTTCTGTATTTATTTAGCTCAAACTACATGTCCGTATCCAGAGTGCCCGACATGTGACTATTACCAATATCAAAATATCAGGTGAGTATATAGACTAATAAAATTCACTAAGTTCAACTTGTAAAATTTTGCAAAATGATAAATACGTAAATAAATAAACAAATGCCATTCTGTAACAGGCCTTACGAGTTAAATATGCTGTAAAAAATAGCAGTTTCAAATCGGATGGGTCAATCTTTAGCTCTTTAACAAAACATAAGATATTGATGCATACTTTTAGAATATTGCACAATGGGTCGTTATCAGTCTACCCGCTTCAAGTTTCGTCGCCATTCATTCAACTTTCGTCAATATGAATTACAATCAAAACCAGATACGTCCTTCCGGCAAGCCGAGACTGGTATGCTATTGTAAGAATGATGAAGTTGTGCCTCCGATTCGTCGAACCCCCACCATCCCCCCATAACGCATGTGAATCATTAACGTAACACTGTGGAGTATATGGTGCAACAGAGGAGCAAAAAACTAAAAGTGACCAACTTCTCATTGTTTTCCACTTAAGACTTTAACAATTTTTTACTAACAAATGAGTGGACTAGACTGAATCCCATATACATAACCCGAACCCACCTCTAATTCCGCTACTGCGAGATACAAGTATTTTTAAGAGTTCCATATACCATAAGGACTTTAGTTTTTATAATTAGCTTATACAGTTGTTACAATTCGATTCATTGTCTTCAACCTTTGAATGCCATTGTTGAGTTTAAGAAATGTGCATGGTGCATTATTAGAGCGTCACATTATTGTGTTCGTTGTTTTAACAAATATAACATTTCTTTGCCGTTTATTAAGGGAGGGGGAGGGGTAATACCAGACAAATGGACAAATGAGTTAACAAAAGGGATACTTACTTTTCAATAGTTGCTAGTTAGTATAAATACCGCTAAACGGCGGTTATGTATTTATCTCAACACTTATAATTTAAAGCACGAGCTTATGAATACAAGAATTGTTTGCTATTTCTGTGATACAATCACGCAAGGTCTTCGTAGGTTAAAGGTAAAGCATTAGCATTTGCCATATGCAGACAAAAATGACGAAAAAAAAAAACAACATTTGGCACTCAAACATAGCAGCAAATATACAGTAAGTATTCATGTAGGTCATATTTTTATTTGTACAGGTGACTAAATTGGTTAGTATTTTAAGTTCGCTCACATACCTGCTAATCGAGGCAATATTTCTTCTGTATGTAGGTTTTTACTAGAATATGCGATGTTCTGTGCTATAGGTGATCTTAGGAAGATTCCGACAGACTGGGGGGGGAATTGTTTTCAAAACAACAGAATTGAGTCCGGACTATTCAGTGGTGAAGTATTTATGAGGAACAGTTAGATCCATGATTTGAACAATCACAATAATAACAGCAACAACAGCAGCAGTAGCAAAAGCACAAAAAAACAATAACAAGAAACAATAATCAAACTTTCCGTTGTTTTCTTTTCTTTGTTTATTTTTTGAGGGAAGGGCTCGTTTGTTTTTTTTGTTTTTTTGTTTTAAAATATTGTTGATGTTTTGCTAAATGACTGACATATTTCTGTGCTACTTGACCGACATGTCGAAATGATCTTACATTGCCAATCGTAACGTTTCTATTAGGAATAATTCTTGCAAATCCATTATACAATTAGGAATAACGCAGAATGTGTTCACAAATTTGGTATCTGGATATGGTATATTTCATCTAGCTATGTAAGATTAGGGACAGATTCAAAAGTCATGCTGTTGTTGGGACTGCACGTGTACTTCCCAATTATCTAACCGAGGATCAGAAATTTCGTATTGTACGTACTCTTATTAGGAATCATTTTGTGATTTAAATCATCCCTTGTTTGATTTATAAATCACATGTGGAAAGCATAATGCTATACATTATTTGCATTTGTATTGCAAGACAAAGGTACACTATTCCTTATGAATTAAATGCTCTAACTTTGTCTAAGAATAACATAAATAAATATTTTCAAGAAAAAGCATTAAAAAAGGAACATTTTAGCAGTTTTATGATGTTAATTAACACCAATTAAATGGGCATCATCCATACATTTAATGTAGCCTTGTTACTCCGTTACATCGAAATTTGCACTACTTTATTTTAGATTTTGTAGTCTCACATTTTTTTTATTTTGTAAAGAGCTAATTAAACTAATGTCAACATCTCCACTATATGTTTCGTCTTTGAATTTACGTTTGGCGTTATCTTTCTCAGATAATTATTGTTTACTAAGTATAACACATAATTTGCCGATCTGCGTACGGATATATTTAACATTGCTTATTGTAATCATTTGTCTCTATTCTTATCTTTGGTTTATTTTTGTTCTTTTTCATTCTAAATCTACGTGAAATTAACTTGTTGTGCGTTCTCATAGTATCTTTTCCTTTTTTTGTATTCTTCGATTGAGTCTTACAATAATTTGTCTCTACACCTTTAAGTTATACGTGGATAGTTTTGGTATGCCGCTTGTCGTATTTAATGTAGAGGTCGATCTGTCTTGTTGGGGGATGACTTTATATGATGTGGGCAGGACTAGTAACCTTACGTTATTTGCTAAAATGGACGAATGAATAGGTATAAACGAGCTTGATCGTTAGGCGAGTGGTAGTACATGATGTTAAATGTAGGCATACTCGCCTGATATCACATGCACAGCTGAAAATTAATTTGACTAAAACGTATCTATGTATGTATACATGTAAAGAGTATTATTTAATGTGTATGTATATATTTTTGTATATCTTCAGGTACGACTGGAGAGGTTGTCGGGAATGCTACTGTCAGTCGGTGACATCTACATTACCTACTAATGCAGGTACTGCAATAACACTTAGAGATACACTCATCATCGTTTCCTTGTATAATACAATAAAACTATGCTATGATAGTAATTCGCCTTAGTCTTATCGAAATCAAATATAACACCAACAAGACTTATCTGGTAGTATATTTCTTACAAACATTTGTCTGTAATACACACACATTATTATAGTTTTATTTTTATTTAGACATTATTATGAAAGAGTACATTTTTCAACAATAACAATAGCAATATTGAATAAATTATTTATTGAATTTTAGACATTGTATAATAGTCTGTTAGTCCTGAACAGAGACGTAGGCGTGAAATGTTTTACACTATATCGAACTTAATATTTCCTTTTGGCACCGCCAGTTACGTCAAAGTCTACGACTTAAAACAGGAAAACATTCTTATAGCATAATGGCAGTCTATACCATGTCTTGCGATTTATTTATCTTGCAGGTAGGATCAATGCTGCTCCTAGTTCATACCTTTGTACGCTCCCTCTCTAATAATGCAAGAACTTTCAAACAATACACAGCATTTATTAAAGTATACCCACACCATGCACATTATTACAATGCAAGGACTAATACAGCCGGCATGTAAACTGTAATCCTTGCCTACACCAAAGTCTATGCTGTAAATTAATCAGTTGTATGCTTCCTCCCTCAAGACGTAAGAATTTTCAGAAAATACTGTGTATTTCTTAACAAATATCAATACCAATGATATGCTATCTTCTATTCAACATTTTATTCTAGTGCTAAAAGAGAGGAACATAATTCCTCGTATGTGTTGGTGTGGGATAGGGAGATTCTTCTTAAGGAATCAGAATTTGTGCTCGGCAAAGCATCGTTTCTCCCTACAAATTCTGAGCCTGAGGTGAGATTTCCTTATCCCATACCAGCTTATATAATGGATTCTTGATATACTTTTCATTATCTAAATAATCTAAATATGGAAATTTCTTAGGGACAAATACAATGCACAGCACAACAATGCAACTCACTTATACGGTATGTGCGCTCAATCCTCGGCTATCGATTATTTAAATTATCTTTCTGGAGCAATAATAGCAGATAAACACAAACAGTTGGAGTCGGAGTTGACAAATTACCTAATTTCTCACTAAAATCAATTAAATCCATCAAATTCTGGAAGGATCGGTTTCATTAGGTGCCACTCTATCATTCATAGATTAAAAGACACAGTTGTCTTAGTCAAATGATTTATAATTGGTAGAATCCCGGCAAAGAACAGATGTGGCTAATTTCCTCTTGCAAACATTATCAACTTTTGCGAATAAGATCAAGATTAAATCACATACATATATTCATTTATCATAGCTAAACTGAGTGGGGGAGGATAGACGAGTAATTACGTATAGAGCAATCTGAAAGAGATGATCAGTTTATCTGGTGCTGCTTGTAATACTTTTGTTGTCAAGCCCGCCTTGTCCGTCAACACCCAAGATTAAGTTCAATGTTAGAACATTTTTGATTACACTCAATGTTGCTGGGGGGTGGGGGCGTAACTTTCTAGCTAAATAAAGGCGAGTTCGACAAAATGACTTCTTAGCTCCGTACAGTTGGTGTAAATAATCTAACTTCGCAGGAAATAGTCCTAATACATTGAATTTAAAGAATAAGATAACGGAAACTTAGGTTAAACATGACATGACTGTAATGGGAGGTGTAATTTAAACAAGGATCTTAAAGTTTAAACTTATTTCTTTTAAAAATATGCAACAAATCGCAGCGACGGTTCAAACGTCAATTAGTTAATAAAGGGGTGGTTATATGAGTAAATCCATATATAATAAAATCAGAGGCGAAATTCATTCGTTTTCTAAATCTAAATTGTTTACAGTGCATCGTAATTATTATATCAGTGATTAAAATTTATGAAACTCTTAGACCGCAATAAAAATTGAGAATCATTGGCAGTTGCGGTAACTGCTGGTGAGTTCTATTATATTTGTCAATGTCTTAAGAAACCAGCTGAAGAAAACCTTGATCATAATCTATGGATAGCTATCTCTAAAACGCACTGCCTTAAGATTCTGAGGAGGGACTGGCAATGATCCTAAATAAAAAATGTAGAAAACTAACTACAGATCCTCTAAAGGTTTACAAATTATTCAGTGATGATTAAACACATTATTTACACTTAGGGTTGTTTCATCCACACCAAGTAAACAAAGCACCAAATACCAGACTTGTTTTTGCTTGGAAAATCGTTAGCGTGTTCTGTGGAGTCAAAGTACCTTTTTATTTATTTATTTCTTGATTTATTGATTTATTTTTTTATTTAGCTGAAACTTGGTGTCCTTATCCACAGTGCCCGACATGTGAATATTACCAACATCAAAGTTTCAGGTGAGTATGTTGACTAATTAATTTCACTAAGTTTATCTGGTAAGATTTTGCAAAATAATAAATAAGCTAATAAAACAAGAAACAAAAGTCATTCTGTTACAGGTCTTACAATTTAAATATGTTGTGACACAATAGTAGTTTCAATTCGGATGAACCAATCTAATAAATAATAAAATATTGGTGCATTCTGATCAACAACTTTTAGAATATTGCACAATGGATACTTATCAGTCGACCCACTTCAACTTTCATCGCTGCGCATTAAAAATCAAAACCAGATACGTCCTTTCGGCACGCCAATCCTGGTATGCTATTGTAAGAATGATGACGTTGTGTTCCCCGTCCCGTCCAGCCCAACTCCCACCCTCCCCCCATACCACATGTGAATCATTAACGTAACACTATTGTGTATATGGTGTGACACAGGAGCAGAAAAACTAAAAGTGACCAGCTTCTCATTGTTTTTCACTTAAGATTTTTACCAATTTTTAATAACATTTGGGTTTAAAACTGTGTTTCTTGTGGCATATCAGTGGCACATTAGTGACTTCATTCGGAACAATCTTTCATTCGGAATACTTTGGACATTTCCGGATTATTAAATTTCAATAGGACACTTAGAATTTTTTAGGAATTTCTAAACTGTAAGTTATTTTTAATTCTTTCACATTGTTTGTTTGAATTATATAATATTTTAGGAAATAAAAATGTATATTTTAGAAATTGTGAAAGCTTGTTTCAGTCGTTCTTTCTTTTGTTATTATTTCTAACCCCTAGACGTAACAATAGGTAATCTTACGAAGATTCAAACAGACTGTGAAAAAATTGTTTTCAAACCCGCAGAACTGAGACTGGACTATTCAGAGGTGACATTACAAGAACTATTTATGAGGAACAGTTAGGTCATGATTTAAACAATAATAATAACAACAACAAAAGCCAAGCACAATAAAGCAATAACAGTAAAAACAATGAAACCTTCCGCTGTTTTCATTTCTTTCTTTCTTTGCTGGGAGGGTGTTGTTTGTTCGTTAGTTTGTTGTTTTTTTTATATTTGTTTTCGATTTTTTTTTTTGATTTTTTTTTTTTCGTTTTGCTAAATAACTGACATATTTCTATTCCATTGCCAACAGTAATGTTTCTATTAGGAATAATTCTTGCAAATACATTATAGAATTAGGAATATTTTTTTCACAAACGTTGTATTTAGATATGATGTATCCCACCTAGCTATGTAAGATTGGAGATAGATTCAAAAGTCATGCTGCTGTTGGAACCGCACGTGTGTTTCCCAATTATCTTACCGAGGATCAGAAGTTATTATTATACGTACTCTTATTAGGAATCACTGTGGTGATTTAAATCATCCCTTGTTTGATTTATGACTCATATGCGGGAAGCATAATGTTATAAATTATTTGCAATTATATCCCAAAACAGATACAATAGTCCCTATGAATTAGATGGGTTAACATAGTCTAAGAATGACATAAATAAATATTTTTAAGAAAAAGGATAAAAATGAAAAATTTAGCTATGATGTTAATTAACAACAATTAAATGGGCTTCATGCATACATTTATTGTAGACTTCTTACTGCCCGTTACTACCAAACTTGCACTATTTAGCATTATATTTTTAAGACTCACATATTTATAAAGAGCTAATTAAACTAATGTCAACATCTTCACTATATGTTCCGTCTTTAAATTTAAATTTGGTGTTATCTTTCTCAGATTATTTGTGTTTACTAAGTATAACAAGTAACTTGCTGATCTGCGTACAAGTATACTTAATGTAGTCATTTGTCTCCATTCTTATCGTTGGTTTATTTTCCTCTTTTCATTCTATATCTAAGTAAAATTTTCTTGTTGTGTCTTCTCATAGTATCTTTTCCTTCTTTGTATTCTTCGATGTAGAGTACGATCTGTCTTGTTGGGGGATGACTTTATATAATGTGGGAAAAACTAGTGACCCGACGTTATTTGCTAAAATGGACGAATGAAATAGGTATAAACGAGCTTGATCGTTAGACGGGTGGTAATACTTTATCTTAAATACTGGAATATTAGCCTGATATCATATGCACAGCTGAAAGAGCATTCGACTAAAACGAATATATGCATGTATGTATGTAAAGAGTGTTATATTATTGTGTAAGTATATATATTTGTATGTCCATTTTTCTTTTCAGATACGACTGGAAAGGTTGTCGGGAATGCTACTGTCAGTCGGTGACATCGGGCGAGCCTATTAATGCAGGTACTGAAATAATATTTAGGTCTACACTCATCATTGTTTTCTTGTATATTTTAAAAACAGAAAACTATGTTATGATCCTAATTCACCTTAGTCAAAATTGAAACATAATACCATCAAGACTCATCCAGTAGTGGATTTCTAACAAACATTTGTTTCCAGCAATGCTTTGCCTAGTTCCTACCTTTTTTAATCTACCTCTCTAATAATGTAAGAACTTTAAAAAATACATTGTATTAATTAAAGTATACCACACCATCCACATTAATACAACGCAGGGACTACTACAATCGTAATGTATATTGTAATCCTTGTCTAAACACATTATTTGCTGTAAATTAATCAGTTTTATGCTCCCTCCCTCAAGATGTAAGAACTTTCAGAAAATACTGTGTATTTCTTAACGAATATCCATACTAATGATATGCTATCTTCTTTTCAACATTTTTCTAGTGAGGAAAATAATCCATCGTATGCGTTGGTGTGGGATAGGGAAATTGTTCTCTCGGGATCAGAATTTGTGCTCGTCAACGCATCGTTTGTAAATACCGATTCTGAGCCTGCGGTGAGATTTTCTTATCCCACACCAGCGTATATAATGGATTCTTGATATACTGTTCATTATCTAAATAATCTAAATATGGAAAATGCTTAGAGGCAAAAACACAACAACGCAAATCGCTTACACGGTATGTGCACTCAATCCTCGGCAATCGTTTATTAACATCACCTTTCTGGAGCACTAATAGCAGGTAAACACAAACGAGTGGAGTTAGAGTTGGAAAATTACCTAATTTCTCACTAAAATCAATTAAATTCACCAAATTCTGGAAGGGTCGGTTTCATTAGGTGCCACTATATAATTCATAGATTGAAAGACAACGGTGTCTTAGTCAAAAGAGTTATAATTGGTAGAATCCCGGCACAGATCAGATGTGACTAATTTCCTGTTGAAAACATTATAAACTAAGAATAAAATCAAGATTAATCACATACATCTATTCATTAATCATAGCTAAAGAGAGTTGGCGGATAGACTTCTTTTTGCGATAGACGATTGATATATTATGTATATAGCAATCTCAAAGAGATGAACAGTTTAACTGTTATTGATCTGTTCATATCTTGATATGGATTGGTAATAAACATTGCAAAAAGGTGGTTGACTAGTTATCATTCTAGATATGCGTATGAAGTTTTTTTAGTGTGACGCTCCATGTACAGTTCTGCAAAAAATATACTTGCTGTAAATTCCGATGCATGTAGTTTGATACTATCTAGTTATTACCACAATTTTTTAATGTCACGAACCTCTGAATTCACATATACATCTTTAGGAGAAAATTCTCTTCTAAACATAGTTGATATGGAAGGAAGAAATCCACTGAAGTGAAGCATTGAACTAACTTTGTTGGAAACATAATACGTGCAATAGGTCAAATTGTTTCTTTTCAGTAGCAGACAATTACTTCATGAATCTAAATAAAATTAACAAATTAAAGTTTCTGCCATTCTAAGGTCTAAAATAAAATAGACCAAATATGAACCAGGAAAATTAAGGACAATTGCGTGCTTTAAAAAAAAAAGATTTTAAGAGTTAAAACTTATTTTTTAGAACTATTCTACAAACGGCAGCGAAAGGTTCAAACGTCATGTGCAATTAGTTCATTTAAAAGGATAGACATA
Organism: Margaritifera margaritifera; assembly: GCA_029931535.1. Lineage (NCBI taxonomy): Eukaryota > Metazoa > Mollusca > Bivalvia > Unionida > Margaritiferidae > Margaritifera > Margaritifera margaritifera. Next base: position 173,357 of record JAQPZY010001641.1, read on the forward strand.
TGAATAAATCCATATATAATAAAATTAGGTACGAGATTCATTCATATTTAAATTTAAATTGTGCATAGTATATCGTAATTATTATATAAATCATTAACAATTAGTAAACTCCTAGAAGGCAAGAAAAACTGATTGGGACAACAGAGCAATTGCGAAAACTGCTAGAGAGTTCTATGCTATCTGCTGATGTTTCTAAAAACACATAGAAGAAAAACTTACTCAAAAACTAAGGGCAGATATCTCTAAAACGCACTGTCTTCAGAGTTTACTTTTCAGGAAAGACAGACAGTCATATTAATAGCAGGTAAACAGAAACAGGTGGAGTTAGAGTTGGTCAATTACCTAATTTTTCACTAAAATCAATTAAATTCACCAAATTCTGGAAGGGTCGGTTTCATTAGGTGTCATATATAATTCATAGGTTGAAAGACAACGGTGTCTTAGTCAAAAGAGTTATAATTGGTAGAATCCCGGCACAGATCAGATATGACTAATTTCCTGTTGAAAACATTATAAACTAAGAATAAAATGAAGATTAATCACATACATCTATTCATTAATCTTAGTCAATGATTTATAATTGGTTGAATCTTGGCAAAGAACAGATGTGCCTGATTTCCTCTTGCAAACATTATCAATTTTTGCGAATAATATCAATATTTAATCACATACATATATGCATATATTATAGCTAAAAGGACTAGGCGGAAAGCGGTTTTTTTGTCACGGTAGACGAGTAATTATAGAGCAATCTGAAAGAGATGAACAGTTTAACTGGTACTGGTTGCAACAGTTATGTTGTCGAGTCCACCTTGGTCCGTCCGTCAATACCCTAGATTACGTTCAATGTTAATATTTTTTAGATTAAGCTCAATGTTACAGTTTCTACTGGCTGCAGTAAAGGCGAGTTCAACAAAATGACATCTGAGTTCTAAATTATGCATAGTACATCGTAATTATTATATAAATCATTAACTATTATTAAACTCCAAGAAGGCAATACAAATTGATTGGGACTACAGGGCAATTGCTAAAGCCGCTAGCGAGTTCTACTCTATCTGTTGATTGTTTTAAGAAACACATTTAAGAAAAACTTAGTCAAACACTAAAAGTAGCTATCTCTAAAACGCACTGTCGTAAGAGTTTACTTTTCAGGAGGGACAGTCAGTCATCCTAAAAAAATAATGTAGAAAACTAACTACAGATCATCTAAAGTTTCAAAAATCACTCATTGATAATAAACACAACTATTCTCTACACAGGGTTGTTTCATCCGCACCAAGTAAACAAAGCACCAATTACCAGACTTGCTTTAGCTTGGAAAATGTTTAGTGTTTCCTGGGCAGACAGAGCACATTTTATTTATTAATGTATATATATATAGTTAGTTATTTTTTATTTATTTAGAACAAACTACGACCGCGTGTCCTTCTTTAACGTGCCCGGGATGTGCCTACGGTCAGCGCCAAAGTTACAGGTGAGTATATTGACTAAGAAAATACATCAAATTAAACTTGCAAGACTTCGCAAAATAAATAAATAAACATAGCATTATGTAACTGGCCTTACGATTTAAGTATAATGTGATATAATGACCTTTTAAATTCGGATGAATCGATGTTGAGCTCTTTAACAAAGATTAAGCAAACTTTCTATTAACCAAACTGAATGTAGCATCCTATGTTGCGCTTATTCGAAATGCACAAAACAAACGCACAGGGTTAATCCACAATGCATCCGGACAAAATGCATCTCGTGCTCAAGAACAGTAAAACCCTTTAACCTGAGTGTTTCCTCGACTTTCTTTGATCTATATTTCAATCGTGCGACCGCTTTAACAGAATGAGTTCAGTAATTACTCTCTCTTTCTCACTCATCCACCCTCTCTTTCTCACTCTCACTATCTATATAGCTATCTATCTCAACAAAGCACCCTGAAAATTGTGTGATGTAAGTCTATGAAAGTTGGCAAAAGTATTGATTATGATGCAAGAAAGAAATTAGATATTGGTGTATATTAATCGACAACTTTTGGAATATTGCACAATGAATCATTATTAGTCTCCCCGCTTCAACATTCGTCACTATGCATTAAAATCAAAACCAGTTACGGTCCTTGGACAAGCCAAGACTGGTATGCTCTTGTCAGGACGATGACGTTGTCCCCACCCTCCATCCCTTCATTATGTCAATCAGTAAGGTATCACTGTGGACAATGTGATGCAACACAGCGGCTGATAAACTGAAAGTGACCAACTTCTCGCTGTTTTTCACTTAAGATTCATAACAATTTTTACTTTTAAAAAGTGGGTTAGACTGAATCCCATCTATCCACTCCGAAACTACCTCAACTTCCGCTACTGCTACATGCAAGTATTTTCGAGTGAGCTATACACAATAAAATCCTTACTTTTTTAATACAGTCAACTTCTACTTCAGTAGTTAAATTTCGATGCATAGTCTTGAACCTTTGATGCCTATTGTTGATTAAGCATATTATATGTGTATTGTGCATTATTAGAGTGGTATATGATTTTATTTGTTTGTTAATTAAAAAAGAATACAATGGTTCTTTTCCACTTATTTAAGGAGGGTATATGGGCAGGTTAACAAAACTGACATGCGGTTCGTTTGACATACTTACTTATCAATAGCTGCTAGATAACTTCAATACCGTTAAACCTGCGGTTATGTTTTTTCTAAAACGTATTATTTAGAGCACGAGGTTATGGATACAAGAATTATTTCCTGTTTCTGTTTACAATCATGCAATTAATTCGCAGGTTAAAGGTAAAACACGATTATTTGTCATATGCGGAAACAAGTTAAAGGAAAAACAAACACATTTAGCTCTCATACATTAAGTATTCATGTCGACCATATTTTGATTTGAATAGGGGACTAAATTGATTAGTATTTTGAGATCGCTCATATACATGGTAAACAGAAAGTCATTCGAAGGATTATTACTTCCGTGTATAGGCGTTGACTAGAGTAGCAATCTTATGTGCAATCTTTGCTCTTAAGAAGACTGCGACTGACTGGACTAAAATCCTTTTGAAACAAGCAGAATTGAGACAGAGCCATTCAGAAGTGCCAATACAAGAATTAGTTATGAGGAAGACTATAGAAAGAACAAAAAAAAAAAAACATGCCCAAAAAACAGAAATTAAATTCTCCGTTGTTTTTTTTTCTTTCTTGTTTCTTTTTCATTATTTTTTTCTTTCTTCTTTCTTTTATTGTCTATTTGACAGATAGACTTTTTGTGCTACTTGACCGACATATCAAAATGATCTTCCATTGCCAATAGTAACGTTTCAATTAGGAATATTTCTTGCGAATGAATCATAGACTTAATACTAACTCAGAATTTGTTCACAAACTTTGTATCTAGAAAGTAGAGTAGGATCTGTCTTGTTGGGGGATGACTTTATACAATGTTTGGAGGACTATTGACCCGACGTTATTTGCTAAAGATGGACGAAGAAGAGTGGATATTAACAAGCTTCTTCGATAGGCGGGTGGTAATACTTAATCTTAAATACTGGAACATTCACCTGATATCATATGCACAGCTGAAGAACTATTCTATAAAACGTATGTATGTATGCATGTAACGAATATTATATTATTGTGTATGCATATATTTTTGTATATGTACATACTCTTCAGGTACGATTGGAGAGGCTGTCAGGAATGCTACTGTGAGGAGACCACCACCATGGAGACTACAGGTACTGAAATAACATTTAGAGATACACTCATCATCGTTTTTCTTCTATGTTAGGAAAAATTATATTATTGATACTAATTCACCTTAGTCATGTCGAGATTGAATATAATACCACCAAGACTCATCCGGTAGCGGATTTGTAACAAACATTTGATGGCAGTATAAGCACATTATTCCAGATTTATCTTCATGTAAAAGATAGTATCAAAGAGTAAATTGCTCAACAGTAACAAGATAATATCGAATACAAATCCGTTAAGTTTTAGACATAGTATAATAGTTTGCTAGTCCTGAACAGAGGCTTATGCGTGAAGTGATTTTATGCGTGAAGTGATTTACACTATATCTAACTGAAGTTTACCGTTTGGGAGCGCCAATTACGTGACAATATATGATATACAACGAGAAAACTTCGTATAGGTGGGTAGGAAAGATGCTGTGCCTAGTTCCTACCTTTTTATGCTCCTTCTTGGATAATGGAAGAACTTTCAAAAAATGCACTGTATTTATTAAAGTATATCCACACCATCCACATGAATACTATGAAGGAAGAAATTATCCTGGCATGTAAAATGTAATCCTTGTCTACAACAAATTCTTTGCTGTAAATGAAACATTTGTATGCTCTCTCCCTCAAGAGGTAAGAACGTTCAGAATCTGTATTAGGGTATATCCACACCGATAATACGCTATCTCCATTTTTAACACTAAATTACTGACGAGAAAAGAGAGGAAAATAATCCTTCATATGCGTTGGTGTGGGTTAGGGAAATTCTATTCGCAGGATCAGATTTTGCACCGGCCATGCATCGTGTCTGCCTACAAATTCTGAGCCAGGGGTGCGATATCCTTATATCACACCTGTGTATAGAATGAGTTCTTATTATACTGTTCATTATCTAAATTATGTAAATATGGACATTTCTTAGGGACAAATACAATTCACAACACAACAATGCAAAATCACGTACACAGTATGAGGACCCTATCCTCGACAATCAATTATTTATATCAACTTTCTGGAGCATATTAATAGCAGGTAAACAAAAACAGGTGGAGTTAGAGTTGGTCAATTACCTAATGTCTCACTCAAATCAAATAAATTCACCAAAGTTTGCTTTCATTAGAAACCACTATATCGTTCATAGACTGGGATACACAGTTGTCATAGTCAATGATTTATAATTGGTAGAATCCCGGCAAAGAACAGATGTGCCTGATTTCCTCTTGCAAACATTATCAATTTTTGCGAATAATATCAATATTTAATCCCATACATATATGCATGTATTATAGCTAAAGGGAGTTGGCGGATAGCGGTTTGTTTGTCGCGGTAGACGAGTAATTATGTGTAGAGCAATCTGAAAGAGATGAACAGTTGAACTGGTACTGATTGCAACAGTTATGTTGTCGAGTCCGCCTTGGTCCGTCCGTCAATACCCTAGATAACGTTCAATGTTATTTTTTTTTAGATTGAGCTCAATGTTTTACAGTTTCTTCTGGCTACAGTAAAGGCGAGTTCAACAAAATGACATCTGAGTTCTAAATTATGCATAGTACATCGTAATTATTATATAAATCATTAACGATTATTAAACTCCAAGAAGGCAATACAAATTGATTGGGACTACAGGGCAATTGCTAAAACTGCTAGCGAGTTCTACTCTATCTGTTGATTGTTTTAAGAAACACATTTAAGAAAAACTTAGTCAAACACTAAGGGTGGCTATCTCTAAAACGCACTGTCTTAAGAGTTTACATTCAGGAGGGACAGTCAGTCATCCTAAAAAAATAATGTAGAAAACTAACTACAGATCATCTAAAGTTTCAAAAATCACTCATTGATAATTAAACAAACTATTCTCTACACAGGGTTGTTTCATCCACACCAAGTAAACAAAGCACCAATTACCAGACTTGCTTTAGCTTGGAAAATGTTTAGTGTTTCCTGGGCAGACAGAGCACATTTTATTTATTAATGTATTTATATATTTATTTATTTTTTATTTATTTAGAACAAACTACGACCGCGTGTCCTTCTTTAACGTGCCCAGCATGTGCCTACAGTCAGCGCCAAAGTTACAGGTGAGTATATTGACTAAGAAAATACATCAAATTAAACTTGCAAGACTTCGCAAAATAAATAAATAAACATAGCATTATGTAACTGGCCTTACGATTTAAGTATGATGTGATACAATGACCTTTTCAATTCGGATGAATCGATGTTGAGCTCTAACAACGATTTAGCAAACTTTCTATTAACCAAACTGAATGTAGCATCCTATGTTGCGCTTATTCGAAATGCACAAAACAAACGCACAGGGTTAATCCACAATGCATCCGGACAAAATGCATCTCGTGCTCAAGAACAGTAAAACCCTTTAACCTGAGTGTTTCCTCGACTTTCTTTGACCTATATTTCAATCGTGCGACCGCTTTAACAGAATGAGTTCAGTAATTACTCTCTCTTTCTCACTCATCCACCCTCTCTTTCTCACTCTCACTATCTATATAGCTATCTATCTCAACAAAGCACCCTAAAAATTGTGTGATGTAAGTCTATGAAAGTTGGCAAAAGTATTGATTATGATGCAAGAAAGAAATTAGATATTGGTGTATATTAATCGACAACTTTTGGAATATTGCACAATGAATCATTATTAGTCTCCCCGCTTCAACATTCGTCACTATGCATTAAAATCAAAACCAGTTACGGTCCTTGGACAAGCCAAGACTGGTATGCTCTTGTCAGGACGATGACGTTGTCCCCACCCTCCATCCCTTCATTATGTCAATCAGTAAGGTATCACTGTGGACAATGTGATGCGACACAGCGGCTGATAAACTGAAAGTGACCAACTTCTCGCTGTTTTTCACTTAAGATTCATAACAATTTTTACTTTTAAAAAGTGGGTTAGACTGAATCCCATCTATCCACTCCGAAACTACCTCAACTTCCGCTACTGCTACATGCAAGTATTTTCGAGTGACCTATACACAATAAAATCCTTACTTTTTTAATACAGTCAACTTCTCCTTCAGTAGTTAAATTTCGATGCATAGTCTTGAACCTTTGATCCCTATTGTTGATTAAGCATATTATATGTGTATTGTGCATTATTAGAGTGGTATATGATTTTGTTTGTTTGTTAATTAAAAAAGAATACAATGGTTCTTTTCCACTTATTTAAGGAGGGTATATGGGCAGGTTAACAAAACTGACATGCGGTTCGTTTGACATACTTACTTATCAATAGCTGCTAGATAACTTCAATACCGTTAAACCTGCGGTTATGTTTTTTCTAAAACGTATTATTTAGAGCACGAGGTTATGGATACAAGAATTATTTCCTGTTTCTGTTTACAATCATGCAATTAATTCGCAGGTTAAAGGTAAAACACGATTATTTGTCATATGCGGAAACAAGTTGAAGAAAAAACAAACACATTTAGCTCTCATACATTAAGTATTCATGTCGACCATATTTTGATTTGAATAGGGGACTAAATTGATTAGTATTTTGAGATCGCTCATATACATGGTAAACAGAAAGTCATTCGAAGGATTATTACTTCCCTGTATAGGCGTTGCCTAGAGTAGCAATCTTATGTGCAATCTTTGCTCTTAAGAAGACTGCGACAGACTGGACTAAAATCGTTTTGAAACAAGCAGAATTGAGACAGAGCCATTCAGAAGTGCCAATACAAGAATTAGTTATGAGGAAGACCATAGAAAAAACAAAGAAAAAAAAGAAAAGAAAACATGCCCAAAAACAGAAATTAAATTCTCCGTTGTTTTTTTTCTTTCTTGTTTCTTTTTCATTATTTTTTTCTTTCTTCTTTCTTTTATTGTCTATTTGACAGACAGACTTTTTGTGCTACTTGACCGACATATCAAAATGATCTTCCATTGCCAATAGTAACGTTTCAATTAGGAATATTTCTTACGAATGAATCATAGACTTAATACTAACTCAGAATTTGTTCACAAACTTTGTATCTAGAAAGTAGAGTAGGATCTGTCTTGTTGGGGGATGACTTTATACAATGTTTGGAGGACTATTGACCCGACGTTATTTGCTAAAGATGGACGAAGAAGAGTGGATATTAACAAGCTTCTTCGGTAGGCGGGTGGTAATACTTGATCTTAAATACTGGAACATTGACCTGATATCATATGCACAGCTGAAGAACTATTCTATAAAACGTATGTATGTACGCATGTAACGAATATTATATTATTGTGTATGCATATATTTTTGTATATGTACATACTCTTCAGGTACGATTGGAGAGGCTGTCAGGAATGCTACTGTGAGGAGACCACCACCATGAAGACTACAGGTACTGAAATAACATTTAGAGATACACTCATCATCGTTTTTCTTCTATGTTAGGAAAAATTATATTATTGATACTAATTCACCTTAGTCATGTCGAGATTGAATATAATACCACCAAGACTCATCCGGTAGCGGATTTCTAACAAACATTTGATGGCAGTATAAGGACATTATTCCAGATTTATCTTCATGTAAAAGATATTATCAAAGAGTAAATTGCTCAACAGTAACAAGATAATATCGAATACAAATCCGTTAAGTTTTAGACATAGTATAATAGTTTGCTAGTCCTGATTAGAGTCTTATGCGTGAAGTGATTTTATGCTTGAAGTGATTTACACTATATCTAACTGAAGTTTACCGTTTGGGAGCGCCAATTACGTGACAATATATGATATACAACGAGAAAACTTCGTATAGGTGGGTAGGAAAGATGCTGTGCCTAGTTCCTACCTTTTTATGCTCCTTCTTGGATAATGTAAGAACTTTCAAAAAATGCACTGTATTTATTAAAGTATATCCACACCATCCACATGAATACTATGAAGGAAGAAATTATCCTGGCATGTAAAATGTAATCCTTGTCTACAACAAATTCTTTGCTGTAAATGAAACATTTGTATGCTCTCTCCCTCAAGAGGTAAGAACGTTCAGAATCTGTATTAGGGTATATCCACACCGATAATACGCTATCTCCATTTTTAACACTAAATTACTGACGAGAAAAGAGAGGAAAATAATCCTTCATATGCGTTGGTGTGGGTTAGGGAAATTCTATTCGCAGGATCAGATTTTGCACCGGCCATGCATCGTGTCTGCCTACAAATTCTGAGCCAGGGGTACGATATCCTTATAATCACACCTGTGTATAGAATGAGTTCTTATTATACTGTTCATTATCTAAATTATGTAAATATGGACATTTCTTAGGGACAAATACAATTCACAACACAACAATGCAAAATCACGTACACAGTATGAGGACCCTATCCTCGCAAATCAATTATTTATATCAACTTTCTGGAGCATATTAATAGCAGGTAAACAAAAACAGGTGGAGTTAGAGTTGGTCAATTATCTAATTTCTCACTCAAATCAAATAAATTCACCAAAGTTTGCTTTCATTAGAAACCACTATATCGTTCATAGACTGGGATACACAGTTGTCATAGTCAATGATTTATAATTGGTAGAATCCCGGCAAAGAACAGATGTGCCTGATTTCCTCTTGCAAACATTATCAATTTTTGCGAATAATATCAATATTTAATCCCATACATATATGCATGTATTATAGCTAAAGGGAGTTGGCGGATAGCGGTTTGTTTGTCGCGGTAGACGAGTAATTATGTGTAGAGCAATCTGAAAGAGATGAACAGTTGAACTGGTACTGATTGCAACAGTTATGTTGTCGAGTCCGCCTTGGTCCGTCCGTCAATACCCTAGATAACATTCAATGTTATTTTTTTTAGATTGAGCTCAATGTTTTACAGTTTCTTCTGGCTACAGTAAAGGCGAGTTCAACAAAATGACATCTGAGTTCTAAATTATGCATAGTACATCGTAATTATTATATAAATCATTAACGATTATTAAACTCCAAGAAGGCAATACAAATTGATTGGGACTACAGGGCAATTGCTAAAACTGCTAGCGAGTTCTACTCTATCTGTTGATTGTTTTAAGAAACACATTTAAGAAAAACTTAGTCAAACACTAAGGGTGGCTATCTCTAAAACGCACTGTCTTAAGAGTTTACATTCAGGAGGGACAGTCAGTCATCCTAAAAAAATAATGTAGAAAACTAACTACAGATCATCTAAAGTTTCAAAAATCACTCATTGATAATTAAACAAACTATTCTCTACACAGGGTTGTTTCATCCACACCAAGTAAACAAGGCACCAATTACCAGACTTGCTTTAGCTTGGAAAATGTTTAGTGTTTTCTGGGCAGACAGAGCACATTTTATTTATTAATGTATTTATATATTTATTTATTTTTTATTTATTTAGAACAAACTACGACCGCGTGTCCTTCTTTCACGTGCCCAGCATGTGCCTACAGTCAGCGCCAAAGTTACAGGTGAGTATATTGACTAAGAAAATACATCAAATTAAACTTGCAAGACTTCGCAAAATAAATAAATAAACATAGCATTATGTAACTGGCCTTACGATTTAAGTATGATGTGATACAATGACCTTTTCAATTCGGATGAATCGATGTTGAGCTCTAACAACGATTTAGCAAACTTTCTATTAACCAAACTGAATGTAGCATCCTATGTTGCGCTTATTCGAAATGCACAAAACAAACGCACAGGGTTAATCCACAATGCATCCGGACAAAATGCATCTCGTGCTCAAGAACAGTAAAACCCTTTAACCTGAGTGTTTCCTCGACTTTCTTTGACCTATATTTCAATCGTGCGACCGCTTTAACAGAATGAGTTCAGTAATTACTCTCTCTTTCTCACTCATCCACCCTCTCTTTCTCACTCTCACTATCTATATAGCTATCTATCTCAACAAAGCACCCTAAAAATTGTGTGATGTAAGTCTATGAAAGTTGGCAAAAGTATTGATTATGATGCAAGAAAGAAATTAGATATTGGTGTATATTAATCGACAACTTTTGGAATATTGCACAATGAATCATTATTAGTCTCCCCGCTTCAACATTCGTCACTATGCTTTAAAATCAAAACCAGTTACGGTCCTTGGACAAGCCAAGACTGGTATGCTCTTGTCAGGACGATGACGTTGTCCCCACCCTCCATCCCTTCATTATGTCAATCAGTAAGGTATCACTGTGGACAATGTGATGCGACACAGTGGCTGATAAACTGAAAGTGACCAACTTCTCGCTGTTTTTCACTTACGATTCATAACAATTTTTACTTTTAAAAAGTGGGTTAGACTGAATCCCATCTATCCACTCCGAAACTACCTCAACTTCCGCTACTGCTACATGCAAGTATTTTCGAGTGACCTATACACAATAAAATCCTTACTCTTTTAATACAGTCAACTTCGTCAACTTCTCCTTCAGTAGTTAAATTTCGATGCATAGTCTTGAACCTTTGATCCCTATTGTTGATTAAGCATATTATATGTGTATTGTGCATTATTAGAGTGGTATATGATTTTGTTTGTTTGTTAATTAAAAAAGAATACAATGGTTCTTTTCCACTTATTTAAGGAGGGTATATGGGCAGGTTAACAAAACTGACATGCGGTTCGTTTGACATACTTACTTATCAATAGCTGCTAGATAACTTCAATACCGTTAAACCTGCGGTTATGTTTTTTCTAAAACGTATTATTTAGAGCACGAGGCTATGGATACAAGAATTATTTCCTGTTTCTGTTTACAATCATGCAATTAATTCGCAGGTTAAAGGTAAAACACGATTATTTGTCATATGCGGAAACAAGTTAAAGGAAAAACAAACACATTTAGCTCTCATACATTAAGTATTCATGTCGACCATATTTTGATTTGAATAGGGGACTAAATTGATTAGTATTTTGAGATCGCTCATATACATGGTAAACAGAAAGTCATTCGAAGGATTATTACTTCCCTGTATAGGCGTTGCCTAGAGTAGCAATCTTATGTGCAATCTTTGCTCTTAAGAAGACTGCGACAGACTGGACTAAAATCGTTTTGAAACAAGCAGAATTGAGACAGAGCCATTCAGAAGTGCCAATACAAGAATTAGTTATGAGGAAGACCATAGAAAAAACAAAGAAAAAAAAGAAAAGAAAACATGCCCAAAAACAGAAATTAAATTCTCCGTTGTTTTTTTTCTTTCTTGTTTCTTTTTCATTATTTTTTTCTTTCTTCTTTCTTTTATTGTCTATTTGACAGACAGACTTTTTGTGCTACTTGACCGACATATCAAAATGATCTTCCATTGCCAATAGTAACGTTTCAATTAGGAATATTTCTTACGAATGAATCATAGACTTAATACTAACTCAGAATTTGTTCACAAACTTTGTATCTAGAAAGTAGAGTAGGATCTGTCTTGTTGGGGGATGACTTTATACAATGTTTGGAGGACTATTGACCCGACGTTATTTGCTAAAGATGGACGAAGAAGAGTGGATATTAACAAGCTTCTTCGGTAGGCGGGTGGTAATACTTGATCTTAAATACTGGAACATTGACCTGATATCATATGCACAGCTGAAGAACTATTCTATAAAACGTATGTATGTACGCATGTAACGAATATTATATTATTGTGTATGCATATATTTTTGTATATGTACATACTCTTCAGGTACGATTGGAGAGGCTGTCAGGAATGCTACTGTGAGGAGACCACCACCATGAAGACTACAGGTACTGAAATAACATTTAGAGATACACTCATCATCGTTTTTCTTCTATGTTAGGAAAAATTATATTATTGATACTAATTCACCTTAGTCATGTCGAGATTGAATATAATACCACCAAGACTCATCCGGTAGCGGATTTCTAACAAACATTTGATGGCAGTATAAGGACATTATTCCAGATTTATCTTCATGTAAAAGATATTATCAAAGAGTAAATTGCTCAACAGTAACAAGATAATATCGAATACAAATCCGTTAAGTTTTAGACATAGTATAATAGTTTGCTAGTCCTGAACAGAGGCTTATGCGTGAAGTGATTTTATGCGTGAAGTGATTTACACTATATCTAACTGAAGTTTACCGTTTGGGAGCGCCAATTACGTGACAATATATGATATACAACGAGAAAACTTCGTATAGGTGGGTAGGAAAGATGCTGTGCCTAGTTCCTACCTTTTTATGCTCCTTCTTGGATAATGTAAGAACTTTCAAAAAATGCACTGTATTTATTAAAGTATATCCACACCATCCACATGAATACTATGAAGGAAGAAATTATCCTGGCATGTAAAATGTAATCCTTGTCTACAACAAATTCTTTGCTGTAAATGAAACATTTGTATGCTCTCTCCCTCAAGAGGTAAGAACGTTCAGAATCTGTATTAGGGTATATCCACACCGATAATACGCTATCTCCATTTTTAACACTAAATTACTGACGAGAAAAGAGAGGAAAATAATCCTTCATATGCGTTGGTGTGGGTTAGGGAAATTCTATTCGCAGGATCAGATTTTGCACCGGCCATGCATCGTGTCTGCCTACAAATTCTGAGCCAGGGGTGCGATATCCTTATATCACACCTGTGTATAGAATGAGTTCTTATTATACTGTTCATTATCTAAATTATGTAAATATGGACATTTCTTAGGGACAAATACAATTCACAACACAACAATGCAAAATCACGTACACAGTATGAGGACCCTATCCTCGACAATCAATTATTTATATCAACTTTCTGGAGCATATTAATAGCAGGTAAACAAAAACAGGTGGAGTTAGAGTTAGTCAATTATCTAATTTCTCACTCAAATCAAATAAATTCACCAAAGTTTGCTTTCATTAGAAACCACTATATCGTTCATAGACTGGGATACACAGTTGTCATAGTCAATGATTTATAATTGGTAGAATCCCGGCAAAGAACAGATGTGCCTGATTTCCTCTTGCAAACATTATCAATTTTTGCGAATAATATCAATATTTAATCCCATACATATATGCATGTATTATAGCTAAAGGGAGTTGGCGGATAGCGGTTTGTTTGTCGCGGTAGACGAGTAATTATGTGTAGAGCAATCTGAAAGAGATGAACAGTTGAACTGGTACTGATTGCAACAGTTATGTTGTCGAGTCCGCCTTGGTCCGTCCGTCAATACCCTAGATAACGTTCAATGTTATTTTTTTTTAGATTGAGCTCAATGTTTTACAGTTTCTTCTGGCTACAGTAAAGGCGAGTTCAACAAAATGACATCTGAGTTCTAAATTATGCATAGTACATCGTAATTATTATATAAATCATTAACGATTATTAAACTCCAAGAAGGCAATACAAATTGATTGGGACTACAGGGCAATTGCTAAAACTGCTAGCGAGTTCTACTCTATCTGTTGATTGTTTTAAGAAACACATTTAAGAAAAACTTAGTCAAACACTAAGGGTGGCTATCTCTAAAACGCACTGTCTTAAGAGTTTACATTCAGGAGGGACAGTCAGTCATCCTAAAAAAATAATGTAGAAAACTAACTACAGATCATCTAAAGTTTCAAAAATCACTCATTGATAATTAAACAAACTATTCTCTACACAGGGTTGTTTCATCCACACCAAGTAAACAAGGCACCAATTACCAGACTTGCTTTAGCTTGGAAAAAATGTTTAGTGTTTCCTGGGCAGACAGAGCACATTTTATTTATTAATGTATTTATATATTTATTTATTTTTTATTTATTTAGAACAAACTACGACCGCGTGTCCTTCTTTAACGTGCCCAGCATGTGCCTACGGTCAGCGCCAAAGTTACAGGTGAGTATATTGACTAAGAAAATACATCAAAATAAACTTGCAAGACTTCGCAAAATAAATAAATAAACATAGCATTATGTAACTGGCCTTACGATTTTAGTATGATGTGATACAATGACTTTTTCAATTCGGATGAATCGATGTTGAGCTCTAACAACGATTTAGCAAACTTTCTATTAACCAAACTGAATGTAGCATCCTATGTTGCGCTTATTCGAAATGCACAAAACAAACGCACAGGGTTAATCCACAATGCATCCGGACAAAATGCATCTCGTGCTCAAGAACAGTAAAACCCTTTAACCTGAGTGTTTCCTCGACTTTCTTTGACCTATATTTCAATCGTGCGACCGCTTTAACAGAATGAGTTCAGTAATTACTCTCTCTTTCTCACTCATCCACCCTCTCTTTCTCACTCTCACTATCTATATAGCTATCTATCTCAACAAAGCACCCTAAAAATTGTGTGATGTAAGTCTATGAAAGTTGGCAAAAGTATTGATTATGATGCAAGAAAGAAATTAGATATTGGTGTATATTAATCGACAACTTTTGGAATATTGCACAATGAATCATTATTAGTCTCCCCGCTTCAACATTCGTCACTATGCTTTAAAATCAAAACCAGTTACGGTCCTTGGACAAGCCAAGACTGGTATGCTCTTGTCAGGACGATGACGTTGTCCCCACCCTCCATCCCTTCATTATGTCAATCAGTAAGGTATCACTGTGGACAATGTGATGCGACACAGTGGCTGATAAACTGAAAGTGACCAACTTCTCGCTGTTTTTCACTTACGATTCATAACAATTTTTACTTTTAAAAAGTGGGTTAGACTGAATCCCATCTATCCACTCCGAAACTACCTCAACTTCCGCTACTGCTACATGCAAGTATTTTCGAGTGACCTATACACAATAAAATCCTTACTCTTTTAATACAGTCAACTTCGTCAACTTCTCCTTCAGTAGTTAAATTTCGATGCATAGTCTTGAACCTTTGATCCCTATTGTTGATTAAGCATATTATATGTGTATTGTGCATTATTAGAGTGGTATATGATTTTGTTTGTTTGTTAATTAAAAAAGAATACAATGGTTCTTTTCCACTTATTTAAGGAGGGTATATGGGCAGGTTAACAAAACTGACATGCGGTTCGTTTGACATACTTACTTATCAATAGCTGCTAGATAACTTCAATACCGTTAAACCTGCGGTTATGTTTTTTCTAAAACGTATTATTTAGAGCACGAGGCTATGGATACAAGAATTATTTCCTGTTTCTGTTTACAATCATGCAATTAATTCGCAGGTTAAAGGTAAAACACGATTATTTGTCATATGCGGAAACAAGTTAAAGGAAAAACAAACACATTTAGCTCTCATACATTAAGTATTCATGTCGACCATATTTTGATTTGAATAGGGGACTAAATTGATTAGTATTTTGAGATCGCTCATATACATGGTAAACAGAAAGTCATTCGAAGGATTATTACTTCCCTGTATAGGCGTTGCCTAGAGTAGCAATCTTATGTGCAATCTTTGCTCTTAAGAAGACTGCGACAGACTGGACTAAAATCGTTTTGAAACAAGCAGAATTGAGACAGAGCCATTCAGAAGTGCCAATACAAGAATTAGTTATGAGGAAGACCATAGAAAAAACAAAGAAAAAAAAGAAAAGAAAACATGCCCAAAAACAGAAATTAAATTCTCCGTTGTTTTTTTTCTTTCTTGTTTCTTTTTCATTATTTTTTTCTTTCTTCTTTCTTTTATTGTCTATTTGACAGACAGACTTTTGTGCTACTTGACCGACATATCAAAATGATCTTCCATTGCCAATAGTAACGTTTCAATTAGGAATATTTCTTACGAATGAATCATAGACTTAATACTAACTCAGAATTTGTTCACAAACTTTGTATCTAGAAAGTAGAGTAGGATCTGTCTTGTTGGGGGATGACTTTATACAATGTTTGGAGGACTATTGACCCGACGTTATTTGCTAAAGATGGACGAAGAAGAGTGGATATTAACAAGCTTCTTCGATAGGCGGGTGGTAATACTTGATCTTAAATACTGGAACATTGACCTGATATCATATGCACAGCTGAAGAACTATTCTATAAAACGTATGTATGTACGCATGTAACGAATATTATATTATTGTGTATGCATATATTTTTGTATATGTACATACTCTTCAGGTACGATTGGAGAGGCTGTCAGGAATGCTACTGTGAGGAGACCACCACCATGAAGACTACAGGTACTGAAATAACATTTAGAGATACACTCATCATCGTTTTTCTTCTATGTTAGGAAAAATTATATTATTGATACTAATTCACCTTAGTCATGTCGAGATTGAATATAATACCACCAAGACTCATCCGGTAGCGGATTTCTAACAAACATTTGATGGCAGTATAAGGACATTATTCCAGATTTATCTTCATGTAAAAGATATTATCAAAGAGTAAATTGCTCAACAGTAACAAGATAATATCGAATACAAATCCGTTAAGTTTTAGACATAGTATAATAGTTTGCTAGTCCTGAACAGAGGCGTATGCGTGAAGTGATTTTATGCGTGAAGTGATTTACACTATATCTAACTGAAGTTTACCGTTTGGGAGCGCCAATTACGTGACAATATATGATATACAACGAGAAAACTTCGTATAGGTGGGTAGGAAAGATGCTGTGCCTAGTTCCTACCTTTTTATGCTCCTTCTTGGATAATGTAAGAACTTTCAAAAAATGCACTGTATTTATTAAAGTATATCCACACCATCCACATGAATACTATGAAGGAAGAAATTATCCTGGCATGTAAAATGTAATCCTTGTCTACAACAAATTCTTTGCTGTAAATGAAACATTTGTATGCTCTCTCCCTCAAGAGGTAAGAACGTTCAGAATCTGTATTAGGGTATATCCACACCGATAATACGCTATCTCCATTTTTAACACTAAATTACTTACGAGAAAAGAGAGGAATATAATCCTTCATATGCGTTGGTGTGGGATAGGGAAATTCTATTCGCAGGATTAGATTTTGCACTCGGCCATGCATCGTGTCTGCCTACAAATTCTGAGCCAGGGGTGAGATTTCCTTATATCACACCTGTGCATAGAATGAGTTCTTATTATACTGTTCATTATCTAAATTATGTAAATATGGACATTTCTTAGGGACAAATACAATTCACAACACAACAATGCAAAATCACGTACACAGTATGAGGACCCTATCCTCGACAATCAATTACTTATATCAACTTTCTGGAGCATATTAATAGCAGGTAAACACAAACAGGTGGAGTTAGAGTTGGTCAATTATCTAATTTCTCACTCAAATCAATTAAATTCACCAAAGTTTGCTTTCAATAGAAACCACTATATCGTTCATAGACTGGGATACACAGTTGTCTTAGTCAATGATTTATAATTGGTAGAATCCCGGCAAAGAACAGATGTGCCTGATTTCCTCTTGCAAACATTATCAATTTTTGCGAATAATATCAATATTTAATCCCATACATATATGCATGTATTATAGCTAAAGGGAGTTGGCGGATAGCGGTTTGTTTGTCGCGGTAGACGATTAATTATGTGTAGAGCAATCTGAAAGAGATGAACAGTTGAACTGGTACTGATTGCAACAGTTATGTTGTCCAGTCCGCCTTGGTCCGTCCGTCAATACTCTAGATAACGTTCAATGTTATTTTTTTTTTAGATTAAGCTCAGTGTTACAGTTTCTTCTGGCTACAGTAAAGGCGAGTTCAACAAAATGACATCTGAGTTCTAAATTATGCATAGTACATCGTAATTATTATATAAATCATTAACGATTATTAAACTCCAAGAAGGCAATACAAATTTATTGGGACTACAGGGCAATTGCTAAAACTGCTAGCGAGTTCTACTCTATTTGTTGATTGTTTTAAGAAACACATTTAAGAAAAACTTAGTCAAACACTAAGGGTGGCTATCTCTAAAACGCACTGTCTTAAGAGTTTACCATTCAGGAGGGACAGTCAGTCATCCTAAAAAAATAATGTAGAAAACTAACTACAGATCATCTAAAGTTTCAAAAATCACTCATTGATAATTAAACAAACTATTCTCTACACAGGGTTGTTTCATCCACACCAAGTAAACAAGGCACCAATTACCAGACTTGCTTTAGCTTGGAAAATGTTTACTGTTTCCTGGGCAGACAGAGCACATTTTATTTATTAATGTATTTATATATTTATTTATTTTTTATTTATTTAGAACAAACTACGACCGCGTGTCCTTCTTTAACGTGCCCAGCATGTGCCTACGGTCAGCGCCAAAGTTACAGGTGAGTATATTGACTAAGAAAATACATCAAAATAAACTTGCAAGACTTCGCAAAATAAATAAATAAACATAGCATTATGTAACTGGCCTTACGATTTTAGTATGATGTGATACAATGACTTTTTCAATTCGGATGAATCGATGTTGAGCTCTAACAACGATTTAGCAAACTTTCTATTAACCAAACTGAATGTAGCATCCTATGTTGCGCTTATTCGAAATGCACAAAACAAACGCACAGGGTTAATCCACAATGCATCCGGACAAAATGCATCTCGTGCTCAAGAACAGTAAAACCCTTTAACCTGAGTGTTTCCTCGACTTTCTTTGACCTATATTTCAATCGTGCGACCGCTTTAACAGAATGAGTTCAGTAATTACTCTCTCTTTCTCACTCATCCACCCTCTCTTTCTCACTCTCACTATCTATATAGCTATCTATCTCAACAAAGCACCCTGAAAATTGTGTGATGTAAGTCTATGAAAGTTGGCAAAAGTATTGATTATGATGCAATAAAGAAATTAGATATTGGTGTATATTAATCGACAACTTTTGGAATATTGCACAATGAATCATTATTAGTCTCCCCGCTTCAACATTCGTCACTATGCATTAAAATCAAAACCAGTTACGGTCCTTGGACAAGTCAAGACTGGTATGCTCTTGTCAGCACGATGACGTTGTCCCCACCCTCCATCCCTTCATTATGTCAATCAGTAAGGTATCACTGTGGACAATGTAATGCGACACAGTGGCTGATAAACTGAAAGTGACCAACTTCTCGCTGTTTTTCACTTACGATTCATAACAATTTTTACTTTTAAAAAGTGGGTTAGACTGAATCCCATCTATCCACTCCGAAACTACCTCAACTTCTCCTACTGCTACATGCAAGTATTTTCGAGTGACCAATACACAATAAAATCCTTACTTTTTTAATACAGTCAACTTCTCCTTCAGTAGTTAAATTTCGATGCATAGTCTTGAACCTTTGATCCCTATTGTTGATTAAGCATATTATATGTGTATTGTGCATTATTAGAGTGGTATATGATTTTCTTTGTTTGTTAATTAAAAAAGAATACAATGGTTCTTTTCCATTTATTTAAGGAGGGTATATGTGCAGGTTAACAAAACTGACATGCGGTTCGATTGACATACTTACTTATCAATAGCTGCTAGATAACTTCAATATAGTTAAACCTGCGGTTATTTTTTTTCTAAAACGTATTATTTAGAGCACGAGGTTATGGATACAAGAATTATTTCCTGTTTCTGTTTACAATCATGCAATTAATTCGCAGGTTAAAGGTAAAACACGATTATTTGTCATATGCGGAAACAAGTTGAAGAAAAAACAAACACATTTAGCTCTCGTACATTAAGTATTCATGTCGACCATATTTTGATTTGAATAGAGGACTAAATTGATTAGTATTTTGAGATCGCTCATATACATGGTAAAACAGAAAGTCATTCGAAGGATTATTACTTCCCTGTATAGGCGTTGACTAGAGTAGCAATCTTATGTGCAATCTTTGCTCTTAAGAAAACTGCGACAGACTGGACTAACATCGTTTTGAAACAAGCAGAATTGAGACAGAGCCATTCAGAAGTGCCAATACAAGAATTAGTTATGAGGAAGACCATAGAAAAAAAAAAAAAAAAAAAAAAAAAAAAAAATGCCCAAAAAACAGAAATTAAATTCTCCTTTGTTTTTTTTTTCTTTCTTGTTTCTTTTTCATTATTTTTTTCTTTCTTCTTTCTTTTATTGTCTATTTGACAGACAGACTTTTTGTGCTACTTGACCGACATATCAAAATGATCTTCCATTGCCAATAGTAACGTTTCAATTAGGAATATTTCTTACGAATGAATCATAGACTTAATACTAACTCAGAATTTGTTCACAAACTTTGTATCTAGAAAGTAGAGTAGGATCTGTCTTGTTGGGGGATGACTTTATACAATGTTTGGAGGACTATTGACCCGACGTTATTTGCTAAAGATGGACGAAGAAGAGTGGATATTAACAAGCTTCTTCGATAGGCGGGTGGTAATACTTGATCTTAAATACTCGAACATTCACCTGACATCATATTCACAGCTGAAGAACTATTCTATAAAACGTATGTATGTACGCATGTAACGAATATTATATTATTGTGTATGCATATATTTTTGTATATGTACATACTCTTCAGGTACGATTGGAGAGGCTGTCAGGAATGCTACTGTGAGGAGACCACCACCATGAAGACTACAGGTACTGAAATAACATTTAGAGATACACTCATCATCGTTTTTCTTCTATGTTATTAAAAATTATATTATTGATACTAATTCACTTTAGTCATGTCGAGATTGAATATAATACCACCAAGACTCATCCGGTAGCGCATTTCTAACAAACATTTGATGGCAGTATAAGGACATTATTCCAGATTTATCTTCATGTAAAAGATATTATCAAAAAGTAAATTGCTCAACAGTAACAAGATAATATCGAATACAAATCCGTTAAGTTTTAGACATAGTATAATAGTTTGCTAGTCCTGAACAGAGGCTTATGCGTGAAGTGATTTTATGCGTGAAGTGATTAACATTATATCTAACTGAAGTTTACCGTTTGGGAGCGCCAATTACGTGACAATATATGATATACAACGAGAAAACTTCGTATAGGTGGGTAGGAAAGATGCTGTGCCTAGTTCCTACCTTTTTATGCTCCTTCTTGGATAATGTAAGAACTTTCAAAAAATGCACAGTATTTATTAAAGTATATCCACACCATCCACATGAATACTATGAAGGAAGAAATTATCCTGGCATGTAAAATGTAATCCTTGTCTACAACAAATTCTTTGCTGTAAATGAAACATTTGTATGCTCTCTCCTTCAAGAGGTAAGAACGTTCAGAATCTGTATTAGGGTATATCCACACCGATAATACGCTATCTCCATTTTTAACACTAAATTACTTACGAGAAAAGAGAGGAATATAATCCTTCATATGCGTTGGTGTGGGATAGGGAAATTCTATTCGCAGGATCAGATTTTGCACTCGGCCATGTATCGTGTCTGCCTACAAATTCTGAGCCAGGGGTGAGATTTCCTTATATCACACCTGTGCGTAGAATGAGTTCTTATTATACTGTTCATTATCTAAATTATGTAAATATGGACATTTCTTAGGGACAAATACAATTCACAACACAACAATGCAAAATCACGTACACAGTATGAGGACCCTATCCTCGACAATCAATTATTTATATCAACTTTCTGGAGCATATTAATAGCAGGTAAACACAAACAGGTGGAGTTAGATTTGGTCAATTACCTAATTTCTCACTCAAATCAAATAAATTCACCAAAGTTTGCTTTCATTAGAAACAACTATATCGTTCATAGACTGGGATACACAGTTGTCTTAGTCAATGATTTATAATTGGTAGAATCCCGGCAGAGAACAGATGTGCCTGATTTCCTCTTGCAAACATTATCAATTTTTGCGAATAATATCAATATTTAATCCCATACATATATGCATGTATTATAGCTAAAGGGAGTTGGCGGATAGCGGTTTGTTTGTCGCGGTAGACGAGTAATTATGTGTAGAGCAATCTGAAAGAGATGAACAGTTTAACTGGTACTGATTGCAGCAGTTATTTTGTCGAGTCCGCCTTGGTCCGTCCGTCAATACCCTAGATAACGTTCAATGTTATTTTTTTTAGATTGAGCTCAATCTTTTATAGTTTCTTCTGGCTACAGTAAAGGCGAGTTCAACAAAATGACATCTGAGTTCTAAATTATGCATAGTACATCGTAATTATTATATGAATCATTAACGATTATTAAACTTCAAGAAGGCAATACAAATTTATTGGGACTACAGGGCAATTGCTCAAACTGCTAGCTAGTTCTACTCTATCTGTTGATTGTTTTAAGAAACACATTTAAGAAAAACTTAGTCAAACACTAAGGGTGGCTATCTCTAAAATGCACTGTCTTAAGAGTTTACCATTCAGGAGGGACAGTCAGTCATCCTAAAAAAATAATGTAGAAAACTAACTACAGATCATCTAAAGTTTCAAAAATCACTCATTGATAATTAAACAAACTATTCTCTACACAGGGTTGTTTCATCCACACCAAGTAAACAAAGCACCAATTACCAGACTTGCTTTAGCTTGGAAAATGTTTAGTGTTTTCTGGGCAGACAGAGCACATTTTATTTATTAATGTATTTATATATTTATTTATTTTTTATTTATTTAGAACAAACTACGACCGCGTGTCCTTCTTTAACGTGCCCAGCATGTGCCTACGGTCAGCGCCAAAGTTACAGGTGAGTATATTGACTAAGAAAATACATCAAATTAAACTTGCAAGACTTCGCAAAATAAATAAATAAACATACCATCATGTAACAGGCCTTACGATTTAAGTATGATGTGATACAATGACCTTTTAAATTCGGATGAGTCGATTTTGAGCTCTTTAACAACGATTTAGCAAACTTTCTATTAACCAAACTGAATGTAGCATTCCTATGTTGCGCTTATTCCATATGCTCAAAACAAACGCACATGAATCCACTGGGTGTATCTGTTACCAAAGGCACACACAACTTATTAAATTCCCGTAGACCGTTATGCCAATGTTTGGCAAATTACCATACTTGTTGTGGTAAGATCGGCTAAACACGCTTACATCCTATGAACGACCTATCCAGATGCCTTGTTGTGGTAAGATCGGCTAAACACGCTTACATCCTATGAACGACCTATCCAGATGCCTACTATCAAAATTAGAAGGAATTAAATGCCTCTGTTTACATCCAGTAGTACATGTGCGGCAACTGCGATACAATTAAATGGTTTAAGGTTTAAGTCTACTATTGTGTAAAATTTACCGATACATCGGCTTCTTCCAAAATATTACGTTACTCTTTTACGGAAATTATTTATTTTGAAATATACGGTATTTAATATACCACCACACATTGGCTTGTTTCGCAGCTAGTACAATAATTAGTTGTAAATGACTTTAAACCAAATTGTATTTGCATAATTATTGTTCATAATCAACAGAGGTTTTCATTGAAACCGCCCACTAAAGCATGGATGTCTCCAAATTAGCGTTATTTCAATTTGGGATCCCACTGCAATGGTAATGTCGTCAAATCACGCTTACATTCTATGAATGATCTATTAAGAAGAAACTTTGAAGACGATTAAAATGATATCCTACACGCCTCATTCTGAGAGAAATACCCTTATAGGCGCCCACTATAAAATCTGGCCCGGTCAGTTCTCTATGTTTGCGGGAACAAACGTGCCTCTCCGGAGCACAAGGAAAAAGACCTACGCAGAGGTCGTAAAGATGGGAGAATTAATAATATTTCTAAGGAAAAATGCAGCCATTACGTAATCTCACAAAATGAAAGAATATTGTGATCAAAAATTCTGAGAAATCAAACAATGTTATTATTATGAATCATAATGACGACGTTCAAGATGTCGAATTTCAATTGGATGATGAAAAGTACTGCAGAAAAGTTAATGAAGATACTTCATTCAAAATGAAATAAAAAAAATGTTGACATGCCTTAATGAAATCTCTAAGAATAACAGTTCTGCATATGAAGAATTTGATACCTTTCCCCTAAAATACGTACACTTCAATTCTACATATTGCACCAAAACTCATAAAAATGCAGACGATTCTCCACCTTTGAATTATCCAGGACAACCTATTATTTCAAGATGTAATTTATATATAGAGAATCTATCAAAATTTATAGTCAGTGTTTTGCAACCTTTAATGAAATCTCTTCCTTCATATGTTAAAGATATCATTATACCATTAAAAAGTTAAAATTCATTCCACAACAATACACAATTCCTCCATGCATCTTTAGATGTAACATCGTTGTATACAAACATACTGCATGCAGATGCTATTGAGGCATGTAAATATTTTCTTGACAACAATCTTAATAATAAACTATCAAGTAAAGATTTTTATAAAATAATTAAACTTGTTCTCTAAAATAATCATTTCCAGTTTAATAGTACACATTACATCCAAATAATATACCCAAAAATCATATTCATCCTCTAGTTGTAACAGACGCCGGTGCTCTCAGATAAAATATTACAGAACGTACCTACTCTGAAGGTGCCAAAATAAAATATTTGCCTTCTCTTCGTTATAACACTGACTGCATATCAACTGATGTAATTATTTTATACACTGTAAAAAAATGTAATATGCAATATGTTGAACAAACACATCAACAAGTTTATGAAAGAATGAATAATCACCGGTTTCATATAAATAAGTGTATGGATCCTCAGATCACCTCTAATCTTTCAACACATTTTAATGGAAATACTAATCCTTTATGTGATTCGTCATTTATGCCGATCGACGTTGTGCATGGAGAGATAAACAGAATGATTAAAAAAGGTTAATGGATACATTGTCAAGATACATTGTGTGCAAAATGGCCTTAATAAAAAGCATTATATAAAACTGTATAGAATTTTCATAAAAGAATATATATATAATAAATATTTGAAATATATTAATTATTTCAGGAATAATGGCAAAACTAATTTCAGCAATTCAAGTGGCTTTATATACAAATATAATGCAATATTATTGCAAACTGATAAGTGATTATATCGACCTAATTAAACTAATGTCAGCATCTCTTCTTCATGTTTCGTCTTGATTTTAAGTTTGGAGTTATTTTTCTCAGATCAGTTTTGTTTACCAAGTATAACATGTAAATAACTCATCTGCGTATGAGAATACAAGTATTTAACCATGCTTCATGTAATCATTGTTCTCTTCTTAACCTTGGTTTAGCTTTGCTCTTTTCACATATTAAATCAAAATCAAATGTACAGTTTTGTGTATTCTCAGAGTATCTTTTCATTTCTTTCATTTCGTGAACAGAGTCTCCCAATAGTTTTTTTTATTTTGTATTTTACATATTTTATAGTGGATAGTGTTGGTTTGCCTCTTGTTGTAAGCTAGGTAGAGTATGCTCTGTCTTATTGGGGGATGACTTTATACAACGTTGGGAGAACTTTTGACCCGACATCATTTGCTAAAAATGGAACAGTCCTACAGGTTCAACGAGTTTGATAGGTAAGTGGGTGATAATACTTTATCTCAAATACAAGGATAATTGCCTGATATCACATGCACAGCTGAAAATCCTTCCACAAGACGTATGTATGTATATATGTATGTATGTATGTAAATATTAATATGTTAATGTATATGTATATATTTTCGTATATGTACAAACTCTTCAGGTACGATTGGAGAGGTTGTCAGCAATGCTACTGTGAGTGGATAGCAACTAAGACCTCTGTTCCTTCGGTTACTACAGGTACTGAAATAATGCATTGAGATATACTCATCATCCTTTTTTAATATTATAAAAATGAATATTATTATACTAATTCACTTTTAGTCTTGTCGCGATTGAATATACTACATGAAGACTCATCCGGTAGCTGATTTCTGACAATTATTTCACCACAATACACTCACATTATTTCAGTCTTGCAAATGATATAATCAAAAATGTAAATACTTCACCAGTAACAACAACAATCTTGAATAAAATATTCGGTGAGTTGTAGACATATTAGAATAGTTTGTTGTCCCTGAACGGCGACTTATGCGTGAAAAAATTGCACTTTATCTAGCACATACACACACAGATAGATATATATATATATATATATAGATATATATATATATATATATATATATATAGTTAGTTAGTTAGTTAGTTAGTTAGTTAGTTAGTTATATAGTTATATATATATATTGAATATATATATATATATATATATATATATATATATATATATATATATATATATAGTTATATAGAGTTATATAGAGTTATATAGAGTTATATATATTGAATTTAGAAAAATGTGTCCATGAGGTAAGTTGTACTTTAGTCATTTTATAAACAACATATTTACAGCATTTGAGTTTTAAGTTCAAGGTCAGATTTGTTTACATAGCATTTAACAATTAGATTGGAATTTTCCATGTCTTACTTGAGCAAAGTCACGTACGCACCGGAAATTTCCATTAGAGTTACTCATATTCTACAATATTTTGTCAGGTGACTTATTGTTATATTCATACAGGTTTGGTAAAGAACATTTCAGTCCTATATTAAACTTCATATTATTAAGATCAGTATATTAAGGAATTTATTTTCGTAATCAGATGTTACAGTTGTGAAAATCAAAGCAAATTCAGAGAGAGGAATTATTTATTTGAAATACTCATGGGCATCACTAAAAGTGCTCATTTTCATATTTGATTAATACTTGACCTTGGGTTTTATGTGAATTTATTCACAGATATTCTAGATTACAGCATTCAGACATATCAGAACATTCAAGACTACTGACATATCAGGACATTCAAGGCTGCTTGAATTCATTCTGAATATTCTATATTTAGGACTTATGATTAGGACACTTAGGATTATTGGATTATTTGGATTTTAATTCACGTTAATGTAAGTGTCTTTTGAATTTTCACTTGAATTGTCTAGAAATAAATTGCTTGTTGGTTTTACTTACATTGATGGTTTCACTTTCTTTCTGTTATATTATTTTAAGACCATAGACCTAAAGTCGTAACACTATATATATATATATATATATATATATATATATATATATATATATATATATATATATATATATATATACTTTTGGACCGCCACTTACGTCAAAGTATACGATACATAACAGGACAATTAGGCGAAGCATATATTTTAAGTGCGTACATTGTTTCGGTACATTATACTTTTCCACCCATATTCTAAAAACTGGATGGAAAGAATGTATCACGTGAAGAAAATAAATGATCTTTCTCTCGTCGAAATATACATTTTTCGAAAACTTTACAATTTCTCCTGAACCTCAACATAAACTTCTGCTTTAGTTTTCCGCTTCTCTTCGATTGAAGTAACATATCTGCAGGTATATAGGAGGAACAAACAGTTATTTGGCTGTTATACAACCAAGATGGACACTTGTTTCAAGGAAATCAGTACTGTATCAAGACAGCAATAATTAATAGATAATACAAATAAAATATTAATAATTAAACCACACACAATTTACCAGATGTTATTGAAGAATGTAATATTCACCTTTTGAGTATATGTGAAAAGGCCGCGAATAACGTTTATTAATTACATGTCTGTGGCATAGCCGAGAATTAAAAGAGGGAATGAATATCAGACCAAAGTTATTGAAATGGTCGAGATATAACTGGTAATATCAAAACTGGGGATTGATATCATGAGAATATAATGCGTGACTAGAGAATTTTGTTTTTCTTCAAAACAAGCTGAATGAGAAAGGCTTGTCATATATGTCAGAACTAATATATTCCAGGAAAGTCTCTTTTTCAAGGCTATTCATTGACAAATGACGTTGAAAATAATGGGATGCAATGGCGTCCACCTTATCATCGTTTGTTACGCGTATGCTTATTAATCTTAGAATGCATGACCTTCAGTCAGTGCAGATAGAGAAAACATCAGAGGATAGAGTCTATGCAATCGGAACACCTTGTGTCTTTTCTATCAAAATCTATCTTGAGTCTATGCAATCGGATTTTTTTTTCCTTTAACTATATTTTAGAAGCAAGCTGGGAACCTCATCCGGCAAATTACTGGAGTAAGTAAATGCAGTTCTCCTATTCCTTTTCTTTCCTTTTCTGTCATGCTGTTGGTTATGATTGAACACGATAAGAAAATCAGCGGTACATTAACCTATATGTTGGCATCCAAAATGATATACTTGTTATACGTTATTCGTTACCTTTGATGACATCACCGTGATGCAACATTTTTAGTCACAAACAATTGTCCAGAAATATCGATTGTAAAGGGATTCTCTATAAGCATCATAACTTACTGGCTTCGAAATGTCTCAGAGTTTTCCTTTTTCTTGTACTTTTAATAAGCATTACAGACAAGTGGCAGGTAAAGAGCAGAAACCTGGGTAAAGCCACGGTGAAGGACATCTTTATATTACTCTGGTATTGCAACAATAAACTTAGTTTCAATCAATAACTACATTATTCAACCATTTTTGTAACTAATACAAAATATCACATGAGAAAGACAATGGTCTACAACATGGAAACTCATATTGTTGATATGTGAATCGCGAATTATATTTCATCCAGAAGTTTATAACTTCGACGAAATAGTCACTGTTTAACATCCCTGTTTCATTTAAGCACGTGCCCTCAAATTTTATACCGCAATAAACACAAAATATGATCGAAATTTTAAATGATATAGTAGAATATAATAATTATACATTGCACGTTTCTGTCTGATAAAAGATACTTAATTTTGGTCAAGAGTGACTTTAAGTACTTGACGCAAATTTCAAATTGATACATGAATGGTTGGTTGAATGGAGGGATGCATGAAATGTTAAATGAGATCCCTGACACTTCCTTGTTTTTATATTTGAGTAGCGGCCATGGCACTCGTGCTTGCATTTACCTAGTGAGCATTAGGTTGTGAAGCAACCTATATGCTTGCGATCGACGACCAAACTGGTCTCATTCATGGATTTTAAAAGAACAAAATAATTAGCGGGGGTGGGCGGCTGTTTTTATGTGAACTCAAGTAAGAAGCTCAATGACGATGTATCACAAGAGAATATCTTTGACTTTTTAACAGAATGCGGTTTATATGAGAAATATGTGCCCTATGTTTTAAGGATTTTATATTTTTGCCTTTGTCTTCTGTTTCGAATGTCTTTTATGTAGTTTTTTTTTGTCCTCTTCACCTTTTGACTTGTTTGACTATACTTTTATCTTTATTTATAACCGTTTATCTTCAAACGCTATTTATTTCTTTTTTACATTACATTTTTATAACTTAACTTTTAATCGGTACTATATAGCCAGTATTGTGCTGACGTGCATGCATATTTAAGATGCTACACGTATAGTCATTACCAAACATTCGAGCGAGTGAAAATTCCCTTGTCCTATAGCATGGCACAACTTGCACATTGTGCTGGACAATTGCCAAGAATATATGAAATATGAAGGAAACTTATATTTTGTGTGCAATTTCATTAAAATGTTAATTTTGAGAGAACATGTATTCCAGCCTTGGATTCCCTCACCTTCCTGAATAAGATGTAGTTAGAAAGAATATATATATATATATATATATATATATATATATATATATATATATATATATATATATATGTGTGTGTGTGTGTGTGTGTGTGTGTGTTTATAAACGTAGCCTGCTAGCAAAAAGTGCAAAGTGTAAATACGAGTCAAAAGATAAGATTACATAAATAGTTCATGCAATATCAACATGAATCTTATACAGTAACATCAATTACTCAAAGTTGTTTGGCATGGAGAACGATCAATTGTCTTGTCGGTATTTCAAATTATAGAAAGTGTCCTACAACATTGCAGTATCTTACGTTTTGGATAAATTCATAGATTGGATAATCATTGTTAGGCAAATCAAGTTTATTATATTTTATTTTACTTTCTTATTCGATATAGATGCTATGAAATAAGACAGTTATTGCCCAGAGAGAGAGAAAGAGAGAGAGAGAGAGACAGAATGTACAACAGAATGGATGAGTATTAAAAAGTGTTTTGTTGATCCTGCTAGAGAAGATTGAAACTTGTATTAATAGCTGTTTTGCGATTACGCCTAGTGTGATTTAATTAGTACGAGACATTTCAGCAACAAAATGTTGTAACCCAATCAAAAGGATATATATATATATATATATATATAGATATATATATATATATATATATATATATATATATATATATATATATATATAATTATGTTAAATCTAGTAGATCCGTTGTCTTCATTTCAGCATCTGTATTATTTAAAAAATTTCTGCAATATCTCGATACATGCTTCACACATGTTTATCGCAAGGAGAGGCATCATAAGTTACTTTTTGGGCGGGGGGTAGCGGGCGGGGCGGGAGGGAGCAGGTAGAGGAGCAAAGCAATAGTCTGTGGACGGGCATTGCAACTGCTGCAATACAAATGTAGCATATACGATAACCTGAAGTGTTGTGAGGAGTTTAACACACACACGCACGCACACACAAATGCGCAACTATTTAGATTTATCTTGTATTATTTGCAGGTATGTCCAGGAGCAGCCTGCTCTCCATTCTCCTTAATGTGAAACAAGAGGCACAGAGTCTGATCGACACCGCCAAGAACACCTATGACCATATCCTCCACAGCGTCATTGTCAATGACGTAAGAAAGCGACGAGCAGCTGCCAAAGAAGGTAATTATTTTTCCTCTCTTCTTTTCTCAACATAAAGAGTTGAACATAAACCGATTTAAAATGTTGCATACGGTTCGTCATAGCTTGGAGTGATCGTTGACCGAAGTGCTTTATTATTCTGCAAAAAGTGCAAAAGATTCCTACTGTTTGAATAATTACATACCACTTTCCTCCTCTGCATCAAACCTTACGCCTACATCCTATGAACAATATCGTTTTTTTGTAACAAAAATAGCCCTTGTTGGTGCCCACTATAAAACTTCACCACGGTGAGATCTCGCCGTTAAAGTCCAGTAGTAACTGTGCTTCGGCAGCGATAAAATTTTAATGGTTTAAGGTTCAAGCCTATTAGTGTGTACAATTTACTCAGACATAGGCTTCTTCCGAAAAATTACGTTTTTTTTTCCAAGTAATTATTTTCAGCCAATAAGCGATGTTCATTTTTTGAAATACGGTATTTAATATGCCACCACATATAGGCTGGTTTCGTAACTCCCATAATAATTAGTTGCCTGTGACATAAAACCATATTTTACGTGCATAACAGTTATTCATAATCAACAGCAGTTTCTCTTGAAAACTCCTGCATAATCATAGTTGTCTCAAAATTACCGTTTTGAAGATATCGAGGAATTTATTTCAGTTTGGGAGCCCCCTGTAATGATAAACTGATCACAATTTCCGCACAAGAATGCACATTTCCATTGACATGTCTTGAGATGTGCAAAAAAAGTATATTGATCCCCATGTGGATTTGTAGGGTATATCCTAAGGTAAATGAATTTGGACGCATATTGCAGCGGGGCCTTGACCAAGGGAGGTAATCCTAGATTATCACATATGCTCCTAGTAGATATAAAATATCAGCGTTAATGTAATCTCAATTTAAATATGTTATCAATTATTAAAGGAAGATGTTTCCTCGAGCATTTGCGTCATTGTACCCGATGCGAAGAGAGATCCACCCGTAATAAAATCAGTCAAACATTTAAGAAAATAGACGAAAACAAGGGATTTTTGTTTTACAAATTATAAATGAATTGCCGGGTTGCAGAAGCTAGATACCAATCTTAACAGATAGTGATCATGTAATCTCGTTTAACACTCCGGTTTCGTGCGGGTAAATATACCCGGTTTGAAAAAAAAGGGAACAAATGCAATATTTGTAGACAAATTTTAGTATAAAGACTGTATATTGTTCTTCCCTAACCTTAGATATTTGCAATCATCTAGTTCCACTTTTAAAAGTCAAGAATTCTTAAGCATAAATTTATGTGCTCGAATTTATAACAGATTGATTTTTGGGGACAAACTTTATTATTAATAGCGCCGCTAAGAAAATACAGCCGTCTATTAAGCTATCTTGGGATACCTGTTGTTAAATTCTAGTGTGACTAATAATCGGTAAAATCATCTAAAAGGCACAGAACAGACAATTATTCCTAAAATTACGAACAAATTCACCTTAACTGACTGAAAATATGGGCGAAAAAGGGGTTGTGTATATTTTATCTGGGTTCTTTTCCTTTTGGGTGTGTCTGTTGCGATAGAACACAGACGACTAATTCAGTTCAAATAGACCGTAATGTTAATGTTTGGAAAATATTACTTAACTTTCGTGGTAAAACCTGCAGAACGCGCTTACGTCCTATGAACAATTTATCCAAGAGGAAACTTTTAAATCGATGAAAATTATATGCTGCGTGCCTCGTTTTTGAGAAAAATGCTCTTGTAAGTGCGCACACACAAAAATTCAGCCCTGTGAGATCTCGTCGCTAACATCCAGTAGTGCCTGTGATTAGAAAATGATACAATTAAAATGGTTTACGGTTCAAGTCTACTATTGCGTACAATTTACCCATATGAAGGCGTCTTCTGAAAAATTACGATAATTTTTTCTGTAATTATTTTCAGCCTTTCAGTGACCGTATTTAATATACTATAACACAGAGACTGGTTTTATAGCTCGTAATACAATTTGTTGCCTGTGGCCATTTATGGAATTACATATACTTGACATTTGCTCATACATTTCTCGGCTTATTTGAGCAGTAGCATAAACGTATTATTAGATAGTCCGCGTATATAAATGTCGTAGGTGAATTTAAGCATAACATCTGCCATAAAAATCTACATTGTTATGTAACCGATAGTAACTGAAACTCACGATTACTGGTGACTTTAAAACAACAATATATTCTATTTCTTTTCTTACATCAACCCATGACATTTTCCATTACTTTAGCAAGACTCTCCATTAGCAACTACCGCTGAATCTAGTATTCAATAGTAAATATTAGTCCCATAGTTATATGTATGCATAGGGTTTACAACAGATCAGCACAATCATTTCTCTATAGTTCGGAATAAAAGTTATGTTGTAAAATTGCATGGACACAAAATGATAAAGCTTTAGAAGAAAAGGAGAAGAAAAAAACCTTCCAAATAAAAATAAACATTCACTATAAAAGACAAAATATTTTGAAATTCTGCTAAAAGTATATAAAATAATAATAAATGTAATACAGTACGATCTTTAAATATAGGATCAAATTATTTATATAAACCGCATTCTTTAAAAACTGAAAGACTTTTTATGGTGGTATATCATCGAAAAACTTCTCAATCAAGCTGACATTAAAACCAATTCTGCATCACAGGGTGAAAGTCCATACCCTCGTCATATTGTCATATCTTTCACCATTCAACATCTATGACTACAACGGTTCGTTGAGACCTGACAGATTGAAAACGATCTAACTGGATTTAAAATGGTCACAATTCAAGATGAATGCCGATTTTGTTTGATTTCTCATATTGTATCTATCTGAAATTTTCTTTCTCTTTTTTTTTCAGAAGAAAGTAACAAATAATTGGACAACAATCGATCATGTCGGAAGAAAGATACTGTCACCAAACCGGCCAACATATCAAAATACCCAAAGAATTCCTAATACTGAACAATATACCAAATAGTAAGCAACGTACAGTCCGCTCCGTTTTCAATGTGTGCCCTTTATGGGGAATATATATCTAAACATGTAACTTTAATTTCTTTTCTTCTATGACAGATTGCCATTTTTCCTGTAGCCGTATAAAGTCTTTTTATCCATGACTTGCACTTATAATTTTTTTTTCGCTCTCATACTTCTGCAAGACAATATACGAAGGATATGTATTTCGCTGTCACAGTTACAGCAGACAAAAGTACAACTTTAAAAGATAATTAGTTTAACGCTTGAAGTACCACAACTTTCTGATGTTTGTCTCTACTAACATTGATATCGTATAAGATACTATCCGAGCACAAAACAATGATGAAGTTGAAGATAAAGTTGATTGGTATAGCGTGTGCATTCGGCCTTGGGATTATAACAAGTCTCATCAGGGTCCTGAGGTTATAACCAGTCTCATGTGGGCCCTGACGTTATCACAAGATTCATTCGAGCCCTGACGTTATAACAAGTCTGATTCAGGCCCGGAGATTATAACAACCTGATTTGTACGATAAGGTTATAATAAGTCGGATTCGGGCCCTGAGGTTATAACAAGCCTGAGCCCACACGTCCATGAGATAACGCATGAAGCCAATAATTAGTTATGAACTACATGACATGGTAAGTTTACTTGTTTTCTTGTGTTTATAGCTGAGTTTCCCTACAGATGAACAAAATGGGAATCTCAATACAAAATACTGCACAATTTTGACATTTCTAAAAGAACATATATGAAATTTACAATTCTATATGACATTTGACTCGGTCACATTGTTTTATGCTTAAATAGAATAGGTCAAACCTTTGATTTTATCTCTCTTTAAAGTATATATAATTGTTACGGATCAGTTTGAATGACACACGGAAGCGACAGTCCAAATGTGTAAATCTGTGTAAACATTTCAATTGTGTGTTTTGATATCAGAAAACAAATCCAATGAGGATGGGGTGATCCGCATAAATACTTGTTATCCGTACGGAAAACCATTGCTAATAACACACACACACACACACATATATATATATATATATATATATATATATATATATATATATATATATATATATATATATATATATATATATATATATATATATATATATATATGATGCATTGAGATGACTACATCACGCTCTTGAAGGTTAAGTTAAGCTGATTGTTGTACATTTACTTAAACCCCATGTTTTTTAAATACTTCAATGCTTAAAATGTCATGTTTAATGTCGTATACCTGATTTATAAATTCAATCTATTCGTAGTTTGTTACAAAATGGATACAGTTTGGAAAAAGTGTTATATCGGAACACACCCATTATGCGAAGATAGTATATTACATTTCGATTCCAAGTGCGAAATAAAATTTCTACTTATAAACAGAAAACTTTCCGACAAATCATATAGTTCAATGGGCTCAAATGAAATTTTGAAATATAAATGTAAAAATATATAAACACGTCAAAAACTTTAATTACCAATATGTCGTTTATCGATGTAACAAAATACGATTTGAATCAGTTTCAGACAAAGTATCGACATGGAAAAAAAAAATTTCGTTTGATTGTTGTATATTGCCGATGCAACACGGATGAGATTGTGCATACAAATGTATGACCGTCGTTACAAATAACCAATTAGCTGAAAACAAGTGCTTATCACGTTTCTAAAATTGCTTGGAGTTTTTCTATAACTGCCGAGAGTCAATGGAATGATTTAAGCAGTTTTACAGACACAGAATTTCCAGCGCAAACATGAACGAGGCCTAATTTGTTCCCGGGACTATAATCTCGTTCAACCAGACTCTTGCGTGACTCCGAGAGATCTACCCCTACAGAGAGTATGGACAAGGCCTGTACAATTGATTGTTAACGATAGGTGTCACTCATCTCCATTACTTTTTTCTTTTTCTTCTGTTCCAAAAATATACCATCATTACCATCTGTGCATAAGCGATAAATGTAAACATATTTATAACGTCCTTTAAGGTGAAAGAATCACCTGCCAAAGCGGGCAAAGCGTGCCCTTTTATGTACTCAGTGAGTTATTGTCTAATGAGTTGCAAGATTTACGTGCAGAAGCGACAGTCTGTTTTACATGTACCTATTTTATATGGTCGGTCCAAATAATAAATAAAAATATGAAAATTGACCATATATGTGATAAAATACGCTGACTATCCTACCAACCAATCAGATTTTGTATAAGCCGTGTTTTGCGCGTTACAATTGTTGTATAGACCTTTACCAGACCTTCTTATGGCGAACTTGTCACAGAGCCACGCGAGCGGTCTGGTTGAACGAGACTATCCAGACAATAGAGCGCATGCATTTCGCCCACGCAAAGTAAATTAAGATTGAGAAATTATAATTCCAGATCTCCCCAATTTATAAGTTACTCTATTACACCTGAAGATCATTGAGAGAATCGTAACCAGACAGAGATATACGGCCCAACAGCAAAAATCAATAAATGCAACATTCTAGACATTCTCCACCAGCCTTTATTAACTGAATATTCCTAGCGAATACTTTCCGACAGTAATTATTTTAATGTATCAAACCCCAAACAGTATTTTGCAGGCATTGCTTTCAGCATGACCTGAGTGTATTTTCGTTATGAATGTACATCTTATTTTCGTAAAGGCTTTCCCCACATTCAATGAGTAAATGTCTACATCGATAAATTCCTAATCCGCCTGTGTCTTTGTTTATGTGGTACAACAATTAAATACATATATCTTCAGAAACATTTTTAAAAATACACAAAATACGAACAGCAAAATGCAGAATGCATATAAAAACAGGACAGAAAGAATTATAGCAAAAACCAGGGAGAAATCATGCCAGTGTTCACCAATACAAACAAATATAATAATAATAATAATGAGGGCTTAGTACAGCGCTTAATATTTAGAAGCTCTAAACGCTTTACAATATTAGTTAACACATAAGGACATATATGTAGACAAGATTGCAAAAATAAACACCGTGAAATTACAAACAAAACATGCTGAAAAAAATTAAGGTAAGGAAACATTGTTAAGTCTTAACCCTGTTCTTGCAGTCGAAATAGGTGAGTTTTAAGAGCACTCTTGAATGAGATCACGGTGTCAGTGTGTGATTGCCCATGTATTTTATTTTATCACATACATTGTGAGAGTGATGTTGGTGTTGCTGATACGTATTGTTTAAGATAAAGAATGGGAATGAGAAAGTCTTTGTGCGGTGATCAGAATGGCTTCAGTTTTATCATCATTCGATTGCAGCTTGTTACATGTCATCCATGACTTAATATCGGAAATGTACCTCTTGAATGGTAGCATCAACTTCAGTTGGGTGGCTAGATTTGTATATTTGGGGGTAATCAGCGTACAATTGGTGAGACACCGGATGACGATCTATGACACTTGAGAGGGGCTGAGTGTACAGAATGAAGAAAACGGGTCCAAGACCAGAACCCCGTGAAACACCAACACATAGATCAACTGGGCTGAATATTTTCCATTTACGGATCCAATTTGTATCCTGTGGGCTAAGTATGAATCGAACCATAGAAAGGCTGTATCGTGAATACCAAATACATGCTGGAGACGGTGAAGTAATATATCATGGTCTCTTGTGTCAAATGTAGCAGACAAGTCAAGGAGGGTGAGAACTATAATCTTTCCAGTATCCAAGGCAGAGAGAATATGGCATATATTGTTGGATTTTAGAACGAGATTTCTATGGTTCGCATTTTACCTTCTGTGAATCTTTTTTTTTTATACAGATTGAGAACCGTCTCACTATCTACACATCGGCCGCCACATAAAAAGCAGTTCAAACATACTCTTCAATTGATATAAATATAAACTCCGCGATTAGAGAAAGGGGTTCAAACAAAACATGTAAAGAAAATTACATTCTGCGTCTGACGTACAGGAGCCGCATGACACAGTCACTATGTGCACGTAATACACTCATTAGTAAGTGATGTGGAAAAAATAAAAAGGGATGCAAACAATAAACGAATTAATTCTGCGGATGATGCACAATAGCCCCGTAACACATTCGCAATATGTGTAGTACAAAGTTCGATCACGGAGAGTAGAAAAAGATCTGCTCTGGAAAATGTAGCCTCCTCCAGGGTTTGTGAATGGTTCAGTTCCGATTTAAATACCTCCAGGGACAGAATCAACAGACAGGGGGATCGGCAATTTGCAACAGTTTACAATAAAGGTCAAAGGTTAAATTGTTAAATACACATGCAAAATAGTTAAATATATTTTAACTATTTCTTCGTAAATAAATGAAAATAAAGATTTATGCACTCGATGAACCAACGCCGAAGCAACCGAGAAAAGAAATTACAACCACCTTTAATGTGTGTTGAAAATAGAAAACAAATAATGCGCATAAATAGACACGATTTCAACATAATCATAACGAAACGACTTAGACATTAATTTCAATGAAAGGTACATGAGTATATATTTTATCCGAGCAACAATCAAGATTTGTATACAATTTCCAATGCCATTGAACCGTATTTGAAGAAAATTACCAGTAGAAAAAAATCGACAATTTGGTTCAGTTAAAGCTCAATTATATTTAACTATAGGACGTAAGAAACGATTTACCAAGCAGGAGAAGTTGAGTACATACAATTGTAACATAGAACCAGACCGATGAACATAATGACCAGGGACGAAATTGATGATGTCAAGCCCGATACGATAATAGTCAGTGTAAATTGTTTTAACACTTACGTTACTAATTTATGTGTGCCTTTGTTGTTTGTGTTAGAAATATCCAGTGGCTCCTGTAAACACTTGTCTCAGTTGAACATTTGAGAATAAACCATATTTGGCAGACTTTCTGTAGTCACAAAGACTTTTTCTATTGCGGAGTTAAAACAACTTTTCTGAATCACTTCCTCTACTTTCTAACACACTTTAAAAGCACTCTTCAAGCTCATTCTTGGATAATTAAGCGTAAGGTTCATTTAAAAGTTGCACTGGCTGCTATGTCGATGATTCTCTCGTTGTTGGTCTAGTGACGTAGTTATAAAGGAAAGCAATTCAATTTCTGTATTTGCTATTTACCGGTTGTGCAATTGATTCCGAATAAACTGTATCATATTACTGAAAAAAAATTTCAAGTTCGTAGTCTTGGTTACTATCCTCTGTTACTTCATACACTTGTACAACTGTTGTGTTAAATCTGAAATCCCGTAGAAGAGTGCAAGAATACAGTGGGCAATGATCAGTTAGAACTATTTACAGTGTTTCTTTGGAGGTTTCTAAATTTGTGTGTACTAGTATTAGTTCATACCTGACGTAAATTTGTATTTACAAACCCCTCTTGTGCCTACAGGCACTGAATAACATTACACGTGAAACATAGCGGCTTTACTTTACGCGATCAATCGACACACCGAACATTAATGAACCGCACGGTCACATGATGCTATGAAGTCAGCGACGCGACTACAGATAAAATGATATTAGTATACTGTACATACATCCGTGTTGCGTCTTTGTAAAAACATGTGAACTACGGAATTTATCACAATAATTTGATCATCTAGCAATATAGATACCAATGCCGATTTTATATGAGATCGTCGATACTAATGTGCAGAGTATAGTATGTATATAACATTATCAAAAATATTTCAAGATGCGGAGATCCGCGTAAGTAATAATTATCCGTACGGAAAACCATTCACACACACAGACACGCACACACATACACACACACATATATATATATATATATATATATATATATATACATATCTATAATACACCTTTTTGAGTTTTGCATTCTTACTCCTTATCACTCAAACATTTTAAATATATCCATTCCAAAGCTTACAACATGATTAACACATGAAGGTTTACTGAGAATTTTTCATATTTATTTCTATGAAGAAATGATGATGATATTATGACGATGATGATGATGATGATGATTGTAGTTACAATTCTATCATGGTGGTTCTTATCAGTATTATTGTTGTCATCATTCATCGTCGTCGTCGTCGTCATCATGACATAATGGCAACTATAATCATCATCATCATCATCATTTACGTCCTTTCATAGCCTTCACTAAGCACTTGTGGTTTTACTATGCTGTTCATAATAGCAGTTGCTGCCACGCAAAGCTTGCGTTTGAGTAAACGTCCAAGTTGTTGAATTTTGTAATCTTTGTTTCTTTCTCTTTTCGCCGATTGTTTCAATTTTGGACATCACCTCGATGTAATTTTCAAACCCTTCTTGCATGCGAAATCATGTTTGTAAATATGGCAGCGTTCAAGATTTGTACTGGATATTATGCCAAGAGAAAGTTATCTTATTAGATATGTTTGGTTCTAACCGTTGGTAAATACATAATGTATTCTTAAATATTCTACCAGCGAAGGTTGTGCGAAGCGGACCCCCTCCTATGACGTCATACGCTCTCGGTTTCCAAGGGTTATGGAAATATTCATACAGAGCGGACCTTTTATTCTATCTCCAATTTCGGGAAAATACGCAGGGTTTCAATGATCGGGCTTTTTGTACTTGATATTACCCTTTAAATATTTGAAATGCTACAACAAGAAAAAAATGTAAAGACCTTAAAAATTTTTTTTAGTCTCATGGTATGTTAAACCTCTTTCCTTACACAACAAACTGAATAGCTTCTTTGCCAGTGTTTTGTGCATTACCTGCCATTGATCGAACTTTATACATTTTTCACACTTTCTACCTTATTTAATCCTGGTGTTTTTCCAACTGAATCAGGCAACCACACATCTTTGTATGTCATGAAAATGTTGCATTCACCTTGTAAAGGTCGTCGCTTCTATATTATATGATGATGAATTTCTTAATCATTCTATCAAAAGTGTCAACCCTAGCTTTTATTCGCCTATACTTTTACCTGCATATCAGGCAACACGAAGGAGCTAACCTGTTTCTTTTCTTGCTAGTGAGGAGTTATATATTGTACTTTGCCATCTATTTAGCGATAACATCTATGATGTGATGTGCTACTAAATCTTAGAAAACAGCAAAGTTTCAATGAAGATGGACGTTCATAGAAACTTGTAAGCCTACAGAAAAGACCACCCATCACAAATGCAGTGAATATGTATTCGTATTTTATTTGATCATTAGAATGCTAATAGAAATATTTAAATTCTGGCTGTCTTGATTTATCAGGTTCTGTTT
Organism: Margaritifera margaritifera; assembly: GCA_029931535.1. Taxonomy (NCBI): domain Eukaryota; kingdom Metazoa; phylum Mollusca; class Bivalvia; order Unionida; family Margaritiferidae; genus Margaritifera; species Margaritifera margaritifera. Next base: position 214,819 of record JAQPZY010001641.1, read on the forward strand.
TAGGGTGGCTAAATGCAGAGTTCGGACGAAATGCATGTGTGTGTGTGTGTGTGTGTGTGTGTGTGTGTGTATGTGTGTGTGTGTGTGATCTTGAATCCTAACTTGTCATAGTAGGTTTTACATAAAGTACTTATAATTTTAACTTGTATGGTCATGTACCCAAAAAATCTGAAGTTGCTTGTCTAAATAATCTCAGAGCTCCACCTTATGGAGATGATGGAAAGTGTATTTTATGGAATGCATGAAATATATTACAAAATATGTAGAAATATAGCCTGAACTTGTGTTGTTAATATAATTTCTTTCTTTCTCTTTTTTCTTTTCTTTTTCTTTTTTGATATATGTTATATAAATAACTAGTTATATGCCAAAAAGGGATAAAATTATGTTCATAAACGATATAAGTATTATTGTAAACAGGTAATGTATCTTCCCTGAATTTCGAGACAGCGGTTAGTTCATGGGCTAACTGCTGTGTCCTTTTAGAAACAATTGCTCTGCTTACCAGTGCACAACGTGCACCTGCTGCCATTCTAAACTAGAATTGTCGAGTCTATCTATTTACAACATTGTACCTGTTTGGAAATATAACTATTGCTAGACAACGATATAATTGCACAGGCGAGAAATGAAAACAGCGCGACTATAGTTCACCTTAGGATTGCTAAATGCTAAATACTTTATGCGAATAATTCATGCAAAATGCAGAAAACTAATTGCTTTATGAAAACTCCTGAAAGCACAAATCTACCTGCTTTATGCGAATTGTGAATTGTGTGATTTGCCACATGTTTTACGCTAAATGCTGTTTTATTTCATCCAGTCATGAAGCAGCTGATAATCTTCATAGGGCAAAATATTGGACGTTATTTTGTTTGTTTTTTCTTCCTATTTCCTGTACGTGGAGAGTTGATACATTGTTTATGTTAGTATTTAGGCTCTTTAACAGAGAGACGGGGGGGGGGGGGAGAGAGGGCATGACCTTCCGTGAAAAAGGGTGGGGGTGATTTTAAAAGGTAAATAGAGTGCTTAAAATTATTAAATCTTATATCAATATATTTTCCTATAAGGATCATATACATTTTATTGATAATAGGTCCCTTTCTAGTCATATAGTTATTTTGTTATTTTTCTTTGTTTAGACATCATTATTCTGAATACTTTTGCTTCTCTGGGCCAAAATATAAATATTGTTCTACGGGTGTCACACTTTCCATGAATGTGAGTGTATGTTCTTCATTGTCCGCTGGGGGAGACCTTGCTTTAGGTCGAAATGTAGTGAAAGCGTTATATATATATATATATATATCTATCTATATATATATATATATATATATATATATATATATATATATATATATATATATTCTATGCAGAATACGGAGTAACCCCCCCCCCCCTCATCCCAATTTCCCAATTTGATGGGAAGTATTAATTAAAGAAATTTTGGAAACACTTGGTTTGGGAAACGTATGGTTGCAACAAGGTTTAGGTAATGTTGATGTCTTCCAACAAGATGTAAAGCAACGTGGGAGCCACGTCTGCTCAGCTGGTTTAGCGTCGTACTCGGAATTCAAGGGTCGTAGGTTCGATACTCGCCAAGGACAACCTGTGTCGGCTGTTTCCGATATGTCAATGGGAAAGGCACTTGGCTTCTATAATGTGATAAAAATACTGTTAAAAGAACAAACCGCCCCACCCACCCCCATCAAAAAGTAAAGAGACTACATATTCATCAAATAGCTTTACATATTAAGAATATGTTACTTATTCTACTATTAAAATGTTTCAATAGTACTAACTGCAAGGGATGGATCGGAGTGTGTGTGTGGTGGGGGGAGAAGGAATAAGACGGCGTGCTCCCTATCTAAAAACGAGCGAAAAACAACCGGAATGTTTCCTAGAATAAGCTTTCTTTACAGTTAGATGGTTAAATCATGCCCTGGAAACGTTAAAATGTAGAAGCTTCCCGGGGGAGCTTCGCCCCCATCAGGGGTTCCATTCCACAGACCCCATGCCTACTTGTTTATGCCCCCATAAACGATATTCCTGGATCCGCCCCTGCTGATTTGTTTTTTCAGTTACGAATATAGCTCACTTGAGTTTTGAAGAAGAACTCTGACTTAGTTTTGAAGAAGAACTATTAGGCCTGAATAAGGTAAAGTCCTGAAAAAGACCTATAGACGGACCCGGTTCTGAATTAGAAAGCACATTCCTCTAATTACAGCCTACGCATTTATTAATGTGGTGCGTTCGCATGAATGCGTACGATTGTAAACAGGGTGCTTTGCCAGCAGGGACTCACTCGACAAACTGTGTATTTAAACAAACAGTTAAAGAGAGTTACGTCTTCCTCATCTTTCCTTAGAGAGAGTAGAAAGTCTAAATCCTAGTTACGAGCCGTAGATCTAAGGCCATGATGTATCTGCAACGTATAAAACGCTACATCTTATAATAAATAATGCACATCATATAATAGGAACCAGGGGCGGATCCGGGCAAGGGGGAGCTAGCGTGCCTAGCGACAAACCCGTGTAAACATGAGCGCGAAACATTTGGGACATTTCCTAGAGAAAGTTCTCTTTACAGTTAGCTGGTTACAATTATGCCCTGGAAACGCTTAAAATGCGGGAGTTCCGTCTCACAGACCTTTCTACTACTTGTTTACGCCCCCCACCCCCACCCCCAAAAAAAGATATTTCTGGACACGAATCTGAACTAAATTGCGAGCATTATCTCAGACTCCATGTTGAAAAAGGTAAATGCGCATGTGGTATCATATAAAAATAGAACATGTCGTTTTTGTAATATGATAGATGAATTTCATTTTGTATTAGAATGTCAGTGTTATATGGAATAAAGACGCAGGTATATACCTAAATATTATTGGAGGCATCCAAATATGGCCAAATGTATATATCTACTTTCAAGTAATGATCGGAAGATTATACGAGATTTAAGCAATTTAATTTAAGATCTTTTAAACTACACAGTAAGGTATTGAAGTCTGCACCATAATCTTTCAATTAAATTTTTGAACATTTAATAAAAAACACACTTTATCAACCAGCCTCAGTTAACTACTATACATTTTTACGCGTGTTGCTTTAAGTGCTTCTGTTGCTAATAATATACTCACTTTTACCTTTTCTTTTAACTATGATTGTTGTTTGTACTTTATCCTTCTGTCTTTTTTTATGTCTTCTCTAGCTTGTTAGTTAGTTTGTTTGTCGTAATTAAAACATTCAAAAATTATAACGATTCCTTTTTTGACGCATAACTCTAAAGTTTTGATTATAATTCATATTTTGACGCATGTGTGTAAAGTTTCGGTCGTAATTACTACCTAATCCTAGGTTGACACTTCTGTCAATAAACCTGGTTAAAGTATACACTGCTATGTCCGAGTGATCTCATCTATACTGCTATGTATACTTGCAATCATCAAACAGATGATATACTTCAAATATATCGGCATTTCTTCCGTAGACAAAGGTCGCCAGTCCATTTCGTTTCACATCGACGAAGTGGATCAACAACCTTTAGCTAGCAAAATGTTGTAGCTATTTGCTATAACAATAAATACCGTTGCGGCTTTGTTTCAAATAAAAGCAATGACGCAAAGAAGAATAGGTAAGTAAAGAGCAATCAAGCAAACAAAGCACCTATCAGAGTGTTGTTAAGTTGTTATCCAGTAGTAAATAAGTCTAATATCTGATATTATAAATAGCCACTGAAAAATTATTTAACAATTAATAACATCTTAAGTGGGATAAAAAGGCACTATTATTATCAGAAACAGCATGATCCATCACGAATAAGAGAAAGAGAAGCGATCGGGATGACAATTTTAACCAGAAGAAGTCAGGAAGTTTCAACAGCATATGGTCGAATCAGTTTTCATGTTACAGGCATAGAGGCTACAGTTTTTATCAGATCTTTATCAAATTTACAACTATTTTTAAATGTCCATATCAGGATACTTTCCCAAGGAACTGAGTCATTGTTTTCCAAGTATTAATCTTTTGATGATACCTATTTTAAATTGCAAACTCTGAATGGCTGATAAATCGTAACTTTGCTTAACAGAAAAAAGACACAAACAATCAAAAGATTACGCACAAACCCTTTTCAACCAGTACGTTTCGATCAGGCACTTAATTGGTTTAGTTAAATAGCAAACCTTTTTACAAAAATTATTAAGCTGCATTCACTGTATTCGCAATGTTACGAACTTTAAAGCACACGCTTATCATAGAAGTTAAAAACTTGGTTTTGGGAGGGAATACGTGTTTTAAACCCGCTAAGTTATACAATTTCATGTATAGTGTTGCGCCTACTTTTCAAAAGAGGGGGTACTTCATACACAATACTTGATAAGTAATATGGAGTTCACTCCCTTGTCCGATATCGCTAATGTTATAAATATAACTAGCTTATAGAAATATGAAACACCTGATACCGTTCAGTTGATACCTTTATATTCGATAATTGTATCTGATACCAAGCTCATATTTGTAAAGGTTGTATACTAAATTGTGGCCTTCTGTGAAGATCTTAATATTATCTACATGCTAGATGATACTTAAATTTAGAAATATATTAATCATGCGTGAGTGCAATCGTCGCATTTGTGACGAACAGCCATGGGCTTTAAATATATATCTTCAAACCGCATAAAAGCAAAATATATATTGACGTATTTGTGCCTCAGAAAATATATCAGTTATTGGATTTGGATCCGCAACACAGCCACGTAATCAATCGTATTGATTTTTGGACCTCATGAAATAAATTTTCAATCCCCCCAATGTGCTAAATATATATATAGTAGTATAGGTTCATACAAGATGTACTGCTTTTGAGAGAAAAACAAAACTGACTCAATAATTAAATAAATAATCAACTTCTTTTTAAACGTTGTCGTTGATGTCTAATCTTGAGATATTTCAAATATCCTGACTACGGCTAAATAACACAATAAAATTGTATTTTCAGAATAAAATATATGCTATAGTTTTGTAAGCATAAATGAAAGAAAGATTTAAATATCTTTCATTTATTTTTTTAAAACAATATACGTCATATATATCATGTAAGTTATTTGCTGGTAGCAAATACGACGAAATTGCCTGTATGATTCACGGGTAAAGCTTCTTACAGTTTTCTGCTATGTAAACCAGAATCCGACCTCTTTCTTTTCCTAAATAACATTTGTTTCCTGAATGAACCTCTGACTTGAATTAACCATTACTCCTCTACCTGATGTACGGATATGTTTTTGGGCAGCTGCATGTTTTTAAACAGTATACGTAATATAATATAATATAATATAATATAATATAATATAATATAATATAATATAATATAATATAATATAATATAATAAAATAAAAACAGGACGATTTACTGCCAAAGTTCTGAATATGCCATTATGATTACAGTCTTCAATTTGAAACAAAAGGCCCCAAAGCTAAATATATAAGGACACATTCTTCAACATAAAATGTGGGTCAAATTCAACTGCATAACAATTTATGTAATGGTTTATTTTCTTATCTGAACAAAAGATTCCAACAATTTTAATCCCGACGTCCATTAGGCACCGATATGAACTGCGATTCAGTAAATGCTAACGCTTCTGCAGGTGTAGGCCTGCGTCAAATTTCGGTCATACAAAGCCCAGATAATATCATCCTTTGACCAACCACAGATGTGAAGACATCAGACCAGCGAAGAAACCATCCTCAGGTAAAGGTCAACCATTCAATGACCTGACAAAAAAATGTCTTGAGTACTCTAAGTAACCGAGCCGTACAAAGCTTTTGGGTGCTGTTTAAAAAAATATAGAAAATGAAACGTTTTCAAGTAACGTTTTATGTGCAAAAAAGTGTCGTTTGCTTGCATTCCGAAAAAGAAGTATAAATTAGGGACTTACGGGAGCGTCAGATATAGTGCGTAATTCATGTGTAATGTCTTGAATTCCTTCTACACGGTTAAAAGTATATACAGTGTACATGAAAATTGGGTTACAAATAGTCCTCACGGTAAAGATTGAGAAAACTCTTTTAGAATGGTATTACTTTTCTTTTAGTATAGCTAGTTTGGTGGGGTTGAGTGGCTTGAATTCATATAAATTTCAAATAACTTCTGAGTTCCATGTCTCACATATCTGGGTATTAGCAGTGTTTAATCATTGACTCTTGTATCATTACATGTCAGACTGGGATCCTTGGATAATGTCCTGGCGTCTTCCCTTTCCCAGAAGAACATTTAGTCCTTGGTTATTAGCTAGACACTATTGAGATTCTCACCCTATAACCGCATATAAACCTTTTTGGGTATTTGAAGACAAACATACGTATGCAAACCACATTGACACCGAGGTTCATGCCAACCCCAAGGTAACATAGCCCTTGGGTCATAACTTGAACAATACTGTGATCTCCGTACTCCAACCATATATAAACTTACTAAGCATGAAGAGACACATTTATTTATGCAACTAACATTGACCCCCTACTCCCCCCCCCCCCGTCCGTCCATACCCCAAGCCACTGAGTCATAACTTGGACACTATTGAGATCCATACCTCTTAACTACATATGCACTCACTGCGTATGCAAACAAAAATGCGTGCATGAAACTGACTGTGATCCAGGGGTATATCCATGCCCCCAGTGACTTAACCCTATTGAGACACAATTTAGAAACTACTGAGATCCCCACCCATTAACAATATATACAGCTAATCAGCACGAAAAGACACACTTGTAAATACAACTGATACTGACATCGCTTTCGATTGTTACCACAGGAACTCCACCGCGGAGTCATAACTTGGAAACAATTGCGATCCTTACACTTAAACTATGTACTGGACGTGGCAATACAAATGCAGATACCCAACTAATATTTGACATTAGCGCAGTTCTTACGTTCAAGGACCAATCCAAGAGGTTCAAACATGGGATAGATGTCCAAATGAGGAAGCGTGGAAATACTTGTTTTACTAGCACCTAATTATTGTTAATGACGAGTTTTAGTTATCCTCTTGTTAAAGTTGACTTATTATTTTTAATCTGTAAAAAATAATTCGATAAATAATACTAATATTTAAAAGTGACAACTAAACAATGTTGTCTAATGAAACTCGTGTAAACTATACTGCCATTGGCCAAAGAGAGATTGAAAGAGATGATTGGCTGTCCTGGGAAATTGAAACCACATCCAGATTATCCTCTTTTCTACTGATCTATATGGAGATACTTTTTATATGTAGTAAGCAGAAGGAAATGTCTTAAAACTTTAACGAAAAGTACAAAATGATACCAGATATGTTGGGAAGATGAAAGCCCTAACGTAAGTTTGGGAGTATCGGCACATAAAACCAACATGAGGGGAAAACAAGTTGTTATTTTGTAATGATTAGTCATTTACATTTTTAAGACATGAACTAAATTTCTAAAACTTTAATATTATGAAGAAGAAAAAAAAGCAAAACCAAGAAGTTTGTTGAATGTCTTAAGAGGGAGAACTACCTTTCCTCCATCCAACCCAGCAATGATCATCGTATTGATTCAATTGGCGTACAACTTTTATTTTCACAGATAGAGGTATGTAATGAAGAATTAATAATGTTACACAGCATGATTATCTATTTGTTTTGCAAATTATGCCTTATGTGGATGCTGAAGATAAATGTTTATATATTCATCAGTATTAATATTTATCGTTTGAAAGTGACACATCATTCGAATATCTAGTGGGATACCTCTCCTGATGAGCAATATGTCCGTTATTATTTGGAGGATAAGGGTTTCGCCGCCATTTATAATTAGGTGTGCCAGTATCTCCATCCTGTGATCTATATACACAGCATAGTAATCTGGGATCTGAAATAATTGTGAGTGTTCTGTTAAAAGAGCCCATGATTAAGTATGAATCAGACATGCATTTTAAGGTAAAGTTGTAATGTTTGCACGTTTAAACTTTGGTAACCACATTGGACGGAAGGGCCCAAAATTCACATGATTTTTATTTTGCAGAAAGTTAAGATAAGTGCTTTGCGCTTAAAATACATATTTAATAGCTGAAGACATTTTGAAAGATAAGCATAATATAATCCTTCATATGCATCGGTGTAGGATAGGTAAATTCCAAACGAAGGTCAGAATTTTGCGTCAGACATTAGACTTTGCCGAGTGTATGACGCAAAGTTTTGATCCTGAGGGTGGAAGTTTCCCATCGTACACTTTAGCATAATGAAGGATTCTTTTTCTCACATTTCTAAGGGTGGAAGTCAATATGGAGTATTGTAAATAATGATGTAACTTTCAAACAGCAAAAACCCATTGAAAATCTCCGTACCTTAAGATAGAGCCTAAAAAGTTAGGCTTACACTGAATAATTCAAGGCAAACTTTAAATGACGTTTAAACACATTTTAGCTTTCAAAAAACAGTGGTTGAAACGGCTATAGTAATAGCAATACACAGCGTCCGAATTGTGTACTGCCTATAGCTTGCTCAATGATATAAATGTGAATAGGCCAAAAAATAAAGTCCACTTTTATCTATAAGATTAATCGAGACAGAAAAAAAATAATGAAATAGTCATTGATTCAGCTTTGATCTAGAACTGATATACTCTTCAGCAATAATAATGAGAATATTAATTTAAAACATTAATAATTGCAACAAAGGCTTTTTCAATTCGAAATATTGGACTAAAGAAGCCGTAAATGTAGAAAGATCGATCAGTGCAAAATGACCTGTTTTCAGGACACGTAACTTCAACATGTGTTGCAGTTAATGTTTATCTTGATTTATGTGAAAGAATATTCAAGTGACGACGGAAATCGTGAGGTTAATGCTACTTTGTGTGCATTACGCTCGCATTAGAAGGTCAAAATAGTCCAAGAGTCAAAATTAAGGTCACGTCTGAGGTAGGACAGTTATCCTGCACCGGTGTTCTACACTGTAAAACTAAATCATAACATATAGAAATATGAGAAAAGTCTTTTTGTTGGTATTCGATAAAATTGTACCATGTTCAATTAAAAATATGTTCTTTCTATTTTTGAAGTGTTAGAATTGCTATACTAAAAACTACATTTACTTTGTAATTATTTTTGTTTACGGTTTTGTTTTGGATTGAAAAAAACACATTCTGAGACGTTATTTGACCACATATGCGTACTGTTTAAGTCCTACATAATGTTCTGATAATTCCTCGCTAAAACAGTATCTGTCTATTTCTAGAAACGCTAAATGCCTACATTTCATTTATAATTATGTGATTTTTTTAAAAATCAAATCAAAATTTTACATATATAAGCCTCTTACTCTTTCAACACTTAATATTAGCCTGTAAAATATCTGCAAAAAATATGAATAATTTCTATGGAAACAAAATAATTTGGACAAAAGATCTTATACACTCCTTCATGAATGTTAAAGTTCAGTCTAATCTTGTACATGCATAGCATTTTATGTTGACGGACAGACTACAGATAATTAGCAAAAATTCACGTAAAAACTTGTTTTGCTGTGAAATAGTGTAACCTGCTTTATATATATTAGACCGAAAAGACAAATGAAATAGAGATTGATGAAGAATGAAATTATGAAATAACACCTTTTTAAAAAATATAGTATTTATGGACGAGACAGGATTTTATTTTTATCATTCAAATGCGAATACCTCACTGATGTCATAATGTGACTCTAAAAAGATTGAAGGAAAAGGTTGTCAAGTTGATTCAAAACGGGGAGGAGATTTTAAAGATATACAATGTATATATCCTTGTTAGTATCTCTCTTTCCTTCCGACTTTCCTTCTTTTTTACTTTCTAACCTTTCTTCAACTAACTAACCTCGGCTTAACACACACACACACAAAGACACACACTTGTATACATTTGCAATTCTAACCACAATCTCAAACTTGTAACATCTGCTATTATTTTCCCATCTACTGAGCCTTTGTGGGGTAAGTTCATTTTTAATTTAATTTACCGCATACAGAAATATCTGAAGAGACAGTATATTGGAGTCAACGAAGTGCCTTCCCTAACATGCAATGTAGACTCTCTATATTATAAAAATTATAATTAAAGGCTTAAATCCCTTCCGAGAAAAAATCATATTGACCAAAGATCTGCCTTTTTAAGCATACATACATACATACATACATACATACATACATACATACATACATACATACATACATACATACATGCATGCATGCATGCATGCATGCATACATACATACATACATACATACATACATACATACATACATACATACATACATACATACATACATACATACATACATATGCATACTATACTAACATAGGTACATGAAAGTTCGTATTAATCCGTTTGCAAACCAATCAACCGTCTAATGCAAAATCTAGCCAAAAATAAAACAATGTAGAGGCAGCCAGGAACACAACAATGATTCTATTGCCAGTTTGAAGATGGCTATTAAGTTTTAGCAAGCTATTCCTAATCAGTACTTCTTCAACTTCAATACTACATGTACTTGAAAATTCACAATGGCGAAATTTGCTCTCAAGCAGACAGCCTAACTCAATCTTGAAACTGTCAGATGTCCTTCCTGGCACAAACGTTTACTCTCAGTACCACCATAAAAAATTCCATGCGTTCTTTTTTTTTTTTTTTTTTTTTTTTTGCAATGATAAAAAACATAAACTATATCTAAGTCTTTAAAGCCTCTTTTTATCTTTTTTCATGTCTAAAGCTATAGAACATATTGTGTACAAGTGTCAGGATCTGAGCAAGTGTGTTCACATTCACAATGAACGTTTTATGTAAAAACTGAGTGTCATCCATTCAGCTCAAACTTACGGTATATTCTCTTTTGGGGCAGGGAATCTTTTTTAACATTTATATCAATTTCTACGTGATCTCAGTGTCTACTAGTGATATTTCAGGAAAGTTTGCTGCCCGAGTCAAGTCTCAAGTCAGGTTTTACATACTGAATAATCTATACAACCTGACATGGTATGTTAGGTCTTCAAATCAGAGTCACTTCTCAAAGGGGTATTTTGTTTCTGCATTTATAGGGTTATTATATGTTAGGCTATACGTTAGTACACTTTTTCAGCATTTGTAGCTAAAGCATTGTATGTGTAGTAGGCATGCATGATGGGCAAAGCCTTTTATATTTTCCTTAAGCTCTGAATATGATGATCAAGAAAGTGAATACCAGTAGTATTAGTTACAAGTTTGTATCTAGCTTACGAGTATCCAAACTATGTTACAATGCCCTTTCTTGGTTGAATATTGTTCACACACCGTAACAAGATCATATTATTGATCATATCCCGTAACACTATCTCTGATCGATGTTTAGTCTGCCTGTCTTCATGTTCCACTCAATAAAACTACCTGCTCTCATTAGAATAGGTTTATTTTCTTCGGCAGGTATCTCATAGGTTCTTTGAAGCTTTTAGTATCGAACTCCAAGATTATGTCAAGATGGAACTAAACAAAATCCCCACATCTGGTCTTGAATTACTATCGTGCTTAAATTTTCATGGTTGTTTTCTCATAGCGACCTGTTTATCTTATCTGATATTTATAATCTTGGACTTGCTGTGCTATAACTCTCAACCTTATTAATTTGCATTCATAGAAGACAAGTGGTGGAAAGTGAGTTTGGAGAACGAATGTGTTGTAACAATTAGTGCCATGAAATAGGGACCTTCTTTCAATAACATTCTTTGTTCCTATTCATATGCACTCTTTGACAAAAATAATATACAGGCAATGATGTGTGTGGAGGTAGGTGGATGAATTTGTGAATGGCAAAGTATAGGATTTAATCTGGAGAATCACACATCTTTATTTTTGTCGCAAGAAGATACAAACTATCTTGCCATTTACAACATCCACGCACACATACATTCACATTCTATTTACATCTTACAGCGTTGTCGTTGACACCATCCGAAGTGAATCTAAGTAACTAAACTGTGGTTTCATTTTTCAATGCATAAAAAGACTTCCAATTTGGATTCACCATTGCAAAGGCACATTATGACTCTTGTTTTATCAGTTTTCAATATATCTTCTATAAGCTGTATACTTGTTCCACGTTTTGCCCACATAGAATCACAAGCAATAGGATCGTGTTAGTTCTGAGCATGTTCCGATGATCGTGATCGTTCTATATTACAAGGCAAAGGAAAGGACGGCATGTGTTTGTTTCTTGTGCTTTTGTTCTAAGGTGAAACTCTTTCAGGCCATATGACAGGTATGCAAACAACTTCAAACGGAATTACAATTTTTAATCATCCAATAAAACATCTAAAATATGGAAATGGATAAACAAAAGGCCATCATGTTTTAACGATTTTGACATCTTTAGGCAGATAGACATGGTGAAACCGACATTTAACAATATGAAATAAAATACTGAAAGATGAGAATATCCACATAAATTGTGAAGGGAATGGTATCAAATGATCAATTGTTTTGAGTCTCAGAAAAAAGACTAATACTGCCAACTGAACTACAAACTGTCAAAGACCAAGATGATGTGGACTCTGAAGCAAACTACCCAAAAACAATTTCAAATCGTGTGTCTTTCCAATTTTGGCAAACTTCACAACGATTTGCTTCAATGAAAAAAGAATTGGAACGTTTATTAAATTTTTATGATTTTATTACAATGATTATTTTTAGAATATCCCATCTGGGGCACCGAAATCCCTGAATCGATGCTTGACAGAATGGTATCTATACTAGCTGTGATGTTAGCACTGTAACATAAAATTTAGCATGGATGCTATCTTGCACTAAAAATGCGAGTATAAGTTTGATTTCTGTTTTTCTTGCCCCATTATCGAATCACCTTAGTGTAATCCTTTTATGGCATCTAAAGCTACATTCTGTTATTAAATGCAGTGTAAGCTGTATGCGTTCTGTTGTATGAAAGTATTTCTCACTATAAATCAATTATTACTTACTGTATCACTTCATTTTCTTCTTCGTGATTTTTCAACTATCGTCCATGATTCAAATTTTAAAGTATTTGGATCTTTTCACGGCTTTGTTCAAAAAAATTTCGTAATATGTTAATGGTGTATGTTATTTTTAATTTCGTCCACTTGCTATGCGTATGACTCCTTTACTAATGGTCCTCTCTCTCTCTCTCTCTTTCTCTCTCTCTCTCTCTTAAAGAAGAAGGGTCTTAACTAAGTTTAGGTTTAAGAACCAGTAACCCAAGCCCACTGATTATCATTAGGACAAAGAAACGTATTCAAACTTAATTAAATTAATAACTTTACTCAATAAAAAGCTAAAGGAATTTCAACACTGAACTTCTACTTCGGATCTGAATAGTAAAGTCGGGCAAGTCTTAATATTTTTCGATTTCATCTAACATTGTTGGATATTTAAAATCAATTGGTAATTGTGTATGACAAACTCTGTGAATTCACTATTTTTGCGGAAACAATAAGAGCCTATTCTCAATCAAAACGTTATGTACCGGCGAAAACATTTTTTACAAAAACCATGAGAATGATACCCACAAAAATAAATGAATTCACATTATTTTTTTAAATCACCCGCAAGATACATTTTTGGTATCTTTCTCTTGTAATCAAAAGGAAACTATATCTACAATTTATATTGTATAGCGTAAAATAAGGAAATTCAATGATGACACTGGTCTGCAATTTTTTAGAAGTCGTCGGCTTTAAAGATGAAATGTGCTATTTGTTATGGATTTTGATGTGCTGAATTCAAATATGCCCATTAAAACAACTGATTGGATACTGTTTCCAAGATATTTAAGTTTTCACATTTTAAGTCTATGTATATTGTGTACACAGTAGACTTTTAATCATAAATTGTAAACTTAGGTCTTTTCATGTGTTTCTGTTTGCTTTACATGATAATATTTCACCTGTCCTGTTTATGTAGCACTTTAAAAAACAGCACAAGGGTTATATAAATAAAAAATATATTGAAAAAAAGTAAAAAAAAACTATTATGTGTATATAAGTACATAATTCAGTCCTTATTCAGTGTCTACTCGGCGCTTCTGGGCTTGCCTCTTGTATTCATTAAATGGAGCATCTCTTGTCACTGTCCAGCAATAGCCTACAAGCATTGATGGGCTCCGTTTGCCCTGATAGCGTTTCTCCATTGTTGTAATGTCCTGGAGAAATCGCTCGCAGAGCTCGTCGCTCACTGCTCCGCAGTTCGGTGGAAAAAAATCTAGATGAGAGCGCAAAAAATGTATCTTTAGTGACATGTTGCAACCAAGGCTTTTGTATGCCTTGAGGAGGTTTTCCACCAACTTCCTATATTTGTCTGCCTTGTTGTTTCCGAGAACATGTGTTGCCACTAACTGGAAAGCTTTCCATGCCGTATTTTCCTTGCCACGCAGTGCACGGTGAAATGCATCATCTGGAAGAAGTTCACGAATCTGAGGACCAACAAAGACACCTTCCTTTATCTTAGCTTCACTTAACCTTTGTTACGACTCTATGGTCTAAGAAAAATGTAACAGAAAGAAAGTGAAACCAACAAATCAAGTAAAAATCAACAAGCAATTTATTACTAGATAATTAAAATGAAAAATCAAAAAGTCACTTACAGTAATGTGTTTTGAAATCCTATTAATCCAATAAGAATGATTGTTCTAATCAAAAGTCCTAAATATAGAATGTTCCGAATTCACGGCTGTGTCCTTGAATGTTATGATGTGCTAATGGTCTCCAAAGTCCTGATGTACTAGTAATCTTGATGTGCTGATGTCAAAATGAAGTATTCCAAAATATCTGAATAAGTTCACTTAAATTCCAAAATCATTAATTAAAAATCCAAAATCCAAAAGTTTATGAGCACTGTTATAATCCAATGAATATTTAAAATAATTCCTCTCTTAGAATTTGTAATGAATTTTCACAACTGTAATAGCTCTTTACAAGACTGATGGTAATGTCAAAACTGAAAAAATGTCCACCAAACATGGTATATATAAAGATTGGTCACATGACAGAATGTTCTAGAATATGAGTCATCTTAATGGAATTCTAACTGTAAACAAAATTCAACCTTGACCTTCAAATTGAGAAAAGATATTGATCAAAACAACCTAATTCAAGGACACTAGTTAAACATGTTTTTCCTAATAAACATAAAGATTTAAGTAAATATTAAAGTGCAGAAACATTTATAATTTCCCAAAATATCTACAATATTATATAAACATCATACATAACACCTCCCCGCATAAAGAAAAAGAAAGATTTATATTATAAAGCTTTCTTTTGAATATACATCTAATACTATAATAACCAAAATTACATAAGAACATGTTTTATGATACTAGACTTAATTACATCAAGCAATATTACATTTCTAGGCACGTGAGAGTGCATCTGCAATCACATTGTCTTTTCCCCTGATGTGTTTGATGTCAATGTTATATTCTTGCAATATCAAACTCCATCTCAACAATCTCCGATTTTTATCTTTCATTTTGTTGATGAAAGTAAGGGGATTGTGATCACTTTACACAATAATTGGAGAAAGAGCTGAGGTAACATACACTTCAAAATGCTGTAAAGCCAATATCAAAGCCAAACATTCCTTCTCAATTGTGGAATAATTTTTCTGGTGCTTGTTTAGTTTTTTAGAAAAAATAACACACAGGGTGATCCACACCACTTTTGTCTTCCTGAATCAATACTCCACCAACCCCTACATCACTTGCATCAACAGATAATTTAAATGATTGGCTGAAATTTGGTGCAGAAAGAACTGGTGCATTCTTAAGCATGGCCTTTAACTTGTCAAAAGATTCCTGACACTTGTCAGACCAACAAAATTTGGTTTTCTTACTCAATAAACTTGTCAAAGGTTCAGCAATTTTGGAAAAATTGGAACAAAATTTCCGATAATATCCAGCCATACCTAGAAATCGCATCAGTTGCTTTTTACAAATTGGAACTTGAAATTCAGAGATAGCTTTGACCTTAGCTTCTATAGGTTTAACTTGACCTTGTCCCACAATATGTCCTAAAAATGTGACACAAGCATGGCAAAACTCACTTTTGCTCAAATTAATTGTCAGATTCGCATCGCTGAGTCGATCAAAGAATTTTCGAATGGTTTCCAAATGATCTTCCCAGGTGTTGTTGTAGATAATCGCGTCATCGATATAAGCGTCACAATTATCAAGACCAAATGTTACCATGTTCATCAGACGTTGAAACGTTGCAGGCGAATTTTTCATTCCAAACGGCATGACTTTATATTGATAAAGTCCATCTGAAGTTACAAATGTTGAAATTTCTTTTGCCCTTTCCGTCAGTGGAATTTGCCAGAATCCTTTTAAAAGGTCAAACTTGGTGACATATTCCGCATTTCCAATTTTATCAATGCAATCGTCCATTCTTGGGATTGGAAATGAATCAGTTTTGGTGACACTGTTGACTTTTCTATAGTCAGTACACATACGGAATGTATTATCTGGCTTGGGAACAAGAATACATGGTGAACTCCAGTTACTTTTACTTGGTTCTATGAAATCATTCTCCAGTAAATACTGAATTTCTTTCTTCAGATAGTTCTGTTTGAGAGGATTCATCCTATAAGGATGCTGTTTCACAGGCGCAGAATCTACAATGTCAACGTCATGATAAATTTTACTTGCTCGTGTTGGAACATCAGGAAACAAGTGCTCATAGTCATGTAATAGCTGTTTTAGTTCATTTCTTTCCTGTTGTTGTAGATGTGAAAGTTTCTGGTCTAGGTTGTTCAATATTTCTGAATTCCGAAGATTGGTTATACCAGAGTCACTATAGTCTGATCGTATTGCATCGTTGATATCTTCACTGTGTGGGACAGGTACAACTAAATTAACTGAATAATTAGCTGGGCTATCTCTGTCAAAATATTCCTTTAACATATTTATATGACAAAGTTGTTTTTGTTTCCGTCTCCCAGGAGTGTTAATGATATAATTTAAGTCATTTACTTTCTTTTCAACGGTATAAGGACCAAAAAATTTAGCCTGAAGAGGATTCTGAGGTATGGGAAAGAGAGCCAGAACTTTGTTACCAGGTTTAAAACTCCTTTCCTGTGTATTTCTGTCATACCTTAATTTCATTTTTGACTGGGTATTGTGAAGATTAGTTCTTGCTACTTCACAGGCCTTTGACAACTTGTATTTGAAATCAGAGACATAATCAAGAAGATTAATCTTTGAATCTTCATTTGAAAGAAGTTTCTCTTTCAATAATTTCAATGCTCCACGGACAGTATGACCAAAAACTAGTTCAAAGGGACTAAAACCCAACGACTCTTGAACTGATTCCCTAACAGCAAACAACAACAAATGAACACCCTCATCCCAATCCTTTTCTGTATCAAAGCAATATGATCGAATCATATTCTTCAAAGTTTGATGAAATCTTTCCAAAGCACCTTGACTTTCAGGGTGATAGGCAGAAGATTTAAACTGTTGGATGCCTAATTCATGCATAACTTGTTGGAAAATTCCAGACATAAAATTTGACCCTTGATCCGACTGGACAGATTTGGGAAGGCCAACAAGTGTAAAAAACTTCACCAAAGCTTTCACAATAGTTTTAGTTTTTATATTTCTCAGAGAAATTGCTTCTGGAAATCTTGTAGATGTACACATGATGGTCAACAAGTATTGGTTGCCTGACTTGGTTTTAGGTAAAGGACCAACACAGTCTACTATTATTCTACTAAATGATTCATCAAATGCAGGAATAGGTTGCAGATGAGCCTTAGGTATCTTCTGATTGGGTTTTCCTACCATTTGACAAGTGTGACAAGATCTGCAGTATTTAGAAACATCACTTTTGAGTTTCGGCCAATAAAAATGATTCAAGATCTTGTGATAAGTCTTACGGACTCCTAAATGACCAGCCAAAGGAGTTTCATGGGCTAAATTAAGAATTTCCTGTCGATATGACTTAGGAAAAACAATTTGATAGCTCACTGACCACTCGTCACCAGCGGGTACATCAGGTGGTCTCCATTTCCTCATAAGGATCCCATTTTTCACAAAGTAACACACTGGAACTTGTGTGGCTTCAGTTTCACTAATAGCCCTCTGAAACAAACAAGATATCTCGGGATCTTGCTCCTGTTCAACGACAAGGGATTGTCGTTTGTCATCCTGATTAGAACAAAGAGAATGAGTTGCCAAAAGAGGATCACTGTGATCAATACCATTTGATTGATCAATACCTGAGGAAAAAGTGACCTCATCAAAAGACTGACCAATACATGTGTCAGCTAAAGGAATAATATCCTGATCAACATCAATCTCAAGAGCTCTTTTTGCCATAGCTCTAGTAACTGCACAAGCAGGGTACAAATCAGGGATTTCAGTTTCGACAGGATCAACTTTCTGATCCAAACAAGGCTTGTCAGTTACAAGTGGATTAACCACAACCTTATCTCCAGCTAGGTCATTGCCTAATAATAAATGAACACCCTCTATGGGTAAAGAAGTCACTGCCCCAACAGTCACAGGTCCAGAAACTAAGTCTGATGCCAAATTTACACAATGAAGAGGAACATTTACAAAGCCGCACTCTACTCCCTGAACAAGAACACTTTCACTTGAAGAAGACTCCTCAGACAAAGGCAAAGTACCTGATAATAAAAGACTCTGAGAAGCTCCAGTGTCCCTTAATATTTTAATAGGGATAGGTTTGGCAGAATCACCAATAAGTGATATACAACCTTCTGACATGAATGGTTCATAAGCTTCCAAAATAGAATCAGACTGGGGTTTGTTTGACCCAACAAATGTATTGCTTTCAATACAAGACCGTGACCTTGACCTCGTAGAAATAAGAGCATTTGGAAAAGCTCTGTCTTTACTCTGTAGCTTATTTTTCAACTTGAAGCAATCAGAAATAACGTGCCCTTTCGTTTTACAATAAGTGCACGTAGGAAGAGATAAGGATTTCTGATCAGTCTTATCAGATGTTTGATTCCTAACAGTTGTGCTGTTGTGAAATTTGGAAGTACTCGAATGAGATTGAAATGGTTTTTTACCAGAAAACTGCTGAGAGGACGATTTATTACCAAATGAAATTTTGTGAGTCATTGCATAATCATCAACCATACGAGCAGCATTTTCCAAAGTTTCCACATTCTGCTCGTCAAGATAGGTTTTAACATCACTATGGATGCACCTCTTGAACTCTTCAATTAATTTTCTCATGCACTCTATCCCCTCCTGGATAGGTTTTGAAATGAAATTCTGAACATTAGATGCCATAGTAAATGCTTGTTGGTTTCACACAAAAACAATTTCTCTATATAAAATCTTTGCCAAAGACAAAAAAAAATTCTCCGAGACAAAATCAATATGAATTTCAAAGATAAATTTAATATCTCTAATATGCTTTAAAGAAATTCAGATCCCGGAACGAGCCCCCAATTTCTGTTACGACTCTATGGTCTAAGAAAAATGTAACAGAAAGAAAGTGAAACCAACAAATCAAGTAAAAATCAACAAGCAATTTATTACTAGATAATTAAAATGAAAAATCAAAAAGTCACTTACAGTAATATGTTTTGAAATCCTAATAATCCAATAAGAATGATTGTTCTAATCAAAAGTCCTAAATATAGAATGTTCCGAATTCACGGCTGTGTCCTTGAATGTTATGATGTGCTAATGGTCTCCAAAGTCCTGATGTACTAGTAATCTTGATGTGCTGATGTCAAAATGAAGTATTCCAAAATATCTGAATAAGTTCACTTAAATTCCAAAATCATTAATTAAAAATCCAAAATCCAAAAGTTTATGAGCACTGTTATAATCCAATGAATATTTAAAATAATTCCTCTCTTAGAATTTGTAATGAATTTTCACAACTGTAATAGCTCTTTACAAGACTGATGGTAATGTCAAAACTGAAAAAATGTCCACCAAACATGGTATATATAAAGATTGGTCACATGACAGAATGTTCTAGAATATGAGTCATCTTAATGGAATTCTAACTGTAAACAAAATTCAACCTTGACCTTCAAATTGAGAAAAGATATTGATCAAAACAACCTAATTCAAGGACACTAGTTAAACATGTTTTTCCTAATAAACATAAAGATTTAAGTAAATATTAAAGTGCAGAAACATTTATAATTTCCCAAAATATCTACAATATTATATAAACATCATACATAACACCTCCCCGCATAAAGAAAAAGAAAGATTTATATTATAAAGCTTTCTTTTGAATATACATCTAATACTATAATAACCAAAATTACATAAGAACATGTTTTATGATACTAGACTTAATTACATCAAGCAATATTACATTTCTAGGCACGTGAGAGTGCATCTGCAATCACATTGTCTTTTCCCCTGATGTGTTTGATGTCAATGTTATATTCTTGCAATATCAAACTCCATCTCAACAATCTCCGATTTTTATCTTTCATTTTGTTGATGAAAGTAAGGGGATTGTGATCACTTTACACAATAATTGGAGAAAGAGCTGAGGTAACATACACTTCAAAATGCTGTAAAGCCAATATCAAAGCCAAACATTCCTTCTCAATTGTGGAATAATTTTTCTGGTGCTTGTTTAGTTTTTTAGAAAAATAACACACAGGGTGATCCACACCACTTTTGTCTTCCTGAATCAATACTCCACCAACCCCTACATCACTTGCATCAACAGATAATTTAAATGATTGGCTGAAATTTGGTGCAGAAAGAACTGGTGCATTCTTAAGCATGGCCTTTAACTTGTCAAAAGATTCCTGACACTTGTCAGACCAACAAAATTTGGTTTTCTTACTCAATAAACTTGTCAAAGGTTCAGCAATTTTGGAAAAATTGGAACAAAATTTCCGATAATATCCAGCCATACCTAGAAATCGCATCAGTTGCTTTTTACAAATTGGAACTTGAAATTCAGAGATAGCTTTGACCTTAGCTTCTATAGGTTTAACTTGACCTTGTCCCACAATATGTCCTAAAAATGTGACACAAGCATGGCAAAACTCACTTTTGCTCAAATTAATTGTCAGATTCGCATCGCTGAGTCGATCAAAGAATTTTCGAATGGTTTCCAAATGATCTTCCCAGGTGTTGTTGTAGATAATCACGTCATCGATATAAGCGTCACAATTATCAAGACCAAATGTTACCATGTTCATCAGACGTTGAAACGTTGCAGGCGAATTTTTCATTCCAAACGGCATGACTTTATATTGATAAAGTCCATCTGAAGTTACAAATGTTGAAATTTCTTTTGCCCTTTCCGTCAGTGGAATTTGCCAGAATCCTTTTAAAAGGTCAAACTTGGTGACATATTCCGCATTTCCAATTTTATCAATGCAATCGTCCATTCTTGGGATTGGAAATGAATCAGTTTTGGTGACACTGTTGACTTTTCTATAGTCAGTACACATACGGAATGTATTATCTGGCTTGGGAACAAGAATACATGGTGAACTCCAGTTACTTTTACTTGGTTCTATGAAATCATTCTCCAGTAAATACTGAATTTCTTTCTTCAGATAGTTCTGTTTGAGAGGATTCATCCTATAAGGATGCTGTTTCACAGGCGCAGAATCTACAATGTCAACGTCATGATAAATTTTACTTGCTCGTGTTGGACCATCAGGAAACAAGTGCTCATAGTCATGTAATAGCTGTTTTAGTTCATTTCTTTCCTGTTGTTGTAGATGTGAAAGTTTCTGGTCTAGGTTGTTCAATATTTCTGAATTCCGAAGATTGGTTATACCAGAGTCACTATAGTCTGATCGTATTCCATCGTTGATATCTTCACTGTGTGGGACAGGTACAACTAAATTAACTGAATAATTAGCTGGGCTATCTCTGTCAAAATATTCCTTTAACATATTTATATGACAAAGTTGTTTTTGTTTCCGTCTCCCAGGAGTGTTAATGATATAATTTAAGTCATTTACTTTCTTTTCAACGGTATAAGGACCAAAAAATTTAGCCTGAAGAGGATTCTGAGGTATGGGAAAGAGAGCCAGAACTTTGTTACCAGGTTTAAAACTCCTTTCCTGTGTATTTCTGTCATACCTTAATTTCATTTTTGACTGGGTATTGTGAAGATTAGTTCTTGCTACTTCACAGGCCTTTGACAACTTGTATTTGAAATCAGAGACATAATCAAGAAGATTAATCTTTGAATCTTCATTTGAAAGAAGTTTCTCTTTCAATAATTTCAATGGTCCACGGACAGTATGACCAAAAACTAGTTCAAAGGGACTAAAACCCAACGACTCTTGAACTGATTCCCTAACAGCAAACAACAACAAATGAACACCCTCATCCCAATCCTTTTCTGTATCAAAGCAATATGATCGAATCATATTCTTCAAAGTTTGATGAAATCTTTCCAAAGCACCTTGACTTTCAGGGTGATAGGCAGAAGATTTAAACTGTTGGATGCCTAATTCATGCATAACTTGTTGGAAAATTCCAGACATAAAATTTGACCCTTGATCCGACTGGACAGATTTGGGAAGGCCAACAAGTGTAAAAAAACTTCACCAAAGCTTTCACAATAGTTTTAGTTTTTATATTTCTCAGAGAAATTGCTTCTGGAAATCTTGTAGATGTACACATGATGGTCAACAAGTATTGGTTGCCTGACTTGGTTTTAGGTAAAGGACCAACACAGTCTACTATTATTCTACTAAATGATTCATCAAATGCAGGAATAGGTTGCAGATGAGCCTTAGGTATCTTCTGATTGGGTTTTCCTACCATTTGACAAGTGTGACAAGATCTGCAGTATTTAGAAACATCACTTTTGAGTTTCGGCCAATAAAAATGATTCAAGATCTTGTGATAAGTCTTACGGACTCCTAAATGACCAGCCAAAGGAGTTTCATGGGCTAAATTAAGAATTTCCTGTCGATATGACTTAGGAAAAACAATTTGATAGCTCACTGACCACTCGTCACCAGCGGGTACATCAGGTGGTCTCCATTTCCTCATAAGGACCCCATTTTTCACAAAGTAACACACTGGAACCTGTGTGGCTTCAGTTTCACTAATAGCCCTCTGAAACAAACAAGATATCTCGGGATCTTGCTCCTGTTCAACGACAAGGGATTGTCGTTTGTCATCCTGATTAGAACAAAGAGAATGAGTTGCCAAAAGAGGATCACTGTGATCAATACCATTTGATTGATCAATACCTGAGGAAAAAGTGACCTCATCAAAAGACTGACCAATACATGTGTCAGCTAAAGGAATAATATCCTGATCAACATCAATCTCAAGAGCTCTTTTTGCCATAGCTCTAGTAACTGCACAAGCAGGGTACAAATCAGGGATTTCAGTTTCGACAGGATCAACTTTCTGATCCAAACAAGGCTTGTCAGTTACAAGTGGATTAACCACAACCTTATCTCCAGCTAGGTCATTGCCTAATAATAAATGAACACCCTCTATGGGTAAAGAAGTCACTGCCCCAACAGTCACAGGTCCAGAAACTAAGTCTGATGCCAAATTTACACAATGAAGAGGAACATTTACAAAGCCGCACTCTACTCCCTGAACAAGAACACTTTCACTTGAAGAAGACTCCTCAGACAAAGGCAAAGTACCTGATAATAAAAGACTCTGAGAAGCTCCAGTGTCCCTTAATATTTTAATAGGGATAGGTTTGGCAGAATCACCAATAAGTGATATACAACCTTCTGACATGAATGGTTCATAAGCTTCCAAAATAGAATCAGACTGGGGTTTGTTTGACCCAACAAATGTATTGCTTTCAATACAAGACCGTGACCTTGACCTCGTAGAAATAAGAGCATTTGGAAAAGCTCTGTCTTTACTCTGTAGCTTATTTTTCAACTTGAAGCAATCAGAAATAACGTGCCCTTTCGTTTTACAATAAGTGCACGTAGGAAGAGATAAGGATTTCTGATCAGTCTTATCAGATGTTTGATTCCTAACAGTTGTGCTGTTGTGAAATTTGGAAGTACTCGAATGAGATTGAAATGGTTTTTTACCAGAAAACTGCTGAGAGGACGATTTATTACCAAATGAAATTTTGTGAGTCATTGCATAATCATCAACCATACGAGCAGCATTTTCCAAAGTTTCCACATTCTGCTCGTCAAGATAGGTTTTAACATCACTATGGATGCACCTCTTGAACTCTTCAATTAATTTTCTCATGCACTCTATCCCCTCCTGGATAGGTGTTGAAATGAAATTCTGAACATTAGATGCCATAGTAAATGCTTGTTGGTTTCACACAAAAACAATTTCTCTATATAAAATCTTTGCCAAAGACAAAAAAAAATTCTCCGAGACAAAATCAATATGAATTTCAAAGATAAATTTAATATCTCTAATATGCTTCAAAGAAATTCAGATCCCGGAACGAGCCCCCAATTTCTGTTACGACTCTATGGTCTAAGAAAAATGTAACAGAAAGAAAGTGAAACCAACAAATCAAGTAAAAATCAACAAGCAATTTATTACTAGATAATTAAAATGAAAAATCAAAAAGTCACTTACAGTAATGTGTTTTGAAATCCTAATAATCCAATAAGAATGATTGTTCTAATCAAAAGTCCTAAATATAGAATGTTCCGAATTCACGGCTGTGTCCTTGAATGTTATGATGTGCTAATGGTCTCCAAAGTCCTGATGTACTAGTAATCTTGATGTGCTGATGTCAAAATGAAGTATTCCAAAATATCTGAATAAGTTCACTTAAATTCCAAAATCATTAATTAAAAATCCAAAATCCAAAAGTTTATGAGCACTGTTATAATCCAATGAATATTTAAAATAATTCCTCTCTTAGAATTTGTAATGAATTTTCACAACTGTAATAGCTCTTTACAAGACTGATGGTAATGTCAAAACTGAAAAAATGTCCACCAAACATGGTATATATAAAGATTGGTCACATGACAGAATGTTCTAGAATATGAGTCATCTTAATGGAATTCTAACTGTAAACAAAATTCAACCTTGACCTTCAAATTGAGAAAAGATATTGATCAAAACAACCTAATTCAAGGACACTAGTTAAACATGTTTTTCCTAATAAACATAAAGATTTAAGTAAATATTAAAGTGCAGAAACATTTATAATTTCCCAAAATATCTACAATATTATATAAACATCATACATAACACCTCCCCTCATAAAGAAAAAGAAAGATTTATATTATAAAGCTTTCTTTTGAATATACATCTAATACTATAATAACCAAAATTACATAAGAACATGTTTTATGATACTAGACTTAATTACATCAAGCAATATTACATTTCTAGGCACGTGAGAGTGCATCTGCAATCACATTGTCTTTTCCCCTGATGTGTTTGATGTCAATGTTATATTCTTGCAATATCAAACTCCATCTCAACAATCTCCGATTTTTATCTTTCATTTTGTTGATGAAAGTAAGGGGATTGTGATCACTTTACACAATAATTGGAGAAAGAGCTGAGGTAACATACACTTCAAAATGCTGTAAAGCCAATATCAAAGCCAAACATTCCTTCTCAATTGTGGAATAATTTTTCTGGTGCTTGTTTAGTTTTTTAGAAAAATAACACACAGGGTGATCCACACCACTTTTGTCTTCCTGAATCAATACTCCACCAACCCCTACATCACTTGCATCAACAGATAATTTAAATGATTGGCTGAAATTTGGTGCAGAAAGAACTGGTGCATTCTTAAGCATGGCCTTTAACTTGTCAAAAGATTCCTGACACTTGTCAGACCAACAAAATTTGGTTTTCTTACTCAATAAACTTGTCAAAGGTTCAGCAATTTTGGAAAAATTGGAACAAAATTTCCGATAATATCCAGCCATACCTAGAAATCGCATCAGTTGCTTTTTACAAATTGGAACTTGAAATTCAGAGATAGCTTTGACCTTAGCTTCTATAGGTTTAACTTGACCTTGTCCCACAATATGTCCTAAAAATGTGACACAAGCATGGCAAAACTCACTTTTGCTCAAATTAATTGTCAGATTCGCATCGCTGAGTCGATCAAAGAATTTTCGAATGGTTTCCAAATGATCTTCCCAGGTGTTGTTGTAGATAATCACGTCATCGATATAAGCGTCACAATTATCAAGACCAAATGTTACCATGTTCATCAGACGTTGAAACGTTGCAGGCGAATTTTTCATTCCAAACGGCATGACTTTATATTGATAAAGTCCATCTGGAGTTACAAATGTTGAAATTTCTTTTGCCCTTTCCGTCAGTGGAATTTGCCAGAATCCTTTTAAAAGGTCAAACTTGGTGACATATTCCGCATTTCCAATTTTATCAATGCAATCGTCCATTCTTGGGATTGGAAATGAATCAGTTTTGGTGACACTGTTGACTTTTCTATAGTCAGTACACATACGGAATGTATTATCTGGCTTGGGAACAAGAATACATGGTGAACTCCAGTTACTTTTACTTGGTTCTATGAAATCATTCTCCAGTAAATACTGAATTTCTTTCTTCAGATAGTTCTGTTTGAGAGGATTCATCCTATAAGGATGCTGTTTCACAGGCGCAGAATCTACAATGTCAACGTCATGATAAATTTTACTTGCTCGTGTTGGAACATCAGGAAACAAGTGCTCATAGTCATGTAATAGCTGTTTTAGTTCATTTCTTTCCTGTTGTTGTAGATGTGAAAGTTTCTGGTCTAGGTTGTTCAATATTTCTGAATTCCGAAGATTGGTTATACCAGAGTCACTATAGTCTGATCGTATTCCATCGTTGATATCTTCACTGTGTGGGACAGGTACAACTAAATTAACTGAATAATTAGCTGGGCTATCTCTGTCAAAATATTCCTTTAACATATTTATATGACAAAGTTGTTTTTGTTTCCGTCTCCCAGGAGTGTTAATGATATAATTTAAGTCATTTACTTTCTTTTCAACGGTATAAGGACCAAAAAATTTAGCCTGAAGAGGATTCTGAGGTATGGGAAAGAGAGCCAGAACTTTGTCACCAGGTTTAAAACTCCTTTCCTGTGTATTTCTGTCATACCTTAATTTCATTTTTGACTGGGTATTGTGAAGATTAGTTCTTGCTACTTCACAGGCCTTTGACAACTTGTATTTGAAATCAGAGACATAATCAAGAAGATTAATCTTTGAATCTTCATTTGAAAGAAGTTTCTCTTTCAATAATTTCAATGGTCCACGGACAGTATGACCAAAAACTAGTTCAAAGGGACTAAAACCCAACGACTCTTGAACTGATTCCCTAACAGCAAACAACAACAAATGAACACCCTCATCCCAATCCTTTTCTGTATCAAAGCAATATGATCGAATCATATTCTTCAAAGTTTGATGAAATCTTTCCAAAGCACCTTGACTTTCAGGGTGATAGGCAGAAGATTTAAACTGTTGGATGCCTAATTCATGCATAACTTGTTGGAAAATTCCAGACATAAAATTTGACCCTTGATCCGACTGGACAGATTTGGGAAGGCCAACAAGTGTAAAAAAACTTCACCAAAGCTTTCACAATAGTTTTAGTTTTTATATTTCTCAGAGAAATTGCTTCTGGAAATCTTGTAGATGTACACATGATGGTCAACAAGTATTGGTTGCCTGACTTGGTTTTAGGTAAAGGACCAACACAGTCTACTATTATTCTACTAAATGATTCATCAAATGCAGGAATAGGTTGCAGATGAGCCTTAGGTATCTTCTGATTGGGTTTTCCTACCATTTGACAAGTGTGACAAGATCTGCAGTATTTAGAAACATCACTTTTGAGTTTCGGCCAATAAAAATGATTCAAGATCTTGTGATAAGTCTTACGGACTCCTAAATGACCAGCCAAAGGAGTTTCATGGGCTAAATTAAGAATTTCCTGTTGATATGACTTAGGAAAAACAATTTGATAGCTCACTGACCACTCGTCACCAGCGGGTACATCAGGTGGTCTCCATTTCCTTATAAGGACCCCATTTTTCACAAAGTAACACACTGGAACTTGTGTGGCTTCAGTTTCACTAATAGCCCTCTGAAACAAACAAGATATCTCGGGATCTTGCTCCTGTTCAACGACAAGGGATTGTCGTTAGTCATCCTGATTAGAACAAAGAGAATGAGTTGCCAAAAGAGGATCACTGTGATCAATACCATTTGATTGATCAATACCTGAGGAAAAAGTGACCTCATCAAAAGACTGACCAATACATGTGTCAGCTAAAGGAATAATATCCTGATCAACATCAATCTCAAGAGCTCTTTTTGCCATAGCTCTAGTAACTGCACAAGCAGGGTACAAATCAGGGATTTCAGTTTCGACAGGATCAACTTTCTGATCCAAACAAGGCTTGTCAGTTACAAGTGGATTAACCACAACCTTATCTCCAGCTAGGTCATTGCCTAATAATAAATGAACACCCTCTATGGGTAAAGAAGTCACTGCCCCAACAGTCACAGGTCCAGAAACTAAGTCTGATGCCAAATTTACACAATGAAGAGGAACATTTACAAAGCCGCACTCTACTCCCTGAACAAGAACACTTTCACTTGAAGAAGACTCCTCAGACAAAGGCAAAGTACCTGATAATAAAAGACTCTGAGAAGCTCCAGTGTCCCTTAATATTTTAATAGGGATAGGTTTGGCAGAATCACCAATAAGTGATATACAACCTTCTGACATGAATGGTTCATAAGCTTCCAAAATAGAATCAGACTGGGGTTTGTTTGACCCAACAAATGTATTGCTTTCAATACAAGACCGTGACCTTGACCTCGTAGAAATAAGAGCATTTGGAAAAGCTCTGTCTTTACTCTGTAGCTTATTTTTCAACTTGAAGCAATCAGAAATAACGTGCCCTTTCGTTTTACAATAAGTGCACGTAGGAAGAGATAAGGATTTCTGATCAGTCTTATCAGATGTTTGATTCCTAACAGTTGTGCTGTTGTGAAATTTGGAAGTACTCGAATGAGATTGAAATGGTTTTTTACCAGAAAACTGCTGAGAGGACGATTTATTACCAAATGAAATTTTGTGAGTCATTGCATAATCATCAACCATACGAGCAGCATTTTCCAAAGTTTCCACATTCTGCTCGTCAAGATAGGTTTTAACATCACTATGGATGCACCTCTTGAACTCTTCAATTAATTTTCTCATGCACTCTATCCCCTCCTGGATAGGTTTTGAAATGAAATTCTGAACATTAGATGCCATAGTAAATGCTTGTTGGTTTCACACAAAAACAATTTCTCTATATAAAATCTTTGCCAAAGACAAAAAAAAATTCTCCGAGACAAAATCAATATGAATTTCAAAGATAAATTTAATATCTCTAATATGCTTTAAAGAAATTCAGATCCCGGAACGAGCCCCCAATTTCTGTTACGACTCTATGGTCTAAGAAAAATGTAACAGAAAGAAAGTGAAACCAACAAATCAAGTAAAAATCAACAAGCAATTTATTACTAGATAATTAAAATGAAAAATCAAAAAGTCACTTACAGTAATGTGTTTTGAAATCCTAATAATCCAATAAGAATGATTGTTCTAATCAAAAGTCCTAAATATAGAATGTTCCGAATTCACGGCTGTGTCCTTGAATGTTATGATGTGCTAATGGTCTCCAAAGTCCTGATGTACTAGTAATCTTGATGTGCTGATGTCAAAATGAAGTATTCCAAAATATCTGAATAAGTTCACTTAAATTCCAAAATCATTAATTAAAAATCCAAAATCCAAAAGTTTATGAGCACTGTTATAATCCAATGAATATTTAAAATAATTCCTCTCTTAGAATTTGTAATGAATTTTCACAACTGTAATAGCTCTTTACAAGACTGATGGTAATGTCAAAACTGAAAAAATGTCCACCAAACATGGTATATATAAAGATTGGTCACATGACAGAATGTTCTAGAATATGAGTCATCTTAATGGAATTCTAACTGTAAACAAAATTCAACCTTGACCTTCAAATTGAGAAAAGATATTGATCAAAACAACCTAATTCAAGGACACTAGTTAAACATGTTTTTCCTAATAAACATAAAGATTTAAGTAAATATTAAAGTGCAGAAACATTTATAATTTCCCAAAATATCTACAATATTATATAAACATCATACATAACACCTCCCCTCATAAAGAAAAAGAAAGATTTATATTATAAAGCTTTCTTTTGAATATACATCTAATACTATAATAACCAAAATTACATAAGAACATGTTTTATGATACTAGACTTAATTACATCAAGCAATATTACATTTCTAGGCACGTGAGAGTGCATCTGCAATCACATTGTCTTTTCCCCTGATGTGTTTGATGTCATTGTTATATTCTTGCAATATCAAACTCCATCTCAACAATCTCCGATTTTTATCTTTCATTTTGTTGATGAAAGTAAGGGGATTGTGATCACTTTACACAATAATTGGAGAAAGAGCTGAGGTAACATACACTTCAAAATGCTGTAAAGCCAATATCAAAGCCAAACATTCCTTCTCAATTGTGGAATAATTTTTCTGGTGCTTGTTTAGTTTTTTAGAAAAATAACACACAGGGTGATCCACACCACTTTTGTCTTCCTGAATCAATACTCCACCAACCCCTACATCACTTGCATCAACAGATAATTTAAATGATTGGCTGAAATTTGGTGCAGAAAGAACTGGTGCATTCTTAAGCATGGCCTTTAACTTGTCAAAAGATTCCTGACACTTGTCAGACCAACAAAATTTGGTTTTCTTACTCAATAAACTTGTCAAAGGTTCAGCAATTTTGGAAAAATTGGAACAAAATTTCCGATAATATCCAGCCATACCTAGAAATCGCATCAGTTGCTTTTTACAAATTGGAACTTGAAATTCAGAGATAGCTTTGACCTTAGCTTCTATAGGTTTAACTTGACCTTGTCCCACAATATGTCCTAAAAATGTGACACAAGCATGGCAAAACTCACTTTTGCTCAAATTAATTGTCAGATTCGCATCGCTGAGTCGATCAAAGAATTTTCGAATGGTTTCCAAATGATCTTCCCAGGTGTTGTTGTAGATAATCACGTCATCGATATAAGCGTCACAATTATCAAGACCAAATGTTACCATGTTCATCAGACGTTGAAACGTTGCAGGCGAATTTTTCATTCCAAACGGCATGACTTTATATTGATAAAGTCCATCTGGAGTTACAAATGTTGAAATTTCTTTTGCCCTTTCCGTCAGTGGAATTTGCCAGAATCCTTTTAAAAGGTCAAACTTGGTGACATATTCCGCATTTCCAATTTTATCAATGCAATCGTCCATTCTTGGGATTGGAAATGAATCAGTTTTGGTGACACTGTTGACTTTTCTATAGTCAGTACACATACGGAATGTATTATCTGGCTTGGGAACAAGAATACATGGTGAACTCCAGTTACTTTTACTTGGTTCTATGAAATCATTCTCCAGTAAATACTGAATTTCTTTCTTCAGATAGTTCTGTTTGAGAGGATTCATCCTATAAGGATGCTGTTTCACAGGCGCAGAATCTACAATGTCAACGTCATGATAAATTTTACTTGCTCGTGTTGGAACATCAGGAAACAAGTGCTCATAGTCATGTAATAGCTGTTTTAGTTCATTTCTTTCCTGTTGTTGTAGATGTGAAAGTTTCTGGTCTAGGTTGTTCAATATTTCTGAATTCCGAAGATTGGTTATACCAGAGTCACTATAGTCTGATCGTATTCCATCGTTGATATCTTCACTGTGTGGGACAGGTACAACTAAATTAACTGAATAATTAGCTGGGCTATCTCTGTCAAAATATTCCTTTAACATATTTATATGACAAAGTTGTTTTTGTTTCCGTCTCCCAGGAGTGTTAATGATATAATTTAAGTCATTTACTTTCTTTTCAACGGTATAAGGACCAAAAAATTTAGCCTGAAGAGGATTCTGAGGTATGGGAAAGAGAGCCAGAACTTTGTCACCAGGTTTAAAACTCCTTTCCTGTGTATTTCTGTCATACCTTAATTTCATTTTTGACTGGGTATTGTGAAGATTAGTTCTTGCTACTTCACAGGCCTTTGACAACTTGTATTTGAAATCAGAGACATAATCAAGAAGATTAATCTTTGAATCTTCATTTGAAAGAAGTTTCTCTTTCAATAATTTCAATGGTCCACGGACAGTATGACCAAAAACTAGTTCAAAGGGACTAAAACCCAACGACTCTTGAACTGATTCCCTAACAGCAAACAACAACAAATGAACACCCTCATCCCAATCCTTTTCTGTATCAAAGCAATATGATCGAATCATATTCTTCAAAGTTTGATGAAATCTTTCCAAAGCACCTTGACTTTCAGGGTGATAGGCAGAAGATTTAAACTGTTGGATGCCTAATTCATGCATAACTTGTTGGAAAATTCCAGACATAAAATTTGACCCTTGATCCGACTGGACAGATTTGGGAAGGCCAACAAGTGTAAAAAAACTTCACCAAAGCTTTCACAATAGTTTTAGTTTTTATATTTCTCAGAGAAATTGCTTCTGGAAATCTTGTAGATGTACACATGATGGTCAACAAGTATTGGTTGCCTGACTTGGTTTTAGGTAAAGGACCAACACAGTCTACTATTATTCTACTAAATGATTCATCAAATGCAGGAATAGGTTGCAGATGAGCCTTAGGTATCTTCTGATTGGGTTTTCCTACCATTTGACAAGTGTGACAAGATCTGCAGTATTTAGAAACATCACTTTTGAGTTTCGGCCAATAAAAATGATTCAAGATCTTGTGATAAGTCTTACGGACTCCTAAATGACCAGCCAAAGGAGTTTCATGGGCTAAATTAAGAATTTCCTGTCGATATGACTTAGGAAAAACAATTTGATAGCTCACTGACCACTCGTCACCAGCGGGTACATCAGGTGGTCTCCATTTCCTCATAAGGACCCCATTTTTCACAAAGTAACACACTGGAACTTGTGTGGCTTCAGTTTCACTAATAGCCCTCTGAAACAAACAAGATATCTCGGGATCTTGCTCCTGTTCAACGACAAGGGATTGTCGTTTGTCATCCTGATTAGAACAAAGAGAATGAGTTGCCAAAAGAGGATCACTGTGATCAATACCATTTGATTGATCAATACCTGAGGAAAAAGTGACCTCATCAAAAGACTGACCAATACATGTGTCAGCTAAAGGAATAATATCCTGATCAACATCAATCTCAAGAGCTCTTTTTGCCATAGCTCTAGTAACTGCACAAGCAGGGTACAAATCAGGGATTTCAGTTTCGACAGGATCAACTTTCTGATCCAAACAAGGCTTGTCAGTTACAAGTGGATTAACCACAACCTTATCTCCAGCTAGGTCATTGCCTAATAATAAATGAACACTCTCTATGGGTAAAGAAGTCACTGCCCCAACAGTCACAGGTCCAGAAACTAAGTCTGATGCCAAATTTACACAATGAAGAGGAACATTTACAAAGCCGCACTCTACTCCCTGAACAAGAACACTTTCACTTGAAGAAGACTCCTCAGACAAAGGCAAAGTACCTGATAATAAAAGACTCTGAGAAGCTCCAGTGTCCCTTAATATTTTAATAGGGATAGGTTTGGCAGAATCACCAATAAGTGATATACAACCTTCTGACATGAATGGTTCATAAGCTTCCAAAATAGAATCAGACTGGGGTTTGTTTGACCCAACAAATGTATTGCTTTCAATACAAGACCGTGACCTTGACCTCGTAGAAATAAGAGCATTTGGAAAAGCTCTGTCTTTACTCTGTAGCTTATTTTTCAACTTGAAGCAATCAGAAATAACGTGCCCTTTCGTTTTACAATAAGTGCACGTAGGAAGAGATAAGGATTTCTGATCAGTCTTATCAGATGTTTGATTCCTAACAGTTGTGCTGTTGTGAAATTTGGAAGTACTCGAATGAGATTGAAATGGTTTTTTACCAGAAAACTGCTGAGAGGACGATTTATTACCAAATGAAATTTTGTGAGTCATTGCATAATCATCAACCATACGAGCAGCATTTTCCAAAGTTTCCACATTCTGCTCGTCAAGATAGGTTTTAACATCACTATGGATGCACCTCTTGAACTCTTCAATTAATTTTCTCATGCACTCTATCCCCTCCTGGATAGGTGTTGAAATGAAATTCTGAACATTAGATGCCATAGTAAATGCTTGTTGGTTTCACACAAAAACAATTTCTCTATATAAAATCTTTGCCAAAGACAAAAAAAAATTCTCCGAGACAAAATCAATATGAATTTTAAAGATAAATTTAATATCTCTAATATGCTTTAAAGAAATTCAGATCCCGGAACGAGCCCCCAATTTCTGTTACGACTCTATGGTCTAAGAAAAATGTAACAGAAAGAAAGTGAAACCAACAAATCAAGTAAAAATCAACAAGCAATTTATTACTAGATAATTAAAATGAAAAATCAAAAAGTCACTTACAGTAATGTGTTTTGAAATCCTAATAATCCAATAAGAATGATTGTTCTAATCAAAAGTCCTAAATATAGAATGTTCCGAATTCACGGCTGTGTCCTTGAATGTTATGATGTGCTAATGGTCTCCAAAGTCCTGATGTACTAGTAATCTTGATGTGCTGATGTCAAAATGAGGTATTCCAAAATATCTGAATAAGTTCACTTAAATTCCAAAATCAATAATTAAAAATCCAAAGTCCAAAAGTTTATGAGCACTGTTATAATCCAATGAATATTTAAAATAATTCCTCTCTTAGAATTTGTAATGAATTTTCACAACTGTAATAGCTCTTTACAAGACTGATGGTAATGTCAAAACTGAAAAAATGTCCACCAAACATGGTATATATAAAGATTGGTCACATGACAGAATGTTCTAGAATATGAGTCATCTTAATGGAATTCTAACTGTAAACAAAATTCCAAAATCATTAATTAAAAATCCAAAATCCAAAAGTTTATGAGCAATGTTATAATCCAATGAATATTTAAAATAATTCCTCTCTTAGAATTTGTAATGAATTTTCACAACTGTAATAGCTCTTTACAAGACTGATGGTAATGTCAAAACTGAAAAAATGTCCACCAAACATGGTATATATAAAGATTGGTCACATGACAGAATGTTCTAGAATATGAGTCATCTTAATGGAATTCTAACTGTAAACAAAATTCCAAAATCGTTAATTAAAAATCCAAAATCCAAAAGTTTATGAGCACTGTTATAATCCAATGAATATTTAAAATAATTCCTCTCTTAGAATTTGTAATGAATTTTTACAACTGTAATAGCTCTTTACAAGACTGATGGTAATGTCAAAACTGAAAAAATATCCACCAAACATGGTATATATAAAGATTGGTCACATGACATAATGTTCTAGAATATGAGTCATCTTAATGGAATTCTAACTGTAAACAAAATTCAACCTTGACCTTCAAATTGAGAAAACATATTGATCAAAACAACCTAATTCAAGGACACTAGTTAAACATGTTTTTCCTAATAAACATAAAGATTTAAGCAAATATTAAAGTGAAGAAACATTTATAATTTCCCGAAATATCTACAACATTATATAAACATCATACATAACACCTTGGAAATTTTCCACGGAGGTACTTGAAAGCTGCTTGTGTTTTGTCCATGGCCTTGACAAAGTTCTTCATCAGACCCAGCTTGATGTGCAAGGGTGGTAACAAAATCTTCCTTGATTCAATAAGTGGTGGATGCTGAACACTTTTCATCCCAGGCTCCAATGACTGTCGGAGTGGCCATTCTCTCTTGATGTAGTGGGAACCTCTCGCTCGACTATCCAATTCGCAGAGAAAACAGCAGTACTTTGTGTATCCAGTCTGCAGACCAAGCAAGAGAGCAAGAACCTTGAAATCGCCACAAAGCTGCCACTGATGTTGGTCATAGTTTATGCATCTCAAAAGTTGTTTCATGTTTTCATAGGTTTCCTTCGTATGGACTGCAGGACCAACTGGAATTGATGGCAAAACACTGCCATTATGCAGAAAACAGCTTTAAGACTCGTCTTCAATGAACCAATGAACAGTCTCCACTCATCTGGATCATAAACAATGTTGATGGCTGCCATCACATCATCGATGTTGTTGCAGGCTACATGATCAACTTCCATGAAGAAGAATGGGACAAGATCCTTTTGACAGTCACGGAACATGGAAACCCTAACATCACCAGCCAGGAGATTCCACTGCTGTAATCTGAAGCCCAACACCCCTACCTTACTCTTGGGTAGTTCCAAATCCCTGACAAGGTCATTCAGTTCACCTTGTGTTATGAGGTGTGGTTCAGAAGAGGAGGATGGGAGAAAATATGGCTCATGTGACATTGATGGTTCAGGACTAGAAGTTTCATCCTCTTCCGCTTCTTCGTCTGACTCAAGTGAGAATGATTCTGGAGCATCAGGAACCGGCAATTCTACTCCGTGGGATACTGGGCGTATAGCTGATGGAATGTTTGGATGATGCACAGTCCACTTTTTCTTCTTTGACACACCTTTCCCAACTGGAGGCACCATGCAGAAGTAACAATTGCTGATATGATCTGTTGGCTCTCTCCAAACCATTGGCGCTGCAAAATGCATAGATTTCCTTTTCCTGTTCAACCACTGGCGAAGATTTGTTGCACAAGTGTTGCAGCATATGGGTTGGGCCCACATCTTGTCCTGATCTCCTATTTTGCAGCCAAAATAAAGGTGATTGGCTTTCTTAACCACAGTGGTTATACTGCGCTTTTTTGATGCAAAAGTGACTTCATCACAAACATAGCAGAAGTTATCTGCATTGTTCACACAGGCATTGGTGTTCCGCAACAGAAAGCCTGTACGGTCGATTTACGGCATGTCGTAAATCTATCTAGTTTTTCCAAGGCCTCGTATACTTTTCGTTGACATTAGCAGTCTCCTTCACAGGACTGCTATTGCAATTATTATAATTGTGTAATCATTTGTCTTTATCTTTATTTAATACGAGACAGAATTTGGTAACACGTTATTACCAGTTCATTATTGGTAGAGTTCATATTGCTACAAACCTTTTATTTGACAAATGGCTTCATGATGTAATGATACGTCATTTTGAGTATCGCATCAAGTGCTATTTTACAAATGTGAATATTCGTAATAATCCAACTATTTAGAATAAAATTTGAAAGCAAGACAAAATCTATTTTATTACATGATATGTTGAGATAGAGCGGTTAATATGAAGACAGTCTTGGATAATAGGATACCAATTCAAAGTATCGGATGAAAACTACAACCATGCACCAACTGTCGAAGAATTTGTTTCCCTAAATTCATTCAATGCATGAGTTTGTGATTTACATGAACGTGTCAACAGAATTACAATGCCAGTATATCAACTGTCTTTAATCTGAAAAGGAATTACCTAAATGTTCAGACTTACACTAAACCGACCATATTGATTCCAAACATTGCTAGTCCGACAAAATTGGTGCAATTACGTATTCTTGAAATTCAGCTATATGTTGTTTTAAGTCGCAGGCACTTTGAAACGTTTAACCATCATTTTTTTTTTTTTTTTTTTTTTTTTTTTTTTTTTTTTTTTTCAATGAAACTATAAAGTGCCTATTCGAAAATTGATGTTATTAAAATAAGTTGATTTTGTGATGGTTAGGAAAAGGCTTTTCTCTCTTTCAAATTTGAGATACAGTATTGATAGTATTGACAAAGACCGTTTTACCTATTCTAAGATTTATATATGCATTTAGTTATATAATAGAAAGATAAAAAAGAATACAAGATTGAAAAATATTTTTGAGTAAGAAGAACATTGAAAAATCGTAATAGGCTTATTAATTATCCACTCGCTAGGATACATAAATATTCTACCTTATGATAACCTCCTGTAACTGGATTACGAAAACTACTGTCTTAAATGTCGAATGTTCAAACAAAATTAACCCAGATACATGACATATATTTCACAAATTCACACACGTTGATATACTGAATATATAAATAAGCTCGATGATTATATTTTGCCGAGGTGAATACATTAAAAATCATTGACAATATTTGACATACATATGAATCTGTATGCCATTGATATAATAAATCCTGCCATATTTGCGTCCATTT
This sequence comes from Margaritifera margaritifera, assembly GCA_029931535.1. Classification (NCBI taxonomy): domain Eukaryota; kingdom Metazoa; phylum Mollusca; class Bivalvia; order Unionida; family Margaritiferidae; genus Margaritifera; species Margaritifera margaritifera. The sequence continues at coordinate 253,000 of JAQPZY010001641.1, forward strand.
ATACACATTGTATACATTGTATATATTATCTGAGCATGTAGTCACGTTTTATTAATACCTTGACATATATTTCTTTTTACAGAACCACTGTAATTATGAACATTGTGCAAATTTTAACTTTATGACATAAACAAACTAACAATTAACTGCACTGATATTAATTGCCGCCACAGATATTTCGGTATTCTTGTTTGTCTTACCGTTTAAGAAAAACAGTAAATACACAAACGAATTCATCCGAAAAAATGAAAATACAATACATTACTCGACGGCAATTACGTCTGACAATTAATATTAGGCAAGTGTCTGACATACACTGCGAGCTTAAACAAGTTCCACGTAATTGTTCTACAATATCATATCAATGATATTTATGATAATTAATGTATACAAATATGTGAATTTTTATGATTTGCAATATGTTCTCAAGCTGGTGCTGCAATACATTTAAAGAAATCCTTGCTGTCTCAAGAGGGATCTCCACTGTTGTCTTGTCTAAGAAAAATTCTATTTTTAAAATTTATTATCTATTACTTGATAAACATTTGAACCGGATTTATGATTAACGATATATTCACATTGTTTAAGATAAAAAGTACATAACTATGTTTCCTTAATGACAGCTTTCACATTTGTACAACACATTAAGTGTCACTTTCTACATTAAAAATATTGTGTAAGAATATTTCATACACCGAAGTGTAGATGGTTGAAATCTGGGAATTGAATTCATTTTTCCTCTCCTTAATAATGTCCGCTTTTCAGAAAAATCAATACCTACTGTACACCTCCAAAGACAGAATCATTATATTATGACATCATCAATTTGACGAATGCCACTCACTGTTTTTTCCGTTGTTATATATTATGATTAGGCAGCTGAAACACTTATGCATAAGATGGTAAATCAAACGGGTGTTAGCTAACGATGTCATAGCCTAAATATGGTCGAAGCTACGAAGCTATCCTATACCCTGCAATGGAGCAAATAAAACTATAGTCAAAGTCAAAAGCAAGAACTGAGTAAAAATTTACTACCTAAGTTGACTTATGTTTTTCAGGAAGTTTGGCTTATGATAATGTCATTAAGCCTGCAAAAGTTAAAGTATTTTGGTATGTTTACACGAACCGTACTTTGTCCACCGGTACAGACAACACGAGATTCTCGAGGTAATTCGTTTTTCTAAAACATTGCTTCCTATACATCATTTGGATATTATATGATACATCATTAATTGTTGAATGACGGAGCGGACGAACAACAAATATGCGTATTAAGACAAATACATCTTTTTCCTCATTTCAATGGTGAATAATGGCTTCTTGATGAACTTTCACAGTCACCGATAGACCGTATTTACCTTTAATTCGCTGAATCTCCGATTATTTACTACGATCTGTTTACATTTCCAAATAAGGATGCGATGTCCTCATGGTACGCCGAAAACGAGACTTAAAACGGAAGTAGTATTAGTTGAACTAATATGGCAAACGATCCAATAGCAAAGTTTGTGCGAAGGTAAATGCTGTTTTCCACATATTTCTACAATGAAACTCAGCAAGTATGGTATTATATAGGAGGACTATTTGATTTGCTTAAGGATAGGTATGCACCATCTTCAAACCTTCTGACAATATGCTGAAAAAGCTCAATTTATACATATACGAACGTTTTGGTACCCCGCCAACGAAGAAGGTAGAGCTACTAATATTAGTACTAAACGGATGTAAGATTGAGTCAAACTGGTATCAACGAATCTTCCATGCCCATGAATGGATGGTAAGGTTATTACATGACCTGCCAACATATGCATGCAAGATAAATTGCTTGCCATTTGCAATTTTTGGAAAAGTCATTACTTAACTAGCGTCGACGCTTTATGCAGGCTATAGCTTTAAATATTGATTTGCACACAGAGAAGAAGAAATGAACATCGATAATTTTTCAACATGGGTAACAACTTGAAATCAGGCAGTAAGGCAAGGTTCTGCCAACGGTGGTATCTAAACTAATGTTAAAGTTATATTTTCTGCAGCTATTACCTTTATATCAATTATGGCTTATAAAATTTCAAGTGGGTTTGACCGCTTGGACCCATAACAATATAAAGATATACATTTTTCGCAAAGTTAAATCTAACAAACATTTTACTGGCAATCATCTTAGAGAGATCGTTAGCTACTTAAAAATGTTACCTGTTTCAAAAACAGTTTGATTCTTTTAGAAACCACAAATAATTTAGCGAGGTGCATGTTTTCCGGGAAGAATATGGACATCATAGAATTGATTTTTATTTTTTAATCAAATTCCACATACACACACCTACATATACACACACATTTCCATCTTTTTTAATACAGATAGAAATAACGTGTTAACATCCCACTACGCGTGCACATTGAGAGATGGAAGGTGTAAGATGAGAAAATACGAATATCCTCATATCAGCAGCTTTTGAATCATGATCTGTCGTAGAAATATTATTTCCAGAGCACTAACATTAAACGACAACATTCCTTTATCTTTGTCTCAAGTTAATAGTTGATTTGTGGACATCTTTGAAACAAATTTAATTTGTATTGCAGTATGTGAGAGTAAACAAGTTTAACTATGGATATAATATTTCTGTTGTTGACAAATTTCAACAATGTACCTTACTTACAGAAATCTATCCTTATCTTCTTTTCATCATCTTTATGCATGATAATGATGATCATGAGTACTAAAAGAAAACTTGAGTTGAATAAGTTAACAAGTAAATAAGTCTAATAACAGTGAATGATTTCATACGCTTTAAAACAAAGCTATAAGAAAACATCAACTAGATATGTATTGTTCTTATCTGAATCGCTGATGGAGGCCATTTTGAAGTATATTATACATATCTATCATATTTCTTTACTATTATATAAATGTATGAAATAATTTAACTATAAATATAACCAATCACAATGATTGCTTCGTCCCCCTTCGTGGCGTATGTTCCAATACCGTCACAGAGTGCCGTACTGAAACGACACTGACAGTCATTATTTAGTTACAATGACTAATCAGGTTAATATTATGTTCATCGAGAAAGACGATGTTGTGTTACAAAGTAGACATTGATGTATCTCTTTATCTCAGTTCAAAGACCTGACCTGTCTTTTATGTTTGTAAAACGTTCTTAAAGCATGGCAAATTTCTACAGCGTGACAGCCTTTGGTCACATGAGCGATTCTTCATTCTTTACACTATCATGATACATCGCGAGGGAAAGAACATGTGTGTGTGGCTTTATTAGTAAATTCTAATACGCGTGAAATAATAGTTACTTTGCACCTTTCTTAAGAATTATTCTTCATCAATGCAAGTTAAAAATGAAACATTTTGAGAATTCACACAAGGTGATTTTGAAAATGTAAAATGTGGTCGACAAATATGGAAGAACATGTACGTGATAAATGGATAAACAAACATGGACCCCACCTCCGTTCTGTGGAGCATTCGACCCCTAATAGAACATTTTCCTATGTGATATATTATGATCATTTCTTTTCTCCAGTATACATATTTATTATAGGAATGAAATTTAAGGTAAACAAGTATTTCATTTATACACTGTCGTGTGTTTATCAGTGTATGTAGTTGGAGATTAATAATTATCAAATAGATACACGAATTATATCACATTTGCAGTTGAATCTCCAATTATACACTCATATGGCAACGGTTTTCAATAGTATTAAATTCTGAAGAATAAGCAACACGAAACGTTGTCAGGGTTAAAGTTACTGAATTAACATTTTAGCTTCCTCCTTTCGAGGGGTGTTTAAAAAGTTCTGAATATATTAGTGCACTGCACAACAAAGTTCTGTATTAGTACGTCAGTGCATAACCTCGAAGTAACCAACATGCACCTATATACACTTTCTCGGTCTGATTATCCAATTATTAAATGCCATTTTGTACTAGTTTTTAGTATGTTCATACACTGGACAACTGCATTTCCAAACGCATGGCGGTTTTCAATCATCTGCCCTCCACGAATCTTTGATAACGTGATTTAGCCAAAAATCACTTGGAGCTAAACCAGGGCTCTATGGAGAATGTGGAGTAGTTTGGATGCTGTGCTATTCAGGAATTCTGTCACGACGGTGGATTTATGCGTCTGTGTATTGTCATGGAGTAGATGGACATTTTGGGTAATGTTCAAGGGTGGGTGGTTCGGTAGTGCTGCACAACTTTTGGCAATACTTTGGAGGCATAACATGGGTCAGGGTCATGTACCTGGACAGCCGGGCATTCTGTATCGGAAAATAATGCGCATAAAACTCTCTTGTTAGTTCGATTACGTGGAGCGCTTTGTGGTCTCTGCTCGTTTTCTCCTATCCAACCTGTACGTTCTCACTTAATCCGTGTTTAGCTGAAAGACTTTCTTTCACAGACCACATTTTGGCGAATATTTCCTAATGCATTCAGTGCCATGATATTGACATCTAACGAAAAGTTTCAACAAATGACGACAAAATTTAATAATAATCATGAAAAAATATAAACAATATATTTTTTTTAAATACATGCTTTTGTAGAAGGTGTTGTTTCAAATGTTCATGAACTACTTGTGAAATTTCGAAACTCAATAAACTGCACTGTATTGTTCAAAATGTAAATATGAAGAACTTAAACCGAAATTTTATCACAGACTACCTCTTTTATTCAATATCTTGCTACTAGAAGAACCAGAACGTAAGTGAAACGCACAAAGTTTTCACGAGTCATCTCCATCCCTCACTGACAATGGATCCTGCGTCCAGCTGTATTTAACATCAGCTTATTTTTAAATTCCAAACACCACGAAGTTTGACTCCTTTGTTTATAAGTTATAAAGCCTATGCAAAAAGACATTAACATGATTTCAATGGTTTTTGGGGGTTTGCTGAAACATATTTCTAATTGAAACACACACTTAGTATTACCAGAAAGCACTATTTAGAAAAACTATGTTTTGGCTAAATAAAACTGACATGATTAGGATTATTTCTTCCGTGACATGTACAAATATGTCTGGTGTGCTTTTGGTTTAGAAATTATACTATAAGTGCAAACTTTTAAATCTACCAATAAATTATCTGATTTTTATATTGTTTGGGCTTTTAAGAGTTATACAACAACGTAATATAAGACTTCAGTTAGAAGTGATTTCACTCCTAGTACTCATTACTTTACAAACTTGACAATAAAATATGGTTATAAATTATCATTCTGGTCAAATAATCTAACATTTGTCAAAAAATAGACATACTAGGTTTTTGGACTAGCGACTCCTTAAGGTTGTTTGGTCACTGTCTTGACACAAGGCTCAGTGCCAGTTCAGAAAGAAACTCAGTGAAAATGCGGAGGGATGTATATAGAGAAACGAGCATGTCTGTATGCAAATACCCATACATAGTCACTCATCACAATTAAATATTTTATTAGGCAATGCTTCCTTGTCTTGGTATGTCGACTAAACACGTAGCTGTTCTATATACTCAATGATACTACTTTAATAAAAATATAGTTATAACACTGGTTTAGTCATGAGTCATGTGTGTGTGTGTGTGTGTGTGTGTGTGTGTGTGTGTGTGTGTGTGTGTGTGTACATATATACATATATATATATATATATATATATTGACTTGTCCTATATCACTATTAGACGTGTTTTCAAGACTGCATAGTCACAGAAATAGATCAATATCCATAAAAACTGTTCATGCGCTAGTTTCCATCCTGCCTACTAGTAATTCTTAGAGCACTGAGACCCTATTTATCGATATTCTGTAACTTTGGGTTGTAACGACTCTAGGTCTTACAATAATGTAATAGAAAGAAAGTGAAACCAACAATGTAAGTAAAATCAACAAGCAATTTATTTCTAGATAATTAAAGTGAAAATTCAAAAGGCACTTACAGTAACGTGAATTAAAATCCAAATAATCCAAAGTGTCCTAATCACAGGTCCTAAATACAGAATGTTCAAAATGAATCCCAGTAGCCTTGAATATCCTGATGTGTCAGTAGCCTTGAATGTTCTGATATGCCTGAATGATACATCCCAAGGTCAAGTATTAATCCAATATGAGAATGAGCACTTTTGGTAATTCCAATTTATATTTCAAATAAATAATTCCTCTCTCTGAATTTGCTCTGAATTTTCACAACACAACTATAAACATCTGATTATTAAAATAATTCCTTATATACTGACCATTTGAATAAGTATGAAATATTGTCCACTAAAAAATCTCTATATATAATCATAAGTCACGTGACAGAATGTTCTAGAATATGAGTAACTCTAATGGAAAATTTCCTCTGCGTACGTGACTTTTCTCATAACAGGGTATTTATATTTTAATTTGTTATCTAAATGTCTTAGCTAATATTTTTGGTATTTTTTAAATCATATATCTATATGTCAGCTAAATTGTCAGAAATTGGATATCTTTTGTTGAATTGTTAACAACATAAACGTTCGAAAGATAACATACACAATTTTTTTACCCACTATACGTGTTTGCCTGGAGAGCTTGTCATTTATTTTGAAAACATTTGTGTATATGTGCTTACACTTCTAACTGTTGGTGACATCTTATTTCTTGTCTCTTACTTTCCTCTATACTTAAACATTTTCACAATTTAGGCACAGCTTCACACAACGAAATGAAATATAATCACTAACAATGTTGGCAAACTTATTATTTTTTAACAAAATTACTTTTAAAAGAGTTTAATTTAGAAAACAACTTTTTTTATTACTTCTGTATTTAATTATTTGTGCCCAAAGAATAAAAGTGCAGATGCAGCAGGCAATAAGAAGTTTTTTTATTTCGAACAGTCTTTGCTGAGGTTTCAAGAATGGTGAAAATCCATTGTGTGTAATATTAATAATTTTACAATTTAATTTGGAAAAAAAAACAGGAAAATCACATTGAAGAAGTGTTGTTAAGACTGCATAGTCACATAAATGGAACAATTTCCATAAATAATATTCAAGCGGCTGGCTTGCATTATGTCTAATCGTAAAGTTTTGAGTAAAAAAGCCCCTATTTATCGATATTGTGTAACTTTGGGGAGTTATGTTTTAATTTGTTATCAAAGGGGCTTAGCTAAGGCTTGAAAATAATTTATCTAGATTTTGTTAGGACTATATTGTATAAAGGCTGTTTTCTGCCCCCGTTTTTATTAAAAAGTAAATATTGTTAAATTTCATGACTCTTTGTCTACTTGTGTTATTGAAGATAAAAATCAAACTCTTCTACTTTTATTATGTTTATAGATTTATATTTCATAACTAAACAACCTTATATATTTCTTATTAGCAAACTTGTCTTCAAATTACCATCGTGGAACAAGATTGCGCTGATATCTAAAAACTGAAAATTCACGAGTTTTACGGTCTACGTAGCGTTAGCACTTTGATACTGTGGCACTGTTTATACCTCAGTCTCCACTACGCGTATATAAATAAAACAGCTGCTTCTACTGCATTTTATTATTTTTCTACCAGTATTGTAATCAAAATATTGAGAAAAAACAAAACAGAGAGAGAGAGAGAAAAAGATAGTTTAAACAATCTTATTCATTTCTTTCTTACATTCTTTATACTTACAAAACTTAAGCTTGCCTTGTGCACATAACTTAATTTTTTGGAGAGGCGCCAGCAGGGATTTGGAAAAAGAGTGAACAGAAACTGAAGGCGTCTATAATACATAGCACTGTATTGTTTCACGTGCCTAACCTTTACCAATTTGTCACATAATGGATGCCATAACTAATAGAAACGTAAGTAGATTAGTGATGCTTACAAATGAAGTATAACAAATGGATTTAACGTTTTATATTCAGTTATGTTATGAGAAAACCTATCATGTGGGGAAATTAAATACCATATGGTTGACTCTACCGTAGTGCATTTCTTCACACATATACACATACATCCTAAAATACAGCTTGCTATTATCCATAGAGTAAGGTCAAAGCCAAAATACATTTAGGAACATTTCATTCAGCCGATCCTTCTTCCAGTTTAAACAGTTTTAACTTTAGGGGAAAACATGGGTCTGTTCTATATTGTCCTTCCGTGAAGTGAACAAGAAAAGGATCGTTTTCAAGTGTACTATAGAATATACACTGTTTCTGCCGCATAAAAAATGTGCATGAAACTTCATTTTCTCCAAAAATATTTAAACAATATGGGGACAATATTACAATGGTGAGTTTAAGATACATGGAACGTTTAACAGAAGTACGCGTCAGCTTCAAGCTAGACAGTGTAAACCAATATATCCGTTGGAACTAAACTTTCGTAAAGCGTCCAGCATTCACAATGTAGAACCAGGTTTGAATTTCTGAAGGATAATTTTGTTTGTATTTTGCTAAACTTTTGAATGTGACATATATCACATAATAGTGCGGCAGATGGGGGTCTTTTGTGTCTTTTTGCGGTACTTTTAGCATATTATTGGCTATATATCGAACCCGCGATACCCGCCCCGACCAGCCCGGGTCGGTTGCCGAGGTGCGTCTTTGGGAAAGAGATTTAGCTCCCATTTCCTCGGCATGATATAGCCAATAATGAATTAAAAGTGCCGTTAAAAGCAACAACAATAATATATCTTTATTACAACGCTAATCATTTACCGGGCATGACGCCCCTATACCTAGTAGGGCATATATATCTTCGACAAACGCGAAATTGAACCCGCAGTATCTGCCATAATATTTACATCTAGGTCCTCTGTTTGAATGAAATATACATGCTTAATAAATATCGGAATTTCAACTTTCCACCAGTCCTGGAAAAAGCTACGATATTTGTTACAGTACATAAGTAAATAATCATAAGTGAATTCCATGCCACTCTAATAATAGAAGCACAATTATTTATGTCCACTGACTGACCCTCTCTCTCCCTCTCTCTCTTTCTCTCTCTCCCTCTCTCCCTCTCTCTCCCTCTCTCTCTCTCTCTCTCTTTGCCTATCTCTATCTCTCTCTCAAGAAAACAATAAAACAAATGTAATATATACTGTTTAGAACCTCATTTTGCAAGAGTTTTAAGTTTAAATGTGTAATGATGCTATCGAAAATGAAGACTAAGATTTTTTACCGGACAAGTTCTCAAGCTTCGTCCACACAATTAAGAATTTTTTAGTAGCGTCGATACGATGAAATATGTGTTAGGTTGGATATCGGTAATGATTTGCACTTTGCACATTAGAATGGAGGTTAAGACATGTTTAGTTATAATCAGACCTCAAGAGGACCTTCTTCCTGGAAACCAATACTACTTGCTCGAGAAAGATTACAACTGGATCCTTAATGAACGGTATTTATCTCTCAAGTGATATAAATTACATACTTCGGTTCTCAAGTCGGATATTTATAGATTCTTGAACTGTTGCATTACTTTGTCACATGGCAGGTATGTGAACCTGGGGTTGATAAAGCCAGAAATAATTGGGATACTAGTAATTGTTTCATTTTATGTTATTGATCCAACTACTCCAACTTAGAGTCCTTGTAATGTTCTACATTAAACCTAAATCTGACTGACTTGCTGGTGGGTTTTTTTTTTTCTTTTTTTTTTTTTTTTTGTCTTTTCTTTCTGACAAGGTATAGACTACAAAGCAGCAAAAACGACTAGTCCCCGTATTTTCGAAACTTGTTAAGCAAGAAACTCAAGCATTTGCTCAAAACACCAAACTCAGATATTATATCTGAAGGAAATCAACGTAATCAAGATTTAGCAGGCTAATAGAGGAATCGAAGTTTAGAAGATCCTGAAAGTTCTACGAGTCTAACTTCGTGTTAATTAAGGTTATAATACTTCTAAGTTTTCTGATTTTGAGCTTGAATTTGAGTTTTGCTTAAAAAGTTTCAAGAATACTGGGCCAGGAATTTAAGTATGCAATACTTGCAATCATCGTTTTGCAAAGTAGTATCCAAATCTCTAATTTTTCCAGTTAAAAGGGCTACAAAATTGAATTATATTTTGTCGTTCATTGTCATCATATGTTTTCGATACAAATCCTTTAACTATGTTTAATACGTTCCTCCAATCTCACTAAATCTGCAGTTTTGAGTAATGTACAAGCAAAAGAATTCATTTCAATGATATATCTGAAATTATTATATAAATTACATGAACACAAAACTTATGTCAGAAATTAAATCAAACCACCTCATGCTTGTAATATACATCATATGAATAAAATTGGAAAGGGGACAAAAATGACCCTGATTCAATATAGTCCTTTCGAAAAATTGCACACATTTTATTGAATTGTTTAAACAACCGAAACATTCGAAGGTAACATACACATTATTGTATCCACTATATGCATTTGCTTGGAGGACATGTCATTTAACTTGATAACATTTTCTCACTGTTGGTGTCATCTTAGTTTTCGTCTCTTATTTTCAAATATACTAAAGCAGTTTCACAATTTATTTACAGATTTACATTAACGATGAAATAAGTGATAGATAAATAGGAAAGTAGATGGGTATTAAGGAAGAAATAATTTACCCGTTTTCCCTTAAATCGTATTAATTTTTTAAAAAAAACTCTTCACACAGCGCATGAAAGTTTATAATTCGTACTACCTGAATAATAGAGTTTTTTTTAAATATTTAACAAATCATTATCTAAATTATATTTTTTAATCAAGGTAATTTCCATTCTCTATACAGAAAGAAAGGGCCACTGAACAAAGACAAAGGCAGGAGAAAATAATCATCCGTTCATGAACAGTAATGTTAACACCTAATGAATACAGTTAGCACTAATGTATTTTTGCACTGGAAATGTTCTCATGCGCTTACACAATATACATTCATTATTTCTTGCCACTATCAAATAATATAGATACATAACTTTGAAAAATATATGCACCTAAGGTATGGAAATGCTACTTAAATGACTTACTGTGAAATTGTGCAACCTTACAAAAGGACACCGATTAAGAGCTTTGTTATTTTTTTTAAAAATGGCAGCTTTTTAAATTAACTGTCGAAACAATACGTTTTAGATAGTGTATTTATCTCTTTCAGTCAAAATACCCGCATTTTGTTTAGCAATTATTATCTATTGTGAATTCTCATCTCGACTATTCAGAATGAAGATTCCTCATGACAAGCATTTCGTTAGGCACTTCATCTCGTATCTTCAAAATTGAAACTGGGTACTAAGCAATGTATCTAGACTGTAAGGTTTTAGAAAATATATTCATCACTTTTGTCAATGCTGATACAAGTTCAGAAAGCAGACAAGCAAACAAATGTTTGGAGTTTCTTCAGCGTGTAAAAAATGATTCTTGATGTTACTGCTTAGAAATCGACTGTAACAGCACAACGGTTAGTAACTGTCACTGACATTGTCTTTGCAAGGACGTCACATAGCATGTGTCTGTTAGTGTGACTATTCAACCAACCATTACCTCCGTCAGTTTTCTTGGACTCTATGAAGCATAACAACAAACTAGCATTCTATGATCTATAATTTATTCTATTTTCTCCTCCTTAGTCCAAGATGATGCCAAAACAAGTCCATGTATAGCTTTTTTTCTGGCTAATAAGGTGAGCTTATGCTTTACAAGACTATAGAAGGAGAACATGCAAACGGTGTTTACGGCCTTCTGCCGCACGAACATAAAAAAGATTAATCAAAATCTGGCTAACTATAAAGATCGAGGCCGCTTGAGCGATTATATAGAAATCTTAAATCATGGGTCTTGTAGGTTACCTGCTCTTCACTTGTTTCGTCTTCTTCACGGTAGGTACAAAAGATGTCTATTCATCTGAACTTGCACATTTGTTTGCTGTTCATTTTAAGCTTTGCTATTACATAAGATTATTATGCAAGAACAATATTTCACTTCGTTGATTACAACCAAATCGTATTTTTTGCTTAAAATAACATGTGCATTTCCTATTAAAATATTTTTAAACACAGCAGCTAAAGCAGTTGCTTCACACATTATACTTATATCAACTCCGCTACACTATTCCGAGGGGCCCCAGGTGGCCGAGTGGTGTAAGGCGCTTGCCTTTACATATCACTGACATCTCACCTCTGTCCGCGTGGGTTCGAGTCTCGGGCTCGGCTAACGTGGGTATGTGAGAAAGCTTGCCAGTAGCTTCCAGTGGTTCAGTGGTTCATCCCGGGGGTTTTTTCGGGTTCTTCCTCAACCAAATATACTGGCCGCCAAGTATAGCCGATCATGTGCTGAAAAATGGCGCTAAACCCATAACAACCAACCAACCAATACTATTCCGATAAAACAATTTAAAGTGACCTAGGAACATGCCAAGAATTTGTAAGGCAGGTCCTTTTACTTAAATTAGAGGGTATGTGACTATAGCAGAAATAATTTTGTTCGATATCAAGCCCAGGGGATATGGATGTGTATGTAATAATTGACATCTCATAAAAGCACTAATCACATAGATATTTCTCAGGAATCTGTTTTTTTTTTCCTTAAAAAACAACGGTGATTCACAATGAATTTCTACGTACGTGGTGCACATTTAGTGACAATTGGATGAGAAGTATTGGATTTATACAGATTTGAAATTTATTTATGTCATATAGGGCAAGATGCATGGGTAACCCGATGGGCTCCGCAACGATCTGTTTAATTGACTCAGAACATAAAAAGGTCAACTGTGAAACTTATTTGGGTGATTAGACTGTAATTTGCTTTGTCGACCAGAAAACTGTTTCACCGTTAATTTGATGTTCGGGTGTATTGACGGCCTTGGTTATGATAACAGGAAACGGATTCATGAATAGAAAAAAAGCCACCAATAGGAGTGATGAAACAAGTCCAACCATTCTTCTGGTCATAGGGGACAATGTACACCCTAGGTCAGCTGACCATTGAAATTTATGTCATGCGATAGTTCATTGACAATCGCCCAAAGAGGCTGAGGTGTTATTATACTGAGGTATGCTGAATTTATGTTCCACAACATACCTATTCTTGCGCTTATTTTGCAATGGATGACCTGACTATATCTTATGGACTGAGTTAATATAATATTTATATAGTCATAACAAAGCAATAAAAGAGATTAAGAATTATACCCTATACAATTTTGCGTTTTGTTACTGAGTGTAAACTTATTTCGTGGTAAGCCATAGTCAAAGCTATGATTTTGTGTATGATGATTTGTGATATTCTCAGACCTCTATATTTGATCAGGATGCTTTATATACAAATGTGGAGATATTTTGTATTTCCAACGAAGATAATGAGTATTACATGTCTATTTTCCAGTGCTTAGAAGATATACAAAAAAAAACATTTCTTTATAGTTGTTTTTACCAAGCATGTGAAAAAGAAACTGGTAAGGAAACGTTCAAATAATTTTCAGAATAAAGGTACATAATCGAATTATATTTCAGGTCAGATGCAGTGCAGGTAAGATTTATTTTGAATGTGATTTTCTTTTCTTTTCAATTTAGTCTTATCTGCAAACTCAAACGTGTTCAAACTTATTATGCAGATAATATAACTACTACTCTTCAAACGTTAAATAGAATGACACAAATGCAAATACAAAGAAAGACGTACAGTATTATATTACTTTTAGTTTCCACAAACTTCTGAAGCCGATATTTATGAACTGAATTTTGACCATTGTATTGGAAATAAATTTATTCAAAGCTATGAATAAAGGAAAACAAAGATGAAATTAAATGAGGACTGTACTCTAAGTACTACAAGTTTGTGATTTAGTTTATACCTGAATAATTACAATACTTGTAAGAAGAACATAACTGTGGATATAATACAGCGTTGGATTGTTTATGTTGAAAGTGTTGACGAATTAGTTATTTATAGTAAACCATTCATAATAAATGAACACCAAAATCGCCTAGCTAAACCTATCCTCTCATAAACACGTGCTCTTTTTATTCTGCAAACATGTTATTTCAATTTCTTTTTTATGTTGCGTTGGCATCGAGTGCAAATATTATTATAAAAATATATGTCGACAACGTCATAATGTATACACACGGGCATTCCACACATCTTCAGACAAGGTTTTCTCTCATTCATATATATATATATATATATATATATATATATATATATATATATATATATATATATATATATATATATATATATATATATATATATTTGTGTGATGCAGTTTGCCCAAGCGAGAAAGTCACGCAGGATATGCCTATCCCACCGGAGTGAACTAAATGACACCCTAGATGACGTCATTAGTTCTATAACGTAATGACAGTCTAGAAGATTTCTTGCGATATATTTTTTTAATGTAAGGAGGAACGATGCTTTGCTGAGTTCAACATTTTATCCTCCTTCTCTAATGTAGTAAAGTTTTGTCAGAAAATACAATGTATGTATTAAAGTATGTGCACACCAGCCACATGAATACTATTAAAAGGACAAATGTAGTCGGCATGTAAGCTGTAATCATGTCTACAATAATGTCTCTGTTGGAATTTAAATATCTTTAAGCTTCCTCTCTAAAGACGTAGGAGTTTATCAGAAAATACTTTGTATTTCGTACGATATATACATACCGATTACACACTATCTTTAATCTAACACTATTTCCTGGTGAGAAATAAAAGAAATTAATCCATCTTCTGCGTTGGTGTGGAATATGGAAATTCCAATCTCGAGATCAGAATGTGTCGGTAGGAACACGGTAACATAGTGTTCATCTCTATAATTTCTGACCCTACAATAAGATGTCCGTATCCCACACAAGGGGATCTAATGTAAACAGTATTGTCCATTATCTACCTCACGTAAATAGGGAAAACTCTTAGGAGCAAAAACAATGCACAACACAACAATGCAAGATCACTTGCACGGTATGAGGATTCTGTCCAGGGTAATCAATTATTTATATCATCTTTCAGGAGCTGTAATAGCAGGTAAACACAGAGAGTTGGAGTTGTAGATGGTACATTAACTATTCTCTCACTAACATCAATTAAATTTCCCATCTTATGGACAAATCAGTATCATTACATGGCACTATTTCGTTTATGGATAGCAAGAAACCTTTATCTTAATCAAATAAAGTAAGACTGTTACAATCCCAGCAAAGAACATATGTGCCTGATTTCCTTCTGCAGAAGTTATCAACCATTTTCGAATAATATAAAGTTTTATACAGGTATTGATTTACTATTGATAAAGAGAGTGGTGATGGTGGTGGTGGGTGGTGGTAGCATTTTGTTGTGGCCGACGAATCAATATGCATAGAACAATCATTAAGAGATGAACAGTTTAGCTGGTATTGATTGTAACAGTTCTGTTGTCGAGCTCGACTAAGCGGAAGCTCGATATAGCGATCACTTTGGCGCCAGTCTACATTTTTCCGTCCGTACCCACCTTAGCACCCTAGATATAGTACAATGTTGAAGATTGTTAGATTAAGCTCAAAGTAAAAGTTGTTTACATTCTTGCTATTAAAAAGCTGGTATCGACAGAATGGTTTCGAAACTCCGTACAGTTGGTGTAAATAATCCAACTTCACCGAACCGTTAAAATGCAAGAATAGGTAAACGAAAACTTACATAAAAACACATGATCCGTAAGGGTTTGTCCAAAGTATAGAAATCTGGACTGTTTTAAGTCTTGTAAAAAAGGAAACAGAAAATAAACTTTCTTTGCTTGCATGTGCGTGCTGTACATGGAAGATCCCGCCTTTAGAATAGCGACAAGTACGTAATGAAAAGTGTAAGCCAGTATATAATGAAAACATGTGAAGCAGGAACACACAACCTTATTTCTATCTCTGTGAAAGATTTTCCATATCCTTCGAATGCTAGGAAGATATAAAATGATATCATTCACGTCATAATACTAAATTAAAGATATACACATATGTATACTTAAAAGCGTCCGCTCTCTTTGTTAACCAAATCCGCCGACTCCTCTTTCTCTAGACGTTGATCGAGCATTTTAGTTGCTTTGAACATATTGTATTGTCATTCGATTACCGATATGGGAGTGGACACAAGTTAACTAACTCATCTACGTCCTCTCTGAAACAATACCTTTAAATTTATCATCAGTGAATTTCTTGCAACATCGTGTAATAAAAAATTGATATAGTTTCAAGCATTTTTCTTTTTGTTTTTTCTTTCTTCTGTTCCTGTTCCAAAGGAACGGTGCATTTATAAGGTTTAAACGTAATAGCCGTTAATATCTTGATATGGATTAGTCATAAACATTGCAACAAAGGCAGGGGACTAGTTGACATTTTGGATATGCATATGAAGCGGTCGTTTTAGTTTGATGCTACATTTCCAGTTCTGCAAAGATATTATTGCTGTCAATTCCAATGCATGTAGCGAAGCTATGACGGGTGCATCAGTTTGATACTATGTAGTTATTACTACAATTTCAATTGTTACGACTAGGGGTTATGTAACAAAAGAAAAGACTCAAACAAGCTTTCAAGATTTAAAATACAAATCTTTAATTTCCTAAAATATTAAAATATTTCAACAAACAATTAAAGTGAAAGAATTAAAAATAACTTACAGTATAGAATATCCTTTAAAGTCCTAAATTGTTTTAAAGTTCACTGTTCCGGAAGTTAATCCAAATATTCCGAATGTAGTGTTCCGAATGAAATAGCCTTCACTGTGCTAATATGTTGATAAGTTTAAGTATATCCAAATAAACCGAGTGAATCTGGAATCTCGCAAGTTTTAGAAATGTTTCCGATAATTCCACGTAGCTGTATACTAATTCAGATTAAGACAGTACTGAATCCTAAATGTACTGTATTGATAATAAATAAATCTCCAAATAAGCATATCCCACACACAAACTGAACCAATTTCGTAATGATCTCTCTCTTCAAATGTAACTGTAAAGAATATCGAAACACAGGATTATTTCCTATACATTAAGCATTAATGCGCAGCATCGAAAAAAAAACCCATACTACGTCTTCAATAAACAGGGTATTTCAAAATGATGCAACCCTCTCCGAACCAAACAGGAATTAGGTTACGCGTGATTCTGCTAAATTACTTGAGTACCAGTATTACTCTCTTTCGCGCGGAAAATACGTCACATGACTAAAGCTACAAGCAAATAGGTGAAAATATCAATCGACGCTACCGTATGTATACTCATAAGACGACAGCTGTTTAGACTAAGAACAGAGATCATAAACTAATAAACTATACCATTATTAAAAGGAAAAATATATATAATTCCGTAATATATATATATATATATATATATATATATATATATATATATATACATATATATACATATATATATATGTATATATATATATATATATATATATATATATATATATATATATATATATATATATATATCCTTAGAAGAAAATTCTCTTGCATTAAATTTGTTTAAGTAAACATCTTACTTGAAATAGGTCAGATCAATTTTGTTTCAGCAGCAGACGACTACTGTACGAAACTAAATAAATTAACAAATTGAAGTCTGTGCTATTCTAAAGTATAAAATTGATAAAGACCAAATATGGAATGGAAAATTTAAGGACAGCTTTATGTAGAAATAAAAACTAGCTTAAAACTTATATTTTAGAACCATACTATGCTACAAACCACAGCAAAAGGTTCAAAACGTCTTGTGTAGTTAGTTCGTTTAAAGAGGTGGATATATCAGTAAATCCAGATGTAATAAATCAGAGACGACATTCATTCGTTATTTAAATCTAAATTGTGCAGAGTACATCGTAATTATTATATAAGTCATGAGCATGTTATGAAACTCCTATAATGCAATGAAAATTGCGAATCAAAATCAGCTGAGCTAACTGCTGGCGAGTTCTATTCTATCTGTCGATGTCCTAAGAAACAAATTGAAGAAAAACTTGGTCAACACCTAACTCCAAGAGTTTACTTTTCAGGAGGGACAGAAAGTTTAAATCGATAGTTTAGAAAACTAACTACAGATCACCAAAAGTTCTAAAAATCACTCATTGATGATTAAACGAATTATTTAACACACGGGGCTGTTTCAATCACACCAAGTAAATAAAGCACAATATAAAAGACTTTTTTCCTTCGAAAATGCTTTGCGTGTTTTGGGCACTCAAAGTACGTTTGTATTCATGTATTTATTTACTCTTTATTTATTTAGCTTCAACTGCGTGTCCTTATTTAGCGTGTTCATCATGTGACTACGGTCAGTTCCAAGCATACAGGTGAGTATATTGACTAATATAATACATTAAGTTAAATTTTGAAGATTTTACAAAAATAATTAATTGAACATAACATTATGTAACAGGCCTTAAGATTTAAATATATTGTGAAACGATAGGGTTTTAAATTCGGATGAATCGATCTTTAGCTCTTTAACAACGATTTTGGAAACTTCCTATTAACAAAACTTAATGTAGCATTCCTATGTTGAGCTTATTCAAATTGCACATAACAAACGCAAATGGTTAATCCACAGTACACACGGACAAAACGTATCTCGTGCTAAAGAACAGTAAACCCTTTTACTTGTTAACTAAGTCTAAATCACAATAGTTGTCTTTCCTGAGATATAATTTGCGTAATGTAATCTTATTTCTACTGCTATTCAAATTAAAACATGTCTAGATTTTGTAATTGTCTTTTTCGTGACCTATATCTTATCACCAAGACCGCTATAGCAGAATGGGTTCAGTAATAGCTCTCTCTCTCTCTCTCTCTCTCTCTCTCTCTCTCTCTCTCTCTCTCTCTCTCTCTCTCTCAAAACAACAGCCAGAGAACTGTGTGATGTAATTCTAAGAAAGCTGGCAAAATTATTAACTATGATACAAGAAATGAATTACATATTGGTGTATATTAATACACAATAGAAAACTTTAAGAATATTGCAAAATTAATCATTATCAATCTACCTGCTTCAAGTTTCGTCGCTATGAATTAAAACTCAAAACCAGTTACGGCCTTTTGACAAGCCAAGGCTGCTATGTTATTGTAAGTACGACGACATTTGCCCCCCCCCTCCCCCCCCCCCCCTCGGTGTGAATTACATGAACGTACCACTGTGGAATATGCGGTGCGACACAGGGGCGGATCAACTAAAAGTGACCGACTTCTCGCTGTTTCTCACTCAAGTTTTTTAACTATTTTTACTGAAAAAAGTGGGCTAGATTGAATCCCATCTATCCACCCCGAACCCAAATTTTGATACTGAGACATACAAGTATTTTCAAGTGACCTATACACCATAAAGTCCTTAGTTTTGTTTATAATCAACTTCACCGACAGTGGTTCAATTTCGATGCAATGTCTTGAACATTTGATCTCTATTGTTGAGTAAGTATATTAAATGTGCATGGTGCATTATTAGAGCATCACATGTTTATGTTATTTTGCTTACAACAAATATCATGTTTCTTCTCCACTTACTACAGGATGGGGAGAAGGCATATAATACGAGACGTATGGACAAATGTAGTTAGCAAAACTGGCATGCGGTTCGATTGACTTACTTTTCAATAGCTGCTAGATAACTTCAATGCCGTCAAACCTACTGTTATGTTTTTATCTCACAACTTATAATTTAAAGCACGAGCTTATTAACACAAGAAATCTTTCCTGTTTCCGTGTTACAATCACGCAAGATTGGGGCTGGGGTATTTTTTTATATTTTTTCTTCTGTTTATTTATTTATTTTTTTTTCCTTTTTTTTTTTTTGCGCGACTTGACCGACATATCGAAATGATCTTTCATTGCCAATAGTAACGTGTCTATTAGGAATACTTCTTACCAATGAATTATAGACTTAGGAATAACGCAGAATATTTTCACAAACTTTGTATCTAGATAATGAATATCCCACGTATCTATGTAAAATGAGGGATAGATTCAAAAGCCATTCTGCTATTGGAACTGAACGTGTGCTTCCCAATTTATCTAACCGAAGACCAGAAATTCTCTATTATACGTGTTCATATTAGGAATCACTGTGATTTAAATAATCCCTTGTTTGATTTTTGGCTCAGATGTGGAGAGCATACTGTTATATACTATTCGCAATTCTATTGCAAGACAAAGATACAATATTCTTTATGGATTAGATGGGTTACCTGACTCTAAGAATGACATAAATAAATATTTTGAATCTATTATTTTTTTAAGAAAAAAGGATTTAAAAAATGAACATTGTAGCTATTGTATGATGTTAATTACCAGCAAATGAATGGGCTTCATGTATACATTTAATCTAGCATTCTTACTACCCGTTACTGCCAATCTTGCACTACTTTACATTAGATTTTGAAATCGCACATTTTATTATAAAGAACTAATAATAATGTCAGCATCTATACTATATATTTCGTCTTTGATTTTAAACTTGGCGTTATCTTTCTTAAATTATTTTTGTTTACGACGTATAACACGTAATTAACTGATCTGCGTATGAGTATATTGCACCATGCTTCTAGTAGTCATTAGTTTCTCTTCTTATCTTTGGTTCGTTCGTGCTCTTTTCCATTCTAAATCTAAGTAAAATTTACTTTTTGTGTGTTTTCATAGTATATTTTCCTTCTTTCTATTATTTGATTGAGTCTCAAAATAATTTGCTTCTTCACCTTTAAATCACAAGTGGATATTTTTGGATTACCGGTTGTCGTATGCAACGTCGAGTATTATCTGTCTTGTTGGGGATGACTTTATATAATGTTGGGAGGACTATTGACCCGACGTTATTTGCTAAAAATGGACGAATGAAATAGATACAAACAAGCTTAATCAATAGGCGGGTCTTAAATACTTGATCTTAGATACGGGAATATTCACCTGATATCATATGCACAGCTGAAAAATCATTCTACAAAAGTATGTATGCATGTAAAGAGTATTATATTTTTGTATATGTACATACTCTTCAGGTACGATTGGAGAGGCTGTCGGGAATGTTACTGTCAGTGGCATTCCACTGCTACCATGCCTACAGGTACTGAAATAACACTTAGAGATACACTCATCGTCGTTTTTTCTAGTATGTTATAAAAAGATGATATTATTATACTAATTCAACCTTGTCTTGTCTTGTCGAGATTGAATATAATACCATCAAGACTCATCCGGTAGCGAATTTCGGACAAGAACTTTCAAAGATGCACTGTTGTTATTAAAGTATATCCACACCATCCACATTATTACTACGAAAGAATTAATATTGCCGACATGTAAAATGTACTCCTTGTCTGCAACAAATATTTTACTGTAAATTAAACATTTTTATTCTCCCTCCCTCAAGACGCAGAACCTTTCAGAAACTGTCTTAAGGTATATACATACCGATTATACGCTATCTTTTTTTTTTCAACGCTAAATTTCTTATGAGAAAAGGAAGGAAAATAATCCTTCATATGCGTTGGTGTGGGATAGGGAAATTCTACTCTCGGGATCAGAATTTGTACTCGACAAAGCATTGTTGCTGCCTACAAATTCTGACCCTGGACTGAGATTTCCTTATCCCACGCGAGTGCAAATGGATTCTTATTATAGTGTCCATTATCTAAATCATCTAAATATGGAAAATTCTTAAGAGCAAAACAATACCCAACACAATAATGCAAAATCACTTACACGGTATGAGCACTATTCTGGGCAATCTATTATTTAAATCAACTTTCTGTAGCATTAATAGGAGATAAACACAAACAGGTGGAGTTGGAGTTTGTAAATTACCTAATTTCTCACTCAAAGTAATTAAATTCACCAAATTTTGGACGGATCGGTCTGATTAAGTGCCACTGTACCATTCATAGATTGGAAGACACCGCTTTGTCTTAGTCAAATGATTTATAATCGGTAGGATCAGATGTGCCTGATTTTTCCTCTTGCAAATATTATCAACTTTTGCGAATAATATCAAGTTTTGATCGCATACATGTACTGATTTATCATATCTAAGGGGGGGGGTAGGTTTTTCGCGGTAGATGAATAAATATGTATAGAGAAATCGTAAAGAGATGAACAGTTTAACTGGTACAGATTTCAACAGTTCTGTTCCTGTTCGGTCTGTCCGTCCACACCCTAGATTAAGTTCAATGTTAAAGATTTTAAGATTAAGGTCAATACTACAGCTTTTCTCTTTTTTTACTTTATAGCTAAATAAAAGGCGAGTGCGAATAATTGGCATCTTAGTTCCGTTCAGTTGGTGTAAATAATCCACAGGACAGATGCCCCAGGCCATTTAATTAAAAGAATAATTGGCATCTTAGTTCCGTTCAGTTGGTGTAAATAATCCACAGGACAGATGCCCCAGGCCATTTAATTAAAAGAATAGGACGACGAAGACTTAGATAAAAGAGAATATTACTGGAAGGGGAGGGGGGACGAAATTATAGAAACAGATCGGAACAATTGGGACAGGTTTAAAAAGTCTTTTCAAAAAGGAATACTACAATCTAAACTTTGTTTGCTCTCATATGCGAGTCTATGAACGCTTCAGCCTTCAGAATAGTGACAAGTACATACTAAAAATTGATAACCAACTTGTTTGCATCTCTGTGACAGATTTTCAATGTCCCTAGAATGCTAGGAAGATGTATAATATCATTCACGTCATAATACTCAGCTAAAGGTATATGCATACTACAAAATTCCACTGTCTTTGTTAACCAAATCCGGCTCCACTCCTTGAGCGAGCATTTAAGTTGCTTCCAACATATTTAATTGTCTTTTCATTAATGGATATGGGATTGGACACGAGTTAACTTATTCATCTTCGTCCTCCTCGAAAACATACCTTTCAATTTATCATCACTGAATTTCTTGCAATATTTTGCAATGAAAAAGTTATCGATACAGCTTCAATCATTTTCCTTTCTTTTTCGTTCCTTTTCCAAAGCAAAGAAACATGCACAGGGTTAGCGCTAAATAATCACATGTTTGCACAGTAGCAGCCATTATCTTCAGCGGTACTTAGATGTGGAAGAGAATAAGTAGCGCGGTATGTTGGTAAGAGAAATAGAAAATGCCGAGCACTTGAAGCTTTTGTGTCCGATGCTATCGTGTATTTTATTTTGGGGATGGCGGTTGAGCAAGATAATATGTTTAATTTGAACAAACCTCAAAAAAATAGAAGTTACTGAGCACTACATAGCTGGATCATGTGACCGGTAAATCAACTTTTTTTGCCGTAGGCATTGCAGAACAAATCCTTAGCAGATCTAAAACAAATTTGCATGAAAATAACTAATATCTTGAAAGTTAGAACGTGCATGAAATCTATTTGAAGAAGCTAAAACAATTTCAAGGAATGTAAGTGGTTATGCATACATGTATCTTGAAATGGACATTGTGTGACAGCAAATAAATGTCATCAGAGCTTTTCTCGCTGTTAAGAAAACATACTGTTTCGATAGCTAGGTGTTATGGCGAGATATGGATTAGTTATAAACATTGCAACAAAGGCAGTGGACTAGTTATCACTTTGGATATGCCTATAAAATGGTATTTTTAGTTTGATAAGTTACATGCCCAGCTCTGCAAACATATTCTTCCTCTATTTTCCGTTGCATGTAACTACGTAGTTAAGGGAGAATCAATCTGATACTATCTAGTTATTACTACAATCACAAATGTTACCAACTTTTGCCTTCATTGATATATCCTTCCAATTTTTTAAAATTCTAATCAGCGTGTATATGAAACAGATGAATCCACTGAATGGGATGAAATTTATTTAAATTCTTACATCCAATAGGTCCAATAAATCTCCTTTCAGTAGCAGACGATTACTTCAGAAATGCAAATAAATTTAACAAATTTAAGTTTGTGTCATTCTAAAGCACAAAACTGGAAAAATAACTAAATATGGAATACAAAAATTAAGGACAGGTGCTTCATTTACAAAAAATAAAGCCTTTAAAAAATAGACTTAAATTTTTGAAAAATGCTGCAAAAACTCCACGAAAGATTCAAAAGTCATGTGTAATTACTTCATTCGTATGTAATGAAGTTAGGGGCAAAATTCATTCGTTGCCTGAATTTAAATTGTTCACAATACATCGTAATTAATACATAAATCAATATCATGTTATGAAACTCATATAAGTCAATGAAAAGTGTGAATCAAAGGTAGCTGCGCTAACTGCTGGCGAGTTCTATTATTTATGTCAATGTTTTAAGAACAAACAAAAAAAAAAAGACAAACTTGGTCAAAATCTAAGGGTAGCTAACTCTAAAACGCACAGACTTAAGATTTTACTTTTCAGGAGTGACATGGAGCCGTCCTAAATAGATAGATTAGAAAACTATTTACAGAGTATCTAAACTTTTGAAAATCACTCATTGATGATTAAATCAATTATTTTACACATAGGGATGTTTCATTCATACCAAATAAACCAAGCACAAAATATCAGGCTTTATTATTATTGAAATTTTTGCATGTTCTGGGCTTGCAAATCACTTTATTCATTTATTTATTTATTTATTTATGTATTTATTTATATTAGTTCCTGCGTGTCCTTATCCAACGTGCCCGACATGTGACTACAACTACTATTACCATAGTTACAGGTGAGTATATTGATCAATAAAATACACTAACTTGTAAGATATTTTAATTTTTGAAGTTTGCAAAATAAATAAATAAATAGACCATTATGTAACTGGCTTTATTATTTAAATATGCTGTGAGACAATAGCAGTTTAAATTCGAATGAGTCAATCCTTAACTATTTCAAAACTATTTAGGAATCTTTCTAATAACAAAACTAAATGCAACATCCCTATGCTACGCTTATTGAAATGCACAAAACAAATAACAAAAACACAGAGTTAATCCGCAATGCACTTGGACAAAACATTGCTATTCCTAAAAAGCAGTAAACCTATCTGAGACTGAATATTTGCTCGCCACAGACTTTTAACTTGTCAACTAAATTTAAATCACAACAGTTGTCTTTCCTGAGATATCATTTGCGTAACGTAATCTTATTGCTACTGCTATTCGAATTAAAATAGGTCTACATTTTGTGATTCGATTGTACTTTGACCTATAGCTTTTTACCATGATCGCTATAGCAGAATGAGTTCTGTAACCACTTTCTCTCTCTCTCTCAATTCGAGAACTGTAAGATCTAATCAATGAAAGCTGGCAACATTTTTAAGGATGATGCAGAAAAAAAATAGATATTGGTGCACAACTTGTATAATATTTCACAGTAAATCGTTATCATTCTATTCGTTTAAACTTTCATCGCTGTGGGTCAAAAATCAAAACCGGATGCGGCCTTACGTCAAGCCAAGACTTATCAATAGATGCTATATAACTTCAATACCTTTAAACCTGCAGCTATGATTTTATCTCAAAACTTATAATTTAGGGCCCGAGTTTGCGAATGCAAGAAATTTTTGCTGTATTACAATCACGCAATGAGTTCGTAAGGTTAAGGTATAGAACGAGTATCTGCCATATGCATAAAAAAATGAAAATAAAATTGGCTCTCATACATAGTCTCAAATATACATTAAGCATTCATGAGACCATATTTTATTTCAACATAGGCGATAGGCACCCTTAATAAGATTCCAGAAAAAAAGAATAACTTTGCTTTGAAACTAATATAAATATGACTCGATTAACCAAAAGAATTATTGCAAGGATTTTTGAATAAGGAAAGGGTAGGCCCATAATTCGAACAGTAGAGAAAACAAACACAAAATCAAAACAACAACAAATAAAATTACATGTTCTGTTGTTGATCGTGCTACTTGATCGACATATTGTAATGAGCTTGCCAATAGGAAAGTGCCTATTAAAATTTTTTTCGAATGAATCATAGATTTAGAAATAACTAAAAATTATTTATTTAAAATTTGTATCTATATATGGAGTGTCCCATCTATCTATGTACGATGCTGGATAGATTACACCACGTTCCAAAGACATGCTGCTGTTGGGACCACACGGGTACATTCCAATTATCTAACCGATGATCAGAAATTCTATATTACACCTGCTCTTGTAACGAATTACTCTTTTGATTAAAAATAATCATTTATTTAATAACCGTTTAATAGATCATCCTTGTTTGTTTTATGGCTCAGATGGTGAAAGCATACTGTTGTATATTATTTGCAATATAATTGTGCAGAACAAAGATACAACATTCTTTATGAAGTGGGTGGATTCACTGAGACTAAGATAAATAAATATTTAAAGTCGAACAAAGAACCCACAGA
Organism: Margaritifera margaritifera; assembly: GCA_029931535.1. Classification (NCBI taxonomy): domain Eukaryota; kingdom Metazoa; phylum Mollusca; class Bivalvia; order Unionida; family Margaritiferidae; genus Margaritifera; species Margaritifera margaritifera. The sequence continues at coordinate 279,249 of JAQPZY010001641.1, forward strand.
CGCCGATAAATGTGTACGACTAGATGCGTATTTACTGTATGCTTCTTCATGCACAAAATATTCTAAACAAATTGATACGATTATATATTTATAAACAATTAGGTTATTTACATGACGTCATTAAATGATATGCATTATCATAACAATTTCATATAATATATATATATATATATATATATATATATATATACATAAATTGCATGAGAGAAATACATGAATCTCTGATGAAAACTAAATTGCAATGATAATATATAGATAAAACAGCCATACATACAATTATATATTTCTGATTGTTATATCTGTATGCAATATATGAATTCTTTTATTAAAATTCTACACAATGTTGTATAATCTTTTATTATTAAGGTCATTTGGATACAAAGTATCTAAATGATGAATCCAGTAAAATTCTTTAACCAGTCCGTTCACATCTTCGTGCAAAATATCGATCGGCATGAATGAAAAATAACATCAAGAATTATTATTTGTTCTCGAATTGATGACAGATAGATTTTGGGGGACACGTGTTATTAAAAGCACAGCTGAGAAAATGCACTACACACCATTTTGTTATGTTTTCCCGGGATACCTGTTCTTAACATCCATAATGACTAGAAATATTTACATAAAGCTAAAACATACACAACAGACATGCTATTCCTAAAATTACAAACACATTTACCCTAACTGGCTGATAAAACAGGTGCAAAAAGTGTTGTGCATATTTTATCCAGGTCTCTTTCCACTGGGTGTGTCTGTTACTATAGGGCACAGACAGCTAATAAAATTCCCATAGACCGTTATTTTAATGTTTGGCAAATTACCATACTTTTGTGGCAAGATCGGCAAAACACGCTTACATCCTATTATCGATCTAACCAAGAGTAAAACAATGAAAATGATATGCTGCGAGCCCCGTTTTTGAGACAAATCCCCGTGTAGGTGCCCATTATCAAAATCAGAACCGATGGGATTTCTTTGTTTAGATCCAAAAGTACCTGCGCGGCAACTGCGTTAAATTTAAATGGTTTAAGGTTCAAGCCTACTATTTAGTACAATTTACCGATAAGTCGGCTTCTTCTAAACAATTACGTTAATTTTTATGGCAATTATTAAGTTTCAAATATACGGTATTTAATATACCACCACACATAGGCTGGTGTTGCAGCTAATAAAATAATTAATTACCTGTGACCTAAAATCAAATTTATTTGCATAAGAAGCATTCATAGTCAACAGCAGTTGTCCTTGAAACCGCCCGAACAAAACAGAGATGTCTCGAAATTACCGTTTTGAAGACATCGAGGATTGCATTCCAATTTGGGAACCGACTGTAATTATAAAGTCGGCAAAACACGCTTACATTATATGAACGCTCTATCCACGAAGAAACTTTTAAAAAGATGAAAATGATATGCTGTGCGCCTCGCTTTTGAGAGAAATGGTTTTGTAGGCGCCCACTACAAAAATCTGGCCCGGTGAGATCTCCCCGTTTGCGCCGAAAACACTTGACTCCCTAGAGCACAACAAAAAAAAAGACTTTGACAGAGGTTATAAATATGGGGAAATCAGCAATATTTCGAAGGAAGAAATGGAGTCATTACGTAGTATAAGGAAATAAAAGAATATTGCAATTAAAAACTACGTTAAAAGAACTCCAGTGTCAACAGAATGATGAAAAGTACTACAAAAAAGTTAATGAAGACCCATCATTAAAAAATGAAATCGAAAATGTTGTCATGCGTTAATGAAATCTCTAAGACTAAAAGATCTGTATATGAAGAGTTTTATTCTTTTCCCCTAAAATACGTACACTTAAATTCTACATATGGCACCAAAACGCATAAAAGTCCTGACCATTCTCTACCTTTGAATTATCAACCACAACATATTATTTGAAGATGTCATTTATATACAGAGAATCCATCAAAATGTACAGTTAGTGTTTTGCAACCTTTTATGAAATCACATCCTTCGTAAGTTAAAGATACTACTGATTTTACTAAAAAGTTAAAAAGTGATTCCACAACTATACACAATTCCCTCCTTGTATTTTTAGATGTAACGTCATTGTATACAAACATACCGCATGCAGATGATATTGATGGGTGTAAAAACATTTTCTTCACAACAATCGTAATAGTTAACTATCAAGTAAAGATATTTGTAAAATAATAAAACTTGTCCTATAAAATAATCCTTTCCAGTTTAATAGTACAAATTACATCCAAATAATATATTAAAAAAATAATTTTCATCCTATGAATGTAACAGAAGTCACTGCAAATATTACTGAAAGTACCTACTTTGTAGCTCTAATAGAAAAGATTTGTTTTATCTACGTTATAACATTGGCTGCATATCGACTGATGTAATTATTTGATAACTGTAAAAAATAAATGTAATATGCAATATCTTGGACACATACATCAACAAGTCTATAAAAGAAGGAATAATTTCAGGTTTAATATAAATAATTTTATGGGTCATCAGATCAACTCTAATGTTTCAATATATTTTAATGGAAATAATCATTCTTTACGTGATTTTTCGTTCATGCCGACGATATTGTGCTTGGAGAGATAAACATAATACTTAAAGAACATTATATCTGTTGAATTGTAATAAATCATATAAAATAATGTTTATATATATATATATATATATATATATATATATATATATATATATATATATATATATATATATATATATTATTTTTTAAGGAAAAATGGTAAACGAAATTAACTTTTGAGCTATTCCATAATGTATGATGTGTATCAACAGCAATTCTGTTGGATTCATATATACATTTAATGTAGCATTCTGATTACCGTTACTGTCAAACTTGCGCTATTTTACGTTAGCTTTTAAGTCTCACAATTTTTATATAGACCTAATGAAACTAACGTCAGCATCTCTACTACATGTTTTGTCTTTGATTTTAAGTTTGGCGTTTTTTATCAGATTAGTTTTGTTAACCAAGTATAACACGTAAAAAAGGTCATCTGCGTATGAGTGTACATGTATTTAACCATGTTTCGTGTATTCGTTGGTCTCTCTTCTTATCATTGGTTTAGTTTTATTCTTTTTCATTATAAATCAAACTCAAATGTATTGCTTTGTGTATTCTCAGAGTATATTTTCCTTCTTTTTTTTCATTTCGTCAATTGAGTCTCGCAATAGTTTTTTATTTTTTATTTTACATGTTTATCGTGGATAGTGTTGGTTTGCTTCTTGTTGTAGAGTATGAGTACTTTTGACCCGACATCATTTGCTAAACATAGACTAATGAAATAGTTGGAACGAGTTTGATACGTAGGCGGGTGGTAATACTTTATCCCAAAGACAGAGATATTCGCCCGATATCACATGCACTGATAAAAATCCTTCTACACGACGTATGTATGAATGTATGTACGTAAATAGGATTATGTTAATCTATATGTATATATTTTTGTATATGTACAAACTCTTCAGGTATGATTGGAGAGGTTGTCAGGAATGCTACTGTCAATGGATGGAAACCACGACCTCTGCTCCTGCGGTTGCTACAGGTACTGAAATAATATAATGATATATACTCATCATCCTTTTCTTTCATTTTATAAAAACAAATATTATTAATAATAATTCACTTAAGTCTTGTCGCCATTGAATACAACACCATCAAGACTCAACCGGTAACCGATTTCTGACAAATATTTGACCACAATACACGCATATTATTTCAGTCTTACCTTCATGTAAAAATGTAATCAAAGAGTAAATTGTTCAACAATAACAACAACAATATAGAATAAAATATTCGGTGATTTGTAGACATATTAGATTAGTTTGTTGTCCCTGAACGGAGACTTATGCGTGAAATAATTACCCTTCAACTAACTTATATGTATTTCCTTTGGAGACGGCCAATTACTTCAAAGTATACGATACACAACAGGACAATTAGGCGAAACATATATTTTAACATTGTTTCGGTAAATATGATCCACCCATATTCTAAAAACTGGATGAAGAGAATTCATCACGTGAAAGAAAATAAATGATCTTTCTCAAGTCGAAATAGTAAATTTTCTTTCGTGGAAATGTTAAATTTTCGAGAACTTTACAATTTCAGCTGGATTTCATCTAAACCTTCTACTTTAGTTTTTCACTTCTCTTCTGTTGAAGTAACATATCAGCAGGTATATACGAGGAATAACCAGTTATTTGGCTGTTATACAACCAGCATGGACACTTGTTTCAAGCAAATCAGTACTGTATCAAGACGGCGATAAATAATATATATTAGAAATGAAATATGAATAATTAAGCCACACAAAGATTACCAGATGTTATTGAAGAATGTAATATTCACCTTTTGAGTGTATGTCAAAAGTCAGCGCATAACGTTTATTAATCCCGTATGTGACATAGTCGGGAATTAAAAGAAGGGATGAATATCAGACCAAAATTCTTGAAAGGGTCAATATGTAGGTGGTAATATCAAAACTGGGGATTGATATCGTCAGAATATAATCCATCAATAGAGTTTCTTTTTCTTCGTCAAGAATGAATGAGAAAGGCTTGTCATATATGTCAGAACTTCTAATATATTTCAAGAAAGTCGACTGTTCAAGGCTATTCATTGACAAATAACGTTGAAAATTAGGAGATGCCATGGCATCCACCTTATCATCATTTGTTACACGTATGCTTATTAATCTTGGAATGCTAGACCTTCAGTCAATGGAGATAGAGAAAACATCAGAGGATAGAGTCTATGCAATCGAAACACCTTTTGTCTTTTCTACCAACATCTATCTTGGAAATACTTTGATGGAGTCATACATTAATTAATTATAAATGATCTACGGTGAATTGTTTTGCTTCTTTAACTATATTTTAGGAGCAAACTGGGAACCTCATCCAGCAAACTACTGGAGTAAGTAAATGCATTTCCTCTTGTCCTCTTCTTTCCTTTTCTTTCATGCTGTTGTTTATGATTGAACACGATAAGAAAATCAGCGCAACATTGACCTATATGTTGGCATCCAAAATGGTAAACATTGTTATACGTTATTCGTTACCTTTGATGATATCACCGTGCAGCAAAATGCGTTGTCTCAAACAATTGTTCAGTTGTTGTAAACGGGATTCTCTGTAAGCATCATAACTGACTGGCCACGGAATATTTTCCTTTTCTAGTGTTTTTATACCCAATACAAACAAGTACAGGTAAAGAGCAGAAACCTGGGTAGAAGGTAGCTTTGCCACGGTGAAGGACATCTTACTATTACTCTGGTATTGCAACAACACACTAAGTTTTTATGTATAACTAAATATTAGACCATTTTTGTAACTATACCAAATATTATATGAGAAGGACAATGGTCCACTACTTGGAAACTTTCATATTGTTGATATGTGAATCGCGTTATATTTCATCTAGAAGTTTATAACTCGGACAAAATAGTTACTGTTTAACATCCCTCTTTTATTTTATCACGTGCACTCAAATTTTATACTACAATAAACAATAAATATGGTTTAATTTTAAAAGATATAGACTATAATATTATACATTGCACGTTTCTGTCTAATAACCGATACTTAATTGTGACTAATTTGTTCAAGAGTGACTTTAAGTACTTGATGTAAATTTTAAATTGATACGTGAATGAGTGGTTGAATGGATGGATGAATGAAATGTTAGATGAAATGCCTGACGCTTCTGCATTTTTGTTTTTGAGTAGCGGCCGTGGCACTCGTGCTTGCATTGATCTAGTGAGCATTGGGTAGTAAAATAACCTATATGCTTGTGACCGAAAGGTAAAAAAGGTCTCGTTCATCGATTTTTCAAAAAATAATTAGCGGGGGTAGGGGGCGTTGTTTTGTGTTTTTTTTTGTGAGTTCAGGTATGAAGCTTTATGAAGATGTAACACCAGAAAAAATCGTAGACTTTTAAAAAATAATGCGGTTTATATAGCAAACATGTACCGTATGTTTTAAGGATTTTATATGTTTGCCTTTGTCTTTTATATCTTATGCCTTTTATGTTGTTTCTTGACGTCTTTACCTCTTTACCTATTAACTTGTAGGACTATATATTTACTTTAATTTACAAGGGTTTATCTATGAACGGTGGTTTTTTTATTTATTTTTTTATTTATTTACTTTTTGGGGGGATGGGGGGCATTTTTTCTTCTTTTTTGTTATCGTTACATTTTTAGAACATAACTTTTCATCGGCACTATATAGCCAATATTGTGCTAACGTGTTGTTGCACCCGGTGCATATATATTTAAGATACTACATGTATAGTCAATACCAAATATTAGAGCTTGTGAAAACGCTCTTGTCCTGTATCATGGGACAACTTGCTTATTGTGCTGGTCAATTGCCATGAATATTATCTGAAATAGGAAGGAAACTTATATTTGTGTTCAATTTCATTAAAATGTTAATTTTGAGAGAACACATATTCCAACCCTGGATTCTTTCACCTTCTTAAATAACAACGAACAATTGTCTTATCGGGATTTCAAATTATAGAAATAGTTCTACAACATTGCAGTATCTTATGTTTGTTCAAAGTGATAGATTCGATAATCATTGCTAGGTAAATCGAGTTTATTATAATTTGTTTACTTCATTAATCGATAGAGATAGTATGAAATAAGATACTTACTATATTACATGAATATGTTGCCGAGTGAGAGAGCGAGAGGTACAATAGAATGGATGAGTACTGAAAAGTGTTTTGGTGATCCTTCTAGGAAACATTTTAAACCAGTATTAATCCCTCTTTTGCGAGTATTTCTAAAGTGATTTAATCATCAGCACGAGATATTCAGAAAGAAAGAGTAGTAACCCAGAGAGGGGGCAGGTAGAGGACCAAAGCAATAGTCTGCGAACAGGCATTACAACTACTGTAATACAAATGTATCATATACGATAACCTGAAGTGTTGTGAGTGCTTTAACACACACACAAATGCGTAACTATTTGATTTCTCTTTTATAATTTGGAGGCATGTCCAGGAGCAGTCTACTCGCCATTCTCCTTAATGTGAAACAAGAGGCACAGAGTCTGATCGACACCGCCAAGAACACCTATGACCATATCCTCCACAGCGTCATTGTCAATGATGTAAGAAAGCGACGAGCAGCTGACAAAGAAGGTAGTTTTCCTTTCCACTTTTCTTAACATAAAGAATTCAACATAAACCGATTCAAAATGTTGCATACGGCTGTTGTCCGAAGGGCTTTATTGTTCTGCAAAGGTGCAAAAGACCCAACTATATGGATAATTACCTGTCACTTACCTCCTCTGTCTTAAACTTTACGCTTACATCCTATGAATGATCTCGTTTTTGTGAAAATTGTCCTTGTAGGTGCCCACTATAAAGAATTCAGCCTTGCGAGATCTCGCCGTTAGGATCCAGTAGCACCTGTGTTTCAAACCTCAAGTCAAATAGTTTATCAATTATTCAAGAAAGCTTTTTCCGCGACCATTTGCTTCATTGTACGAAGGGGCGAAGAGAGATCCACCCGTAATACAATCAGTCAAACATCTGAGAAATTAGATAACACCTATTTTTGTTTTCTTTCTTTTTTTCTTTTTTTCTTTTTTTTTTCTCTTTTTTTTTTTTTTTTGTTTTTGTTTTGACAAATTATAAATGAATTGCCGGATTAAAGAAGCTAGATACCAAACATAACAGACAGTGATCATGAAACCTCATTAGTAGTATCATAATTGGCGTTTGAGATTGGCCGGCTAATTTCGGTTCCAAATCCCGAAACTCCTTATATATACCCCTATGGTTTTGCCCCACACGGGATTTATGCACATGAGTGTAACCCGCGTGAGACTCAAAGTGAAATTACCATGAGGCGCGCCAGCCAGATCAATACACTGCAGCTAGCTGGCAGGCCGTTCAATATACACAAGCAAGTCTCAGATACCTATAGCTGTTGTGCATCTGCGGTAGTGAACCGCTGTACTGTCTCTTGTATAAGATGTATTAAAGCAAGAATATTCTCTATTTATGCGTGTCTTTAATCCTCAAGAAGGAAATAAGGATTCTTGACTTAAGCAAGAAATGGAGTGTTCTGGCGTGCCCATTCTTTTCAAAGTGGAATCTAGCATGTCTTATCTTATACAAGAGGCGGTCAAATTGAAAAAGACTCATATTAATGTTGGTGGAAGTGCTAATCAATATTTGAGACACAGATTTACCATTTCGGGCCCATGTATGCGATCTTTAATATTTACCATACACGGGACCATGTATATGAAAAAAACAAGACATGAACATAATAGGCTATGGAATGGTAATTCAAAATGGCATCGTTTGTTCCATCGATAAATAGGGGAGGGTCCATTACATTGTTTCTTGCCAGGGCTGTTAAGTTTATATACGGATTTGTTCTTTTACATATTAAGAGTTCATGGTGGCCTAATCGGTTAGCGTGTCATGCTCTTGATCAATGCGTTTCAGGTTTGAATCACACTTGCGGAAAATTATATCTTTTCTTTATAATTGAGAAAACGTCGAGTTTAGATTGGTTATACGTGAAAATAAAAGTCAAATCTGAAGATGGATGGTTGCTGTCAATTTTGATTACGAGGCACGCATAATTCTTTGAGACGTAATCTGGTTTGAAACAACATCTGACCCTTCAAGTATGTTGTGTAGCACGCTGGGGGCGCGTCTAGGGTTGCAAATTCAAACCACCTTAATTGACACTGACTAAACACGTATGTTGACTGTAACAAATTAGTGTGCAACAGCTTAACACAGCAGCTTGCGTATGATCTCAAAGAAATACTGATCGACAAGCACAACCCAAGCGGAGTCTGTTTCCTTTTGTGTGAGAATATTATATTAAACAATCACAACGGGTATATATACAAGGTCGAAAGCTTCACCGATTTATACCTATATTATTTTGAAAGGATTCATGAGCGTAGCTAATGCGTGAATCACATTGCCCGAGCAATAACGCGTTTGTAACGTCACATAAAAGATTAATTTATTATTTCGCCTAAATGCGCCATACCGATTTGTCAAAGAGGCTCAAAATATGCGGTATGATATTTCAAATACGTATCGTGAGCATCTTGATAAATTAATTGAGTTCGAGATCGTGGTGGAACAAAAACGACGTAAACTCAGTGAAGCGTATAACAATAAACGTGAAAAGTCATTGTATGATATTGTGCAAGAAACAATTAAATCGCTGACGTTAATTGAGTCGCCAGTAAGTGAATCAAGCGAAGACATTGAAATGACCAGTGAACACAGCGACATCGAAATGACAAGTGAATACAGTAATGTGCAGATCAATTAGAAAAATGTTTTCGACAATAATATAGCAATGGCTTCCACACCCGACTTCCATGAGGTATATGAATTGATCTACAACGCCGCAGAAGCGGAGCAGCGCAAACAATTGGAGAAAGTCTCCGAAGCAATTTCCAAGTATAATGAAGCAAACACCATAGCTGAGATAGACAAGCACTCCAAGATATTTGACATTGTTGGATACAAACGTACAAAGTCTGGTCGTATTCGAGTTGGTGCAATACTCAGTGATGGGTCATTTGAGCCGACACCATCTAGGAAGATATTCTATTCAGACTTGCAAGTGAATTTCACGATCCCGGAAAGAACAAGCCTGTTTATTTACAAACGTCGGGTCTACAAATTCACATTACCATAACATAAAAATATGGCTGATCGCTTGATTTACTGCGTAAAATGTTAATATATGATCTAGATTTTATTTTTCTGATTCAGATACAACTGCATGCCTATGAGGAGATAAAATGGCGGCGACTGGAAAAATCAACCAATTAATTCAAGTTTCTTCCTATATATATATATATATATATATATATATATATATATATATATATATATATATATATATATATATATATATATACATAAGAAGTTCTATGGAATTGGGACGCATTCAATGCAAAGGCGTATGCCTTGGTAAATGTGAACTCTGTGGCATAATATGCCATTATGAATATTGCAAATCACAGTTGCTCGCTGCAGTGTGTTGTTGCAAATACAACCCAGATCGTTACCTCGGTGATTACAATCTCATCAACCAAACCAGAATTTTACGTGCTTTTTTTCTACACCAATCGCCGCGGAGGAATCCCGCTTACTTGAGGTCGCACTAGCGTCGTCGCGCGTTTATTACAGTTGGTCTAATATCCGATTGCGGCCGTTCGGGGGTCTTGACACGAATAACTCGTCTATGTTTTCGGCAAAGGGCGGTGGAGAAGGTACCTGGAACGTTCTTAAACGTTCCCCGTGCGCGTAAGACATGGAATCTATCAATGATGAGGTCCGACGGAGAATTTTGTCAATGACCGGTAAAGACTACAATTTTCATACGCGAACGCAGCCCACACTCAGCTCTGTAATCTCGATCGAATCTCCACAGTACGTGGTTGACATCGCACTGTCGTCGCTGAGAACAATTCTCGGATGGCCCGAAGATGTCATTGAGATTCCTGCAGACAAACGAATCTTACGAATGTGATACAATATCGCGCCAGACATTATCAGGATCACAACCACGATGCAGCATAATATAACATATGACACCATTAACGACAGCTACCGTTCAGATTTAGCCGCTAGAAGCGTACCTTCTGAATGTTACATATTATATGGGTTCTCTCCAACTGTGGAACCAGGTGATCTGCTGTCGATTACTCCCACGCCCATGTATTTTCCATTACACAATCCCCGGTTAACGCACTTCGTTTTACTATTGTGGACCAGGACGGGCACATCTCCGCGGGGAGACCTTGACGATACAGCTGTACATTAGAGATTAATCTGATCGAATATAATGACAGTCGTACGTGGACGTGTAATACCCGTGCGTATTGTCAACGCGAGAAAACTCGTTTACATGACATATTACGGAACTGATGTCGTCCAGGGATTGTTCACAGGCGCACCAATGATTCTAGCGGCCCTGACCTCGCGCTGCACCGATCGCTAAACAAGTTGCAATGAGAGTCGTTGACAGCATCAAAAGCGCTGCTGCTGATCGGCTTAAAACTCTGGGCTTGCAAGCGGTTCAATCGATTCGAGATCGACTACGAAGATTAGTGACTCGGGCACCGCGGGTACAACCAAAGGCGATTACACTAGCATCAACGGCAACAATACCAGCCCGGTTGGTTAAATCATCGCTGAAGCTGCTCAACAACGTCTGGCTGACTCAGTGCTTGCAACTGCGGTACCAAGAGTGGATTTGTCAACAACGGCATCATAGCGTTGTTCAACAGCGCACATTATTACATCGACGGAAAGGAAATCGAGCAATTCTCGACAACGTTGACATTGCCACGACGATTTTCGGACTCGCCAGATTCAGCGACGATTATGCAAGGTCTCATGGCCCATCTATGATGTTTCATAAGGACGCAAACGAACACATGCAGTTCACGTACAATTTACAATACGACAGGCTGTAGACCGCGGAAATCCCGCCACCGTTGCAAATATAGAAGATTTAACGTTTTATAATCCCAATTACAGCCTTGGATTTGCGCAGCCTCGAGGACAACTTCATGGAGCCTCATTGTTGTTTTTGTGTGTGATTCCTCTCAGTCACATATTCGGGTTTTGTAGAGATGTCTGCAAGGTTATATTCGGAACCAAACACACATTCACGTTAACCCGTAAGTGCACCTCCAACGATGCAGTCTTGCGTAAATGAAGTGTTAATGCCAAAGTTGAGTTGTCAACATTAACATTGTGGATGCCTGTGCTTACCCCATATCTGACCACAGAAGACCGTTTGTTGTCGTTTATGCGGGCTGAAAACATATCAACGCTGTCATTTCTCGAGGTCACCACAGACGCGACGCCAAGCACCGTTCAGGGACAGTTTACATGGCAAAGAAGTACCCAACATGAACTCAGTGCAGCAAAACACGTGTTAGTGGCGTTTCAAAAAAGGAATCGAGTGGATGACCAAGAGCGTAGTGTGATGATATTTGACCAGTTAGGAGTGTCTGAAGTCTCAGCGGTTAAACGTCCATCAGGAACCCACCGGAGAAATTTTGCTTGATGACACAATTATGTCGCACGTTCATATCACAATATGTGGTCGTACATGGGCCGAGACCAAAACGTTGACACGGGTCTGCAGAATTCCCAGAAACTGAGTTGTATCAGATTTATTGCTTTTCATTGGAACACATTGAGTTGTTTAAACAGTCCGTGGTCGACATGTACTTTGATGCACGTGTAAATGGTCCCATTCCAGCCCCCCACACCCACCCCACCCCACCCCAGCGGTTACAGATGCATTGCTGCGATCCTCTCCGACAGGACTCTGTTGTTGGAGGGCACATGTGGACGAATGATGTAATTGACGCACCTGTGGAAAACTAATACAGTTTTCTCCAACTCGTAATAGAACCTGTTACGTTTTCATATAATGTGATATTACGAAGTTACAGTTGACCTTAGCCCAAAGCAGCTTGCAACAATAAAGAGCTCAATAAGAAACGATTGCAACTTTCTCCGACAAAGTTAACTGGAAGTATCCCCGTGTGGCTAACTGAAACACAACTTGATCAACGTAATGCGGCCAAGGAAAAGAACACCTCGGTGACATTAAAGTTATCCAAGTCTGAGGTGACACAAACGCAAAAACCCGGTGGAATATTTAAATTTCTCGTAGTCATTACAGCGTTGTAACCGGCTGCTGCACACGCGGTTGCAAAAGCGGCTGCGTTAGGGGCCGTCGGAACTGCATCCGGGATGGCTCTGGAAAAGGTGGTTGGTGGACGCATAGCGTCTCGAGGCCGAATAAGAAAAGGAAAAGGTCTTCGACTACCCGGGATGACTCGCAAAATACCCTCAGGCAAACATCTTCGACAACAAGGGACTTTTCGCATCGGGCCTCGCCGTTGACCAGTCTTGAGTTACTCTCAATGATAAAGTCAGTTAAACATTTCCGAGGTGTCTTTATACGAGACGAACTCGGAGCCATGAGCCCTGCAAGTGGGAAACCGGAATTGTTAACCTGGATTCAACAACAAGACATGGGACTCATTGGGTTGCATACCTGGTAACGCCTCAAGATCTTTTGTATTTTGACTAGTACGGGCTTGCACCGTTACGTGAAGTTGTTGATTATTTAACCCGGGGCGTCAGCGTTGGAAGCAGAGCTTCTCTATCACTGTTTTATTTAAAGCTACCGTTACAAACTCGGATGGACGGGCCAATATCTTATCGTTAAAGCAATGCATGCATTCGCGGAAAGCTGTCTAACCCCGTAAGCACTTATTGATTTTGCACTGTCACTTAGAAAGTAAATAAATAGTATACAAAATGACAATTAACATTTACGGACGCTATAGCGCAGGGACCCGAAGCGGCGCTGATATGGATCTGACCAGGTTTGCCACCAGAGCGGATTTGACCAAGTTTACCAGCCGGGTTGTTGTTGACGTCGACCCGGGCGAGCTTGTGATTTTCCAAGATCAAACTGGAAAACTTAACACATTTAACGTGGACATCAGCCATCGCGAAAAAAAACTGGCCGAAATCACTGAGAACCAGGAAATCAAAGACTCTGGCGTGTCGATGGTTTCTATCCAAAAATATGTCAACGATGCCGATGATGCAGTGCTATCAGCTATACTCTTACTACCACGCGTAGTAGCTTCATGGAGCCAAAGTCAAGGAATAATAACCAAAGAAACAGAGGAACAAAGCAAATTGCCGACTTGTTTTCCACTCTATTGAAAATAGTTTTGATATACCAAAACGTCACATCTTGAAAGTAAGGATCATACTTGTTTATCATAACCGGAAATAAAGGTGGGTGGGGTCAAATGGCGATGTTTATAAATGATAAACGGCATCTTGGTTTAATGCTACACATATCACGTATCGACAAAACCGGTATTATTGCAGAATTTTTCACATATACAGTATCAACATCATTAGTCGCCGGAAATTAAATTCAGTTCGAAGGACTCAACCTCTGTCCTGAAGGGTACTTAACCGTCTTTGGTGTTCGTGTTTAAGATTTGTTATTACATACACTGAACGCGATGACGATGTTGCGGAATTTACCGACGGGGTGTTGGATCAGATAACAGCGAATGCTAACATTGATAGTAATTGTGCTCCACTTGTCGACTCATATACGCTTAAATATAATCTAAGCAAGGGCGAGATAGAAATCGACCGTTGGTTCCACTTGGTGTGTCACTACCAACTCGAGGTCAGCATGGAGTCATCGCATTAGCGCGCGAAAACGTCCAAGAAAAAGACGTCGCCGTCGGGCGTGAAAACAACTAAAGACTGTTTCTACAACGATGAATTGAAATTCGCCGCCGAATCCACCTCGGTTACATTCCCCAGCTATTATGTTGAACCAACATTGACTCAACTAAGAAGAGAAAGATCTCAACTGCTATTCAACAAGGAAGCACTTGACCGCGTAACAGTTTTTGGACGAAAACGATCGTTAGAAACACAAATCAAAGGCGTAATCGGTGTCTTTCTAAATAAACGTAGTGCCAAATCCCAGGAACGCACAATCGCCGGAGACTTAAATATTCCCTCGGAAGATATTTTCTATGATTGTATGACGGTTGTACCAGTGAAGAAAAATGCTTGGTTGGAAGTGCGTGCGCGTGTTTCAGCTGATCAAGGCCAGCCGGTCGAGCAATTAATCTCTACAATGACAACATTAGTAGAATAACTGTGGTGGACCCTCAAAGTTACCGAGGCGAGACAATAATCGAAGCGGAACAACAGCTGCGAGATGCAATAGCCAAGAAAACTGTTTTACTCACAAAATACAAACGCGTGTGTGTGGTCGTAGGTGCTATTTGCGGATTCACAGCCGCGACCAGCGTTGGCCTTGGTGTTGCTGGAATTGTGACTACAGCAACCATAATAGGTACAACAGTTGGATTTGCTGTCTGGGCTATGTCGATAGTAACCGGTGTCGCGGGTGGCGCTGGCAAAATAATTTCGTTACGGCTGCATTCACGATAAGATAAAACTATTAGCATGGGTGAGTTCGAAATGTGCTGGTCGAAATGGAAAACCACGGACAACTTTGTGGGCATACACAGAACCGGGGCGCTAGCGACCAAAAACAGGTAGCTGATCTACATTCAGTAAAAGTCGAGTAAATGTCTTGCCTGCTAGCTGCACCAGTGTATTGAGGCGCCTCATGGTAACTTCAATTGGGGGGCTCACGCGGGTTACACTCGTGTGTACACATTTAACGGTCTGGCTTTGTGCGGGTAGATAGACCTGGTTTGACAAAATAGGGAAAACTGTAATAATGTTCGACAAACTTTAGTATAAAGACTATATTTGTATTTCCTAAACTTATATAATTGCGATCATCAAGTTCCACTTTGAAAGGTCAAATGTTCTTAAGCATAAATTTGTGCGCTCGAATTTATGACGGATAGATTTTTGGGGACACGCTTTATTAGTAGCGCCGCTGAGAAAATACAGTAGTTTATTAAGTTATCCTGGTATACCTGTTGTTAAAATCCAGAGACACTAATAATCGGTAAAAACAAAAATCGTCTACAACGCACACAACAGACCATTATTCCTAAAATTACGAACAAATTCACCATAACTGACTGATAAAATGGGTGAGAAAGACGTTGTGTATATTTTATCTGGATCCTTTTCCACTTTGTGTGCCTCTCTCAATAGAACACATACAACTAATTCAATTCCCATAGACCGTCATTTTAATATTTAGCTATATTACATAACTTTCGTGCTAAGATCTGCAAAACACGCTTGCGGTCTATGAACGATCTATCCAGGAGGAAACTTTTAAATCGATGAAGATTATATACTGCATGCATCGTTTTTAAGAAAAATGCCCTTGTAGGTGCGTAGTGTAATAATTCAGTGCTGCGAGACCTCGTCTTTAACATCCAGTAGTACCTGTGCTTCGACAATTATAAAATTAAAATGGTGTACGGTGCAAGCCCACTATTGTGTACAATTTACCCATACAAAGGCGTCTTCCGAAAATTTATGGTAACTTTTTTCCGGCAATTATTTTCAGCCAATCAGCGACCGTCATTCTTTGAAATACGGTATTTAATATTCCACCACACATAGACTGGTTTCGTAGCTCATAAACAATTAGTTGACTGTGTGCCTGTGACCATTTATGGAATTACATATACTTGACATTTGCTCATTAATTTCTCATTTTATTTAGAGCAGTAGCATAACCGTTTTATCAGACAGACTGCTTATCCATTAGGGTCATAAATATCGTAGTTAAATTTAAGTATAACATCTCACATGATGTTTGTGAAAACAATTCTCTGCCATCAAACTCAACATTGTTTTATAACCGATAGCAACTGAAACTCACGATTACTGCAAATGAAACTATGATGACTTTAAAACAACAATATATTCTACTTATTTTCTTACATCAACCCACTACATTTTCTATTACATTAGCAAGACTCTCCACTCTCCATTAGCAATTACGGTTGGTTCTAATTTTCTGTAGTAAATATTAGTCACATAGTTTTACGTATGCATAGGGTTTACGGCAGATCAGCACAATCATGGCTCTGTAGTGCCGAGTAAAAGTTACGTGGTAACATTGCAGGCACAAAATGACAAAGCTTTAGAAAAAAAGAAAGAAAAGACCATAACCTTCCAAATAAAAATAATCATTCAATATAAAAGATAAAAGATATTACAATTCTGTTAAAAGTATATAAAATAACACAATAATAAAATATGATCCTTAAATATAGGGTCAAACTATTTAAATAAACCGAATTCTTTAAAAACTCAAAGACATTTTCTGGTAGTGCATCATCGAAAACATTCTGAAACGAGATGACAATAAAGCAAATTCTATATCACAAGCTAAACTTCTACATACTAGTCACATACTTATATATTTCAACATTTAACATCTATGACAAAACCGGTACGCCGAGACATGACAGATTGAAAACGATCTCACTGGATTAAAAAATGGCCCATATTCTAGATGAATATAGATTTTCTTTGATTTTTCATGTTGTATCTCTCTGACATGTTCTTTATCTTTTTTCAGAAGAAAGTAAAAACTAATTGGACAACAAGCGATCATGTCGGACGAAAGATAGTGTCACCTTACCGGTCAACATATCAAAATACCAACCAAAAAATCATAATACTGAAAACTATACCAAGTAGTAATAAACGTATAGATCGCACCGTTCTCAATTTGTAATCTTTATGGACAATAAATATCTAATCTGTGGTTTTTATTTCTGTTCTTCTATGACAAATTGACATTTTTTCGTGTAGCTGTGGAAAGTCTCTTTATCCAGGCTTGCACTTATAATTACGTCTTTTCCTTTCCTACTCCTGCAAGACAATATACGAAGGGGATGTAACTCGCTGTCACAGTTAGAGCAAAAAAAAGTAAAACTTTGCTAGATAATTACTTGAGCACTTGAAGTACCACAACATTCCAATCTTTTTCTCTATTAACATGCATGTCCTATAAGATACTATCCGAGCACAAAACGATGATGAAGTTGAAGATAAAGTCGATTAGTGTAGCGTATGCATTCTGGCCCCGAGGTTATAACAAGCTTCATTCGAGCTCTGATGTTATAACAAGTCGGATTGGGGCCCTGAGGTTATAACAAGCCAGATTCAGGCCCTGACGTTAAAACAAGTCTGATTCGGGCCCCGAGGTTATAACAAGTCTCATTCAGACCCTAAGGTTATAACAAGTCTCATTCGAGCCCTGACATTATAATAAGTCTGATTCTGGACATACGGTTATAACAAGCTTCATGAGGTTGTAACAAGTCTGATACACTAACTCGTCCTGACCTCAGAATTTCAGAGTCAAATCACTCACTAATCACGTCAAGAGATCACAAAAAGTTGTAGCTTTTGTTTTTGCTTGAAATTTTGTTTTAACCAGTCACAAGTGACTAATTTTACCAAATAACTCTTGAATCGATAAGCCTGGAATATCAGTGTCAAACTCAGTCTTCGAGAAGACCTCAGGGCCAGATGTCAGAACTTTAGCATGAGTTGAAAGATGATATTTTTATAACTTAGTGCTACTTGTGTAGAGCTCACTCGTCCATGAGATGACGCATGAAGTAAATAATTACTTATGAACTACATGACATAGTAAGTTTATTTTGTTTCTTCGCGTTCATAGCTGAGTTTGCCGACAGATGAACAAAATGGGAATCTCATTACAAAACACTGCACACTTTTAACATTTATAAAAGAAAATATATGAAATATACAATTCTATCTGACGTTTAACTAGGTCACGTTTTTGTTCTGCTTAAATATGATATGTAATACGTTTCATAACAATCTTTTCATCTGTGTATCATCTCTCTTTATATTAAATATAATTGGTAACAGATCAGCTACAAAGCAGTTTTCCAACATTTCGAGCAAATCAAGCCCTTGGTCGGTGGGAAGAAACAACTTACAAAACACAACTCAAACACTAAAGCTCAGAGTAAACATGACATATTTACATATTTGAATGACAGAGGAAAGCGACAGAAGATAAGGTTAAATAAGAACCTAAAAATAAGTCCAAATGTGCAAACTATATGTCGATTCTGTGTGTTGGTATCAGAATAAAAAGGGTTTATAAAAATAAACAATCAAAGATGCGGTGATCCGTGTCACTACTTGTTATCCGTACGAAGAACCATTGCTGATCATACATACATACATACACACACACACATATATATATATATATATATATATATATATATATATATATATATATACAGAGACAGAGAGAGAGAGATGATGATGATGCAATGAGTTTACCCCATCAGAACTTCAACGACACCCTTTAACAGCATTTGAGCCTGTCTCTATGGATTTAGTACGTACAATCGTGATGAAGAGTGCCCCAAAGTCATACGACCTTGATCCGATTCCGACATCACTGCTGCTTGAGGGCTTAGATTCAATATTGCCTTCACTAACCGATGTTATTAATACTTCTCTCTCGTCTGGGGAATTCCCATCATTTTTCAAAACTGCCATTGTAAAGCTTCTGTTGAAGAAACCGACGCTTGACGATTTAAAGAACTACCGCCAAGTTTCTAACCTTAAATTCATGTCAAAAATCTTAGAAAAAGTTGTTCTATCCCAACTTGTATCTCATCTGAATTCAAATAGTCTTTTTATCGATGTACAGTCTGCATATTGTCCTCGCCACAGTACCGAAACTACCCTTCTCAAAGTAGTTAACGACCTTCTCTATGCTTTGGATAGTGGCAAGATTACAGTCCTTACCCTCCATGACTGTCTGCAGCATTTGACACAACAGACCATGATATATTACTTCACCGTCTCCAGGATATATTTGGTATTCGCGATACAGCCTTACTGTGGTTCAGTTCATACTTAGCCGACAGGATACAAATTGGATCCGTAAATGGAAAATATTTCAGCCCAGTTGATCTATGTGTTGGTGTTTCACAGGGTTCTGGTCTTGGACCCGTTCTCTTCATTCTATACACTCAGCCCCTCTCAAGTGTCATAGAATCATCATCCGGTGCCTCACCAATTGTACGCTGATGACACCCAAATACAAATCTAGCCATCCAACTGAAGTTGATGCTACCATCCAATGCGTGGAGAGGTGCATTTCCGATATGAAGTCATGGATGACATGTAACAAGTTACAGATAAATGATGATAAAACTGAAGCCATTCTGATCACCACACACAGACTTTCTCATTCACATCCTTTACCTCAAACAGTACGAAACCTAGATGTTTCTCTTGACAGTACTTTCCCATCACACCAACACGTCATAACTGGAGCTGAGACGCAATTTTCTTTCAGTTGATGCCACAAAAACACTTGTGTGCTCCTTAGTACTTTCAAGACTGGACTTTTGTAATCCACTTTTATCTGATTCGTCTCAGTATCTACTACAGAAACTTCAAGAAGTTCAAAACGCAGATGCTCGGATCATCCTTGGAATACGAAGAACCGACCACACTTTCCCCCTGTTCTGTACTGTACACTGTCTACCCATTCGATCCAAAATAAAACACACAATTTGTTCTCTATGCTATATTTCGTTAACTGGATCCAGTATAAAATAAACTATCTGACCTCACCCATGTGTACACCCCAGCAATATACTTACGCTCTTCTTCTGACACTCGTATTCTCATTATTCCCACTATCAAAACGAAGCCATACGGACAACCAGGGCCCAGCTACGTGGAACGAATTACCCACTGAGCTTAGAGCTTCTAAAGATTAGGCGCTGTACAAAGTCATCATTATTAATATTAATATTACTATTAATATTATCATTATTATTATTATTATTATTATTATTATTATTATTATTATTATTATTATTATTATTATCAGGCTCATGAAGGTTAAGTTGAAATTTTTTGTGCATATTTAGTTAAACCCGAAACTGGTTCAAGTCCCGCATTTGTTATGTCGAGAAGCTAGATATTGGTAATTAAAGTTTTTGACAGGTTGATATATTTTTATGTAAGTTACATTTATAATTCACAATTCATTTGAGTCCATTGAACTATATGATTTGTCTGAAAGTTTTCTCTTTATATGCAGAAATTTTATTCTGCATTTGGAACCGAAATGTATTATCGTCGCATAATGGCTGTCTTCTGATAACAACTTTTCCATACTGTATCGACTTTGCAACAAGCTAAAAATAAATTGAATTTAGAAGTGAAATATCACCATTAAACGCGACATTTTAAGCACTGAAGTGCTTAAAATTATCGGTCAAAGCATCAACATGGGAATTTGTTTCTTTTCCCACCTGCTGTAATGTGCCGACGCAATGCGGCCGAAATTGAGAATACAAATGTATTACCGTCCTTACTAAATCACCAATTACCTGAAAACAAGTCCGTATCACGTTTCTGAAATTGCTGGGAGTTTTTCTAAAACTGCTGGGAGCCAATGGTATGATTTAAGCAGTTTTACAGACGCACAATTCCCAGCGCAAACATCAACGTGACCGAATTTGTTCTCAAGACTGTAATCTCGTTCAACCAGACTCTTGCGTGACTCGGAGAGATCTACGCCTACAGAGAGTATGGACAAGGCATATACAACTGATTGTTAACGATAGATGTCACTCATCCCCATTTTGTTTCTTCATTTGTTTGAAAAATACACCATAAATACCATAAAGTCCCCCAATACCATCTGTGTATAAGCCATAAATCTAACCATACTTATAGCGTCCTTTAAGGTGGTAGAAAGGATTGCTGCCAAAGCGGGCAACGCGTGCACTTTTATGTACTGAGTCATTGTATAATGGTTTGCAAGATTTATGTGCAGAAGCCAACAGTCTGTTTTTCCTGTACCAATTTTATATGGTTTGTCCAAAGCATAAATAAAAATATGAAAATTGCCCGATGAATGTGATTAAATACCCTGACTAACCAATCAGTCAATTATCAGATTTTTTATAAACCATGGTTTGAGCGTTACAGTTGTTTGTATCGACCTTTACCAGACCATGGTATGACTAACTTGCCACGAGCGGTCTTGTTGAACGAGACTATCCAGACTATATAGCGCATGCATTCCGCATTCGCAAAGTAAATGAAAAGAAATATCACACTGAGAAATTATAATTCCACTGCGCCCCAGTTTCTAAGCTACTCTAGTACAGCTGCTGATCATTGAACGAAATGTAAACAGACAGAGATATACGGCCTAGGAACACAAATCAATAAATGCTACATTCCAGACATTCTCCACCAACCTTTATTAACTTAATATTCACAACATAATATTTCTGATAGTAATTATGGTAACGTATCTAGCTCGGGATAGTGTTTTGCACGCATTGCATTCAGCATGACAGCAATGGATTTTCATTCTGAATATACATCTTATTTTCGCACAGGCGTTCCACCACATTCAATAAGTAAATGACTATATCGATAAATTCCTATTCCAACACTGTCTTTGTTTATGAGGTAGAACAATTAAATACAGCTATGTTCAGGAACATGTTTAAAATACACAAAATCCGAACAGCAAAATGTAGAATGCAAATACAAACAGGATAGAAAGAACTATAACCGAAACTAGGGATAAATCGTGCCAGTGTCAATCAATACAAATATAAACAGAGTCGGACACAGGCAGACAGTCGCTAGCGCAAGCGCAGAGCAGAGAACACCAAACATGACGTATACTGCTGAATTTTAGAACGAGAGTGTTATGGTTCGCATTTTGCTTGATGTGAAACTTTTGTCTATATAGACTGAGAACCATCTCACTATCTATGGACCGAACGCTACATAAAAAAGCAGATCAAATATACTCTACAATCGATATAAATATAAGCTCTGCGATTAGAGAAAGGGGTTAAAATAAACATGTAAAGAAATTGCACTGTGCGGCTGACGCACAAGTGCCGCATAACACAGTCACTCTTTGTACACATTACACTCACTAAAAATTCACATGCAAAAAATAAAATGTGATGCAAACGATACAAAAAAAAATTCATTGTGCGACAAGAGCCGCGTGACACAGTCGCTATGTGTACTCAATATGCGGAGCGCAAAGTTCGATCACGGAGGGTAAATAAAGAACTGCTCTGGAAAATGTGACCTCCATAAGGGTTGGTGAATGGTTCATTACCAGCGGCAGAATGTATAGACAGGGAAATGGGCATTGTGCAACAATTTACGATAGAAGTCAAAGGTTAAATAGTTAAATACACTTGGAAAATAGTTAGATATATCTGAAACAATTTCTTTGTAAATAAATGAAACGAAGATTTACGTACTATTAGAGATGAGTTATATATTCTACTTTGTCATCTATATAGCGATAAAATCTGTGATATATATATATATATATATATATATATATATATATATATATGCTAGTGAGGAGTTATATATTGTACTTTGCCATATATTTGGGGATAAAATCTATGATGTATATGCTACAAAAGCTTAGAAGACGGCGAAGCTTCACTGAAGGTAGACATTCAAAGAAGCTTGTAAGCAACATAGAAAATAACACCCATCACAAATATGCAGTGAATATGCATTCGTATTTTTTTACATCATTAAAAAGCTGATACTAATCATTAAGTTCTGACTGTCTTAGTTTATCAGGTTATGCTATCAGGAGGCTAAGTGCTGAGTACGGACAATATGTGTGTGTGTGTGTGTGTGTGTGTGTGTGTGTGTGTGTGTGTGTGTGTGTGTAATCTTTAATCCCCTCTTGTCATAGTAGTTTTTACATAAAGTTCTTATAGGTTTAAACTTTTATAGTCACGTATCTAAATAGCTGCAGTTGCTTGTCTAAATAATCTCAGTGTTCTGCATTATGGAGATTATGGAAAGTGTATTTTATGGAATGCATTAAATATAATACAATGATATCGCCAAATATAGCCCAAACCTGTAAAGCCGATATAATTTTTCCTTTTTTTTTCTTTTTTTTTTTCTTTTTTTTAATTGTATCTGTTCTGTTATTTTAATTACTAGTTATAGGCCAGCAAAGATACAATGAGATTTGCAAATTGTATAGGCTAGCTGCTGTGTCGTTTCAGAGGTGATTGCTCTGCACACCAGTTCACAAAGTGCATCGGTTGACATTATAAACAGAATTGTCGAGTCGGTTTATTTATATCATTGTATCTGTTTGGAAATATAACTATTGCTAGACAAGTATACCATTGCACAGGCGAGAAATGAAAACAAAGATTGTTAATTGCTGTATGCGAATAATTCATGCAAAATGCAGAATAATAATTGCTTTATGAAAACTGCTTTAAAAAACCTACCTGTTTTATGCGAATTGTGAATTTTGTGATTCGCTATATGTTTTACACTAAATGATGTTTATTTCATCTGATCAAAAAGAAGTTGATATTCTTCATGGGTCGAAAAAATGGACGGTTATTTTTCTTCTTATCACCTGTCCGTGTAGAATTGATAAATTGTTCATATTAGTATTTAGACTCTGAGAGAGAGAGAGAGAGAGAGAGAGAGAGAGAGAGAGAGAGAGAGGGAGAGAGAGAGAGCAGAAACTTGCGTGAAGGGGGTGGGAGCGACTTTAACAGCTTAGTAGTATGTTTAACATTACTAAATAATACTATCAATCTATTTTTCGCTAATGATCACACGAATTTATTCACTTAGTTCAGGTTATCTGTTTTATTTCTCTTTCTAAATTATTTTGTATATCTGGATATAAGTAATTTTTTGGGTGTACAACGCAACGCCACCTTCAGCAGATAGGTCTAGAAGCTAGATCTGCTGAATCACCACTGTATAAAATCCCCAATGCAGTAAAAACTGAATTAGAAGAAACAGACAGAAGAGTCAGTAATTGACAAATATAGAAACGAATACGTCGTGAACATTGTTTACTTGTGAAAAAGTATGTAATATATACAGAATCGCCTATGACTGTTTACCGATGACCAAAAAACCTAAAAGACCGTCTTGTGAGTACCCGTTAAATTAAAATAAAAGAACGGAAACAGGGACATACCGATGTAAAAACAGATGTTGTCTAATTTGTAAGCAAATGCCCGAGACCACAGTTTTCAAGAATTTATCAACAGGAGTTACTTGCAACATCAACAAATTGCCATGATTATTATTATTATTATTATTATTATTATTATTATTTATTTCCGCTACCTTCCTTTAGTTTAGACCTCTTCATTATTCCGGATAATGTTGTTTCTCTGTGCCAAAATGTAAATATTGTTGTGCTCGTGTCACTCTGTGTGTGTGTGTGTGTGTGTGTGTATTCTTTATTGTCCCTTAAGGAAAACCTTGCTTTTGGTCGTTTAGGTCGAAATATAGTGAAAGTTATATATATATGTGTGTGTGTGTGTGTGTGTGTGTGTGTGTGTGTGTGTGTGTGAGAGAGAGAGAGAGGAGAGAGAGGTGAGAAAGAGCGAGAGAGACTATAATATTGCAATTGTATAACATTTAATATGGTCTTCACTATAACAATACATATTGTTAAACCTTCTTTGCCACAAAATCCAAGCAGATAACAGGGTGATCACAGCAGTCTTTTTTTTTCACAAGATGTGGACTTTTGACATAGCTGGAAAATAATTGATTTTTTTTTCTCCCTCATTATGAAATTTCTATCTAAATTGTTTATTGTGTTGCTCTGCCAGCTCGTTAAAATATAAATCATTTCACATTGTTGCAAATTAGATTTCAAAAGAGAATATTAGGCAAGAAAAAGAATCATCAATGTTGAGATAAGGGAATTCAAGCCGACTGAACAAACTGTTTATGTTGGAACCTCGGTAAACAGTCTATTCCCCGGATTTTAATTTCCGTAACTCTAGGAAAGACCGGTAGATTCTTGTCTTTCTCATTCATATAAATTTGTGTCACAGTATGCCAATGTAACAAGACATTAGGGATACGCCTACACCACACGAGTACACTCAATGACACTATGGATGACGTCATGATGTTTTAACGTTATATAAAAATCTTACATCAGCGAGTATCTTATTGAACTCAACGAATTTCATTCATTTTCTGTTCAGAGTTTTTGATTATTTCTCACAAAGCGTTTAGGGACTTTGTTCTACGACGTTGCTATGTGGCGTTACAAGGTGTTACGACACAGTGTATCTTACGATTTTTTCATATGACTATTATGTTGTAATGTGATCAGAATTTTTATAAAAAGGTTAGTCCAAGCCTAGCACTTGACCAAAAGAGAAGCCATGATGTAAATTTTAATAAAGTTATGTACGGAAATAGACAAGCGTTGAAAGCTACATTCACTCACTCATTCGCCCACATGCACTCACTCACCATGCACATACTCATACCATACATTGCATTTTCTCTTTACACTGAATTACATATTTGGGTATGTTGTTCATACAATGGAAAACTTCCAACCGCATGGCGGCTTTCAAATTGTCTGCCCCTCAACGAATCTTTGATAACTGGATTCAGCCAACAATCACTTGGAGCTAATTCGGGGCTGTATGGAGGATGTGGCAAAGTGTGAACGCTGTGTTCCTTCAGGAAGTCTGTCACAAGGAAGGATTTATGCGCCGGTGCGTTGTCATGGAGTAGATTGATACATATGGTACCTGTGCGCGGACGGGTGGCTCAGAAGTGTTCCAAAACTTTTGGCAACACTTTGGAGGCACAAAAATATCCAGTGGCATTATCAGAGTCAGGCATAGGTATAAGTCGAGAGATTTGTTGTCTCTACTTGTTTTCTTCGATCCAAACTTTAGTATGTCGAGTCCAGTTCACAAAAGGAAATCCACGTTTCATCAACTGTAACAATCTCATTCAAATGTCTCTGGTCACTCCTTTCGTATTTGGCGAGTAGCTGTTTGGCGATTTCAACCTACGTCTGTGTTTTATCACATATAACAGACCCGTGCTAATTGATGAACCTCGACAAGAAGGCTGTTGACCAGTGCTTACTGAAAGTCGAACATATTCTTCTCGAGTGTAATGAATTCCACCTGGGGAAGCAAAAGTATTTTTGATGTCAGCTCGATTAAAAAAGCTTTCTAATGATGTGCCAATCGAGAAAATCTTTGATATTTTAAAAGTATTAACAGACTTTTATGTGGACACGAGTAGGAAGAAAGGTATTTCAGCACCAATATGATAGACTGGTAAATAAAATATAGTTTTTCAATCTAAAACATAGAATGTGCTTAACAAGAAACCAGTCTAACAGACTGCCAATAGGTGAATAATGGCGGCAAAGATAAAGGTAAACGAACTATGAAGATCAACTAGATCCTTACGGTTTTTATTTTGCCAAAACTATTGAAGGAAGGTTATGGAATTGGAGTAATGTATACGCAACTCGTTCTCTTTAGACCATAATTGTTACTGTGTACAGGCCTGTTTAGGCTCACAGAAAGATGAAATAGTATTGTACAGAAGCTTGCTACTTTCAATAAACGTGATATTCTTTCCAGACGAACTGTCCAACAATTTAAAATACACTTTCTAATAAGCATTCTCTTAGCTTGGCATCTTTGCAAAATATAATTTTGTTGCCGACCCTGGCCTTCTTTTATGCTGTGTTACCCCAGTTAACACAAACATCCTTGTCCAAAGTTCATTTTGTAGGAGATTAAACTCTCTTCAATAAGGAATTCAAATGTTTCTGTGAACCCATGTTGAAAACACACTTGATTTGGGACGAAACACTCGTTAAGGTTATTTGGGTGCTGTCTTGACACAAGGCTCTGTATCTGTTCAGAAAGAACCTCAATGGGAACGTGCAAATGAATGAACGTGAGGTGAGACGTATATAGGGAAACGAACAAGTAGATGTGACGCGGAATCGCGATAGCTCATTTGGTAGAGCGTCGAACTCGTTATCAAAACGTTGCGGTTTCGATACCTGCCCATGCTAGCCCGGGTCGGCTGCCTCGGTGTGTCCTTAGGAAAGGCACTTAGCTTTTTTTTTCTCGGTATGATATCCAAGAATGTGCTAAAAGTGCCGTTATACCCCCTCCCCCCCCCCCCAAAAAAAAAAAACAACAAAAAAACAAACAAACAAACAAACAAACAAAAAAACATGTGCAAATACTCACACACAGTCGCCCACCACAATTAGACAACAGGCAACTCTTCCTTGTCTTGGTATGTCGACTAAACAGGTAGCTAGTCTATGATACTAGTTCAATAAAAAGATATATAGATATATGACTGGTTTAGTCAAGGTATATGTATTCATTGAGTGAAACATATGAGATTCATAAAGGTACTGAAAATGTGATGTATATTTTATCAATAAATAATTTGTCTGTCATGGTTAGTGTTGCAAATATTACTCGTTAACAAATATACAACGAACGGACTAATATTATCTAGAATACCGACTAATGCGTTCGTCCAAGAAAAAGAAAAAACACCTTTAACATATTCGCCACCTTGTTTACTGACCTGTCTTCAGATATCTCTTTTAACAACATGTTCTAATTGACGATGGGGATATTTCTTCTTACCCGTTTTGAAAGACTCGCTTTCTATGATAGTCCACAAGAGCTTCTGAAAACGATTTTTTTTAAAAATTCTATTTAGGTGCCACAGAAATGAATTAGTGATTTGTAGTAAATGGTCAAGTTGGACCTAAGGAATATTTTGTATTACAGGACAGTCTAAATTATCCGATACCCGAGTATCCTAATTTGTATCTGACCCAAACGAACTGCATATGTCCCCAACTACTACTTCCCCCTGCCACCTCGGTGTTGTGGAATAGATCCGACGCGTCCACCTGCATGTCATAAAGGCGATTGAGTGGAGGCAACTTGTTTTCATGTCGGTTAGGAGAGAATCCTGTTTGAGCAGAGGACAGGCAGATGGCTGTCACTCTCATGCAGCACACTATTTCGGCCTCAACTTAAGGTAGAATTGGGACCAGAATTGCCCGGTCTGATCAATCCGCTAGTCAAGCCAAGCTCTAGTTGCTTTGTTAAAGACATTCAGTTTGACTGATCTCCGTACTTTTCAAAGGTCATCATTGTGATGAACGAAACATACTGTTGTTCTTGAGGGCAATTGCAAGGGTCAATGCAGTCAAGAGTGTTCTTTGTTCGAGTATATCACCCTGTGTAGCCCTAACATGAGAAGCACAATAAATGAGCGTAAATCTCTGTCCCCTTGTTGGGCTCAGAGGCAGGTGGGAAGCACTAGTGATAAAATAATTGTATTATATTATGCAAAAATGCACCAAAACCATAACCAATGGCTTGAAACCTGGTCTTTAAAAAACGAAAATAAAAATATTTTAAAAAACATGAATAAGGCGAGCAGTGATTCGGATGAGGAAGCTCTTCCGATATAAGGAAATTTACCGAGAATTCTCATCACTGAAATCCAAGGATGAGATTCAAACGGTAACCAAACTATCACCTTTAGTGATAGTTAAATAATTTCTGGGATTGGATGAAGAAACAAAAAGTTTAAAAACAACTTAGCTGAGTTGTATTGCTTACAGCGTGTGGCTGCAAAACTCAGTCTGACAATCTGCTTCTCTCGAAGCGATTTTTCAATATACCCATTCAAGTATTTGCACACATACCTCTCAACTTGTCTAGAGGTGTTATGCAGTCTTGAGATTTCGGTGTCTGCAGTGAGACTGAGAAACTCTAAATTATTAGATCTCAGAACGTATCACAGGTGAAATGACTCAACATTCGCCGTAACGGAAAGCTGATGACGTTAGACTGCGCCACTTTACCAACATTGATCAAAGCCGGGTTCATGAGCATCGTATTTGGCACATTCATCCTTAATCTTGTGCAGTGTTTTAGCTGCCAGAAATATGGCCACTACAAACATGGCTGCAAAAGAAAATCAGTCCGACCAAGATGTGGCCAAGAGGGTCATGATGGATCGTCCGGTGCTAAGAAAAACGTGTGCAAATTGCCAATGTGACTATTTCTCATAATCTTCAGAATGACCAAAGTGGAAACACGAGGAGATTCAACGTGTGTCACAAGGGAAAGGCATTAGCATCTCTGGGATCAGATAATTGGTGGAGGCCACAGTTTCATTTCACACAGCCTGGAAATCCTACGCCAGTGCGGCTACGGTGAACAATAAATCTTCTACAAATACTGTCTCTACCCAGACAGACAGTATATAACCTGAAGGCGATACCAAGTTCAAAGTCTTGACGCCTCCAAAACTCGTGCCAAAAAAAACTGGTCCCAGTGTTCATAGAAACAGTGCGACTATTAAGATCTCCAGCTCTACTTCAGAGGAACCGGTTAGATCAGGTCGTTCAAACTAGCAGCAAACCACTGGCACCAGTGGAAATTCATGCTCTGAAACAAAAAAAAAGAGTGAATCAAAGACTGTACAAGACTTCTGAAATGATCTTTCATAAGTCTGGAAATCTAGAGAGTATGGACCTGAAAGAATCTTTTGAAAGTTTAAAACTTAAATAAAAACTAAATAAAGAGTGAATTGAAGAATGTACCAGACTTTTGAAAGCATCTATAATAAGTTTGGAAATCTAGAGGGTATGGACACAGTAGAGCCCCCTGATAGCGCACCATGGACAAACTTCAGTAGTCACATACTTCCACCACTTCCACAAATATGTCAGACACGAGAAAACAATGGATTTGTATTGATGAAATTAAGCTTGTACCTAACATACCTGAACCAATAGCTGTCTGAATTCAGAATTTTTTTAAAACTAAATGGTAGAGTCAATCTTAAAAACATTACAATCTACAACAACTTGTAAAGAAATACTAATAAGGCCGTTGGATGAGTGTCCATCATCGTAAATAACAAAACTGCTCTCAGCCAAATTAATTCGATACTACTTAACAGACTATAGTCGTTCGTGTATTCATACACAAAACTATTGCACTTTGCTGAATATATCTTCCTACAAGAACTACATCAATCAATCTGATCTTAGTGAACAGTTAACAACACCTTTTCTTCCACTTGGCGACCTTAAACATATCAAGGAGGAAAGGGAAGAAAATAGAAGACATTGTTTGAAAATACAATTTGTGCCTTCTTAGTGATAAGTCGTATACCTACCTACATCCTGCCAGAGGTTTCTACTCGTCCTTACAACTGACCAGCTGCAACCCATCTCATTTACTTCACTTCGCATGGGAAGTTGGTGACGACCTATGTGGTAGTGACTCTTTTGAATATACCTAAGTAAAACTCCCAAACCTCAAGGGCTAGCGCAGAGATTGAAACTGAATCAGACAGATAGGGAAATGTTTCAGTCCCTCTGTGAATCAATTTTGTCACCTGATCGTTTTGACAACATAGTGAATCTAATACCTCTGTTAACAAAGGTACTCCAGGATGTTGCTGGGTAGACAATGCCAAAAAACTTTGGCGATTCCTAAACGTGTCAGTAAACCATGGTTTGATTATGCGAGCAAAGATGCCATTATGGAACGGAAAAATGCCCTTAAACATTTGCCTGTCAATCCATAGTGCAATGCCTTAATCCAGACACCAACTGCTCATTATATGTCTTCAAGTTTTTGAACATATATATATTTATATATATATATATATATATATATATATATATATATATATATATATATATATATATATATATCAAAGAGTAAGCATACTATTGAAGGTCGACTACAGACAAGCGTAAGCAGAGTACAGAAATGGACAGAAGCAAACGGGTGTATATTTTCGAAATCTAAAACTTTTTTAATGCACTTCTGCTGATATCATCGAATTCATGAAAGACCCAAAACTATATCTTGACGGTTGTCAACTAAACTAACTTCCCCTATCACATATTTGAAACCTCAGGGACAAATGTCAAAAAGCCCTGGATTCAATAAGAGTTGTAGGAAACACAGATTGGAGAGCAGATCGGAAAGTCTTGCATCGGTTAGTACAGGTAACTAGTAAGGTCTAAACTTGACTATGGCTTTATTATGTACAGATCAGCTTGTAAATCTTAACATCCAGATGCTTGATCCGATACATATACAGGGACTTCGACTTTGTATGGGTGTATTTAGAACTTCCGCTTCAGAAAGTCTCAATGTTGAGATAAACGAACCATCACTTTATATCATACGAATAAAATGGGTTCTTCAGTACACTACTAAACTATTTTCTAATCCAAATAATTCCACATATAATGTAGTCTTTCGGCCTCAGTATGTTCCAAAATCACCAAATTGGTTATCAAAACGCCTCAGAATTTATATTTGATATTTGCCAATTCAAAAAATCCCCAACAAATCCTCTCCTTTTTCCAGTAAATTCAATAAAATCAGAGCCATCTATTGTGGCCATACGCCCCTGTATACAGACTGATCAAAAGATGGAGACAAGGTTGAAACTGCCGTTGCAACACTCCATGGCACCATCTCGAGCCGGTTGCCAGTTAAACCCTCCATTTTTACGGCAGAAATTACAAGCATACAAAAATCTTTCAACTATATTTAAACCTCTCAAAAAATAACTTGCGTATTTTCGGATTTCTTTTCGACACTGGAAGCCTTACAAAACCTTGATTTTGGCAACCTGATAATATCCCAGATCTTACAGAAACATGATTTTCTCATACAATCTGGAAAAAGTATTCTGTACTGTTGACTGCTTGATCATATTGATATTAAGGGTACGGAAAGGGCAGATAAAGCAGACAAAGCTGCCCTGCAGTCACAAGTTTCTGAATTGAAGATTCCATATTCTGTTTTCAGATATTATATAAAACGGCATGTTCTATGTACTTAGCAAAATATGTGGAATGTAAACTCCACAAGCAAGTTTCATGACATCAAACCAGTCATTGAAGATTGGAATCCCTCATATGATACAAATCGTAAAGACGATTTGGTATTGGACTATTTGAGGAAATGTTGTTCATATAACAAATTTAACCAGATATTTAACAGATTATACTTTTTTACGTTTATACTTTATCTTTGTTACTATTTAGAAAATTTATACAATTTTACCTTTATATTCTATCTTGCAGTACTTCATTTTTACATGTATTTGAAAGGGTTTATCTTCCTAATGTTTTTGTGGAATTCTTAATTTTTGCATCTGTAGAACTTTGACTTGGTATCATATAAAGACATTGTTTTCTTGTCATATTAACTGTATTCACATATGGCCTTTATTGTGAATTGAATCTGCCACTGATAGGGTAATTGCGTGAAATTGGCCGTTTATTAAGTGCATCCTGTTTTGTCTCAAAGGAACACGTTTTGGAAGACCTATGTATCTTCTGTATCCCATGTATGTATGTATGTATGTATGTATGTATGTATGTATGTATGTATGTATGTATGTATGTATGTATGTATGTATGTATGTATGTATGTATCTATCTATCTATCTATGTATGTATGTATGTATCTATGTATGTATCTATGTATGTATCTATGTATGTATCTATGTATGTATGTATGTATGCATGTATCTATGTATGTATGTATGTATGTATGTATGTATGTATGTATGCATGTATGTATGTATGTATGTACGTATGTATGTATGTATGTCTCTATGTATGTATGTATGTATCTATGTATGTATGTATGTGTCTATCTATCTATGTATCTATGTATCTATGTATGTATCTATGTATGTATGTATGTATGCATGCATGTATGTATGTATGTATGTATGTATGTATGTATGTATGTATGTATGTATGTATGTATGTATGTATGTATGTATGCATGCATGTATGTGCTATTTTTATTGATGGCATCGCATGGACGAACATCGTTTGGTTCAGTTACTTTTCTTGTACCGTTTTTGTTTTCCTAGGGAGGTATTAAATATGGTTGCTTGCTTGGTTTGTAACTACCCTTCGAACACATTATTGGCTATTTCATGCGAGAACGTGGGAGCAAAATTCCTTTCCCAAGGACGCCGAGGCAGCCGACCCGTGCTGGCCTGGGCGGGTATAAAACCAGCTCCCCTTGGATTACGAGTCCTATGCTCTACCAACTGAGCTATCGCGGTTCCCCCGTATGAAATATATTTTATTAGATGTCATCTGATGAATTTCGCATTGTACAAATTGTCCATTCTTGATATGATTCTACTTCCTTTGATCTACTTAGTATACGCTAGACTATGCGATGAATATTACTGATTTTTTTTTTTTAAGTATGCGCGGCGTTCAAATGAGTTAAATAAGAAAGAGAAGTTTTATTGTTTTATTATTACTGAAATGTATGACCTTGACCCATAGAAAACAAATCTCAACATTAGGAAATTAAATACATACAACTTTTTGTGTAAAAAGCTCCCAGTGATCAGTATTCGATAACATCTGGGATTTATTTCTTAATTTATCATCGTAATGCCTCCGTTAACACTTGAAACAATATATTATCTAAATGTTATCAGGTATAGTCTTGACAGATAAATGTTGATAAATTGGATACCTTTGTTTTACATTTCTTGCCAACCTAAACATTTGAATAGCAGCATATCGATTATTTTATCCCTCATACAGGTTTGATTCGAGAACCTGTCATTTTATCAGAGAAGTATTTGTATGTGTGCTCACACTTCCCTCTGTTGGTGCCATATCAAAAAGCAGTTCCACAATTGCTTTACTATACGTTGCAAATGATTCCATCAGATTATTTACCTACAGATTCACACGAATGACGAAATAAAAAATATATAGATAGATTGCCATACTAGTAGGTAGGTATGTAGTAAGAAAGGACGAATTTACCTGGGTTCTTTTTTTTTTCCTTTCAAATGTACTCGATTCCTCTTCTCGCAACGCATGAAAATCTCTAACCCTTATTGTCTACCACCCCGATCTTATAAGATATTCTGCACATCCTCCAAAATTCTGTTCCAAAATCACCGCCTTGGTTATCATAACCACCCCTCAACAACAACAACAACAACAACAACAACAACAATAAATAAACAATAATTGATATATGCCAATTCAAAAAGTTGCCAACAAATCCTCTCTCTCTTGAGAGTAAATTCAATGCAATCATAGCCTCCAAGATGGAGACAAGTTTCGAACTTCCATTGCAATACCCCATGGCACTATTTTGAACCGGTTACCGAATAAATCCTTTAACTACATTGAAACTCTCAACAGCAAAATAATTCGTTATCTTTTCGGATTTCCTTTCCATGCTGAAAGTCTTGCAAAACCCTAAATATGACAGAAACATGATGGGCTCATACAATCTGAGAAAAGTATTCTTTACTGTTGGCCGCTTGTCATTGGTATAAAGGGTAATGACAAGGCAGATAAAGCAGCCAAAGCTACCCCGCAGTCACATATTTTCTAACGGAATATTCCATATGCTGACTTAAAATATTGCATAAATCAGCATGTTCGTCAAACTTGGCAAAATATGTGCAATGAAAAATCCACTAACTTGAGAACATCATTATTGGAGAGTGACATCGCTCATATAAATCAAATCGCAGAGATGCGGTGGTATTATGCCGAGTGTGTATCTGTCACACATACCTGACTCATGCTTACCTCCTCAAGGGAAAGCTCCACCAGAGTGCATACCATGCCAGTGTCCGCTGACAATGGAACAGATTCTTATCGAGTGTATTGATTTTCACGCTGTAAGGCAGAAGTATTTTGACGTTAACTGCATGAACAAACTGTATGATGATGTACCACTCGTGTTATATTTTATATTGTACATCATGTTTACATTTATTTCAATAGATTTTTACATTTTACATTTTACCGTTAGCTGGCACCATACAGCCATTATTGTGCTGCGGTGCTCTAAAACGCTACAATATGCATACATATTCAGCTCATCATTATCACATGTACACTTATTTATATGTAAATCAAGGTGAAATAAATCATTATCCGTCCATTTTATCGAAAAACCTACACACTCTGAACAAGAACAAACTCGAACAAAGGACAAACACATGTACCACTTAGATGAATAACCAGTCATGACCATTATAGCACTATTAATACTGAATCCAGCTAGTACTAATCTCACGGATGTTTCCGCATTAGAAGTGTTCTTATATGCATACAAATCAGATAATGTATTCTTGCTACCACCATTAATAATTAGAGACAAAGAGAGACACAATTGAAAGTTCTCTACCTGACCAGGTTATATGGCCTATCATGCAAAACATATGGGTGCCATCTGAACGACTTATTATGAAATAATGCCTCCCTCCAGAAAGAAATGACATTCAGAGGTTTCTGAATTTACAAAAAGTCCATCTCTGTAAATCACGTAGTGTCGAAAGATTACATTTGTTTCAGACAATTTATATCTCTTTTGTTTGAAATTCCCGCATTTCTTTAAATGAAACTGGTTACTAATAAAGAAAATGTCGTCCATCAAGTTTTGATACAATATAATTAGTGATGGCCAAGCGATTATAAATGTAGAGCAAGAAATGATAAAATCCACATTAGCCGTGCTTCATTATGTTCATTTTCAAAAGAACTGAATAACTGTTACGACACATTGATACAAGTCATGGGAATTGTCTATGTAAGCCTAAATAAAGTGCATAATTTGCCATGTGTGTTGTTGTTGTTGTTGTTGTTGATTATGATGATGATGATAATGATGATGATGATGATGATGATGATGTTGTTGTTGTTGTTGGCGTGGGGGGGGGGGGCACTCTAAGAAGCATAGCAACACATCAATAATCCAGAATTCCAGGATCCACCTATCAGTTTATTTTCGTTTCCGTCCAACGCTCAAGCAAGTCTCTGTGTATCTTCTTTTCTGACAAATAAGGCTAGTTGACGTTCAAGAGGACTACATAATGAAAGCGCAGATAGGGTCTTCTACGACTTTCTATTTTGATCATAATCGTGCCCCCTATATAATTTCAAGCCACTCTAGCATTGTATCTAAGTCGGATATCATGGAGTTCACATGTTACCTGTTCTTCACTTGCTGCGTCTTCTTAACGGTAGGTACGAAAGATTTCTGTCTACGTATATCAGAACAGAAAATGAAGTTACTTTTTTGATGGAGAAGAAAAAGGGGATCATTTGAGAATTATTCTTCATTTTACAATAATGTTAAAATAAGAGTGTGAACACCTTTAATTTTCTTACTTAAATGATTTTATCACTTATTTTTTAATTTATCTAGTATCTTTTTATGGTAATGTATACTGCTGAAAAATGTTAATACCAAAATACTTGTTAAATATTTGCAAAGAAAATGGATCTATTTGTGCAAATGCCGTTGGTCAGATGACGCAAAACACGTGAGCTGCTAACGCGGCCTAGGCGTGCAACTTGCACAAATCAGGGTATTGATCTAACTTGAATCTCTCGGCATCAGGTGGTAGCTTTTACTTATTCTAGATCGAGCTATATTTGGGTTTTTAGAGAGGAACATTAGTTTTTCTGTTATGCGCTCTCCACCCACCCACAGGGGGTGGGTGATGTAGAGTAGACCTGCTGCGCTCTCTTACACGTCGTAAGAGGCGACCAATGTAGGCAACCTTTATGTCTTGGGATGCGTACCGTTATAATGTTCCATTTGAGATGGTCCTGGACTTTTGAAAACAGTATGGTCTATATGACAAATTTTACTTCGTATTTTTATTTTTTATTTTATTTTTATTATTTTTATTTGTATTTTACCCTATTTCCCTTTATCTGTGACGTCTTGTCCTTTCTGAGACACCTAAACTTACTCGACACTTTATAACCAGGATTGTGCCGACGTACCGATAAACCACATATATACTTACATATATGTATCATGCGATATTTGATTGACAGTCGCCATACTAGACCGCAAGGTCAAACATATCAAGATATGTTGATTCGATTTCCACTATAAATGTGACTGCAAACCCATCCCTGTGCTACTTTGCAAAGTACGAGCTGTCAAATTATTGCCTGACTGAAATTGATACATCTATAGCCGTAAAGGGATTAAGAAATTTAACCAATAAAAGTTTGCTATTAGTTGACGGGTGTAAAAAAAAATACTTTTGAGGGGAAACAGTATTCAAAGGTATAATAGACTAATCGACATTTCTCTAAAGATAGATACGAGTGACGTCCCATGCATAAGGTCAGAAGTCAATCAGGATATATAAAAAAAGTTGTGCTCAGTAAGGTGTTAATTCAGATTCTTCATTTAAAAAAAAAAAATTCAACACAAAGCATGCAATAATTTGGTCTCAATATAAAGAAGGCATAAGCTTTAAACAATGTTGTTAAAATCTGCATTATTTCTGCGTGTTATTGCTGAAATTCCTTCTGTAAACGGAGACCTTTTTACTCCGAATGACCTCTAAGGTTTGGAACTCTTAAATGCGTAATAAGAAACATTGTTTGTAATGGCAGGCAAAGTGTCAGTTCATCTACTGAGATCATTTTCTGGAGGATCATTTCAAATAAATATGTATCTTGCAACAAAATAGCTGTTAGTGATATTTTAAAAATGAGCTCTGATCAGATTGCAAGGTATAACTTTGCGAAGATATTATTTATAGATAGACATCGAGCAATTACTGTCGAGGTAATAATTCGTACATATCTTTTTTCAAGTGCTTGGACGGTATGCATTAAGTACCTTTGATTTTAAAAGATCTTCAAGATAAAGCTATAAAAAAATATTTACAAAAAACTTTTTAAAAATTTTATTTCATAACTGCCTGTCCTTTGATCATATTTCAGTTTGGATGCAGTCAAGGTAAGTATTTGTTTACAGTGCAATTATTTTCTCTTTTAATGTAGTTTCAGGATTGAACGTAAATATATTTGAATAATCCTAGAGAAAATAATACTGCTAATGTAGACTGTTAAGAAAGTGGAATGAAAAACAATAATACAAATCATCATACATACAGACGTGTATACACACAGTGATATGTATTATTTTTATTGCTTTCAGTCGATTCAGGTCCTCCTAAGACCAATACTTTTAAGTCACTACTTGAAACATGAGTCAGTTTTGGTCCCTTGTATAGGAAATTAGTTTACATATGGTGATGAATAAAAGGAAACTATGAATAAACTAAATATGAACTGATTTGTTTACAAGTTTCTTACTATGTTCATCCTTGAGTAAATATAGTAAAAATTTAAAAACATGACTGGTGTTGGATTCTAACTGGCATAACAAAGTATTCGAGTGACGTTGCGTCAATTTATTTATTTATCTATTTAAAGTAAACCATTCAAAGTCTAACGAATGACTACCAATGTCAGCGGACTTAACATATCGTCTCTCAGTTCCATAGTACCTATTTTTGAAAAAAATATTATATTGCAGTTTTGATTACCGTTTGGCATTTTTAACAATATCTCGTATCACAATCTACGTCGAGGGCGCATTACAAATGGGCGCCGTTCAACAGACCACTGTCTGTTTTGGCATTCATTATGAAATAGTAGCAATGAAAATGCAGGAAATATTTAATATCAAATAGTATTACTTTGGAATGGGATAGAACGTGCGAAAGTTCACATTTTGCACAAGCAATGTCCTTCATACTCCTTGCTGGCGCACAAATTTCGTAAAGCCTTGCCTATCAAAATATGCTTTCTTACATGCTTTAATAGGTAGTCACTTTTACATGCATGAGTTTGATTATAAGTGGTAAAAAGAACAGGTTTTTTTTTCTTTTTTGAAACGAAATCTTTTATTCATTTGCTTTGAAACATATTATGAGCAAAGTAGATAATATTATACCTTACTATGCATCTTACACATTTCACTTAATACACTGGTATTTAAGCTCGATTGGTTCTCAACTGTAGCGACATGTTTGGTGCTAAGACATAAATATTAGTTGAAAATTGTAGGACTTGCTGGCATAATATCAATGCGATCAATTGTAATGCGTCTTTCGTCGAATACGTCATACTCTTATAAACTATATAAAGCCATTTTTCACATATTAAAACGGGGGGTTTAATTTCAATAATTTAAATTATCTAAATGCCGCAGTCTGAAGTGCGAAATCATTGCAGAAACAATTGCAAAATGGAATAAACAGGACACCAAATCAGATAAAATGTAAAACCGAGTTACACAAATGGCGTTTGTGTGTGTGTCCGTGGAAGGTATAAATACACAAACTGAGCCAATCAGTTGCTATTGCATCATATTGCAGCCCTAAAATAAAATCTATATTTTCTCTAACTTTTCTAGTAGCTTTGCTAACTAGTGAAGAATGTTGTTTGCATTAAGTAGAAAGCGGCATTAAAGCCTAAAAAGAAATAAAATATTTATAAAGTTAAGTTTTATGGCTTGTGGGAAATATGACAAAGCAACACGTATGATTCGACCGGATCCTTAAAGGTCACTTGCGCTAGATATTCCAGTCATTTCATTTAAATGCAATTATGTCCATAGAACACAACATAACCTAAGCTGATGTTTGTATATGTTTTGTCCAAGTTAGAAGCCTAACATAAGCAAGATAGTCTTAATGTATCAGAAGTTATATACTAAAATTTCCTTGATTTCATTAAAACAAATATCTAGAAAAATGAAGGAAATATATAAAGAACTTAATTAGTGTAGTAATACCTGGAAGAAACAAATTATGGAAGTTGTTTCGAACAGGCGGGATGGGTTGAAATCAGCTTAGAAAACAATGACAAACCAGGATTGGAAGTTTCTTTCCTGCTTCAGATGTTGTGATTTCATATTGATAATGAACGCAGTTGAAACAGGACCATTTAACAATGTTAGTTTGTACTTATGCCAAAGATTTTTATCCTAAGAATATTAGCTATATATATATATATATATATATATATATATATATATATATATATATATATATATATATATATATATATATATCATATGATTAACATATTATGTAAAGTAATTATTTAAATATAGACCCGTGTGTAAAAATAAAAATTCCTTTTTTTTTCATAGACAGGCAAACATTGCTTCTCACCCCCACCCACCCATGCACGCACACAGAGATCCCAATCAAAGATGCCTGATGCCTATATTAATAAGAGCGTTTATCATCAGTTAATTTGCTAATCTTTTGTGATGTAGAAACATTAGGTACAGCTTCCAATTTTTTTTTTTTTTTTTTTTTTTTTTGTTTACTTCGATCCTTTTCTCTACCTTTTTTTGATGGCTCAGGCTGTATAAAAGAGGCGATAAAGTAGAGGCAACCTGTTTGCAATGGCCTGCGTTTTTTTTTTGTTTTTTTTTTTTTTTTGTCCTTGGAGGAACGGCCAAGTTGTTGTCACTACGATACCACACACTATTTTTGGCCTTGACTTCAGCATGACGGGTGGTGAGGTAGACCGAGCCTATAGGATCACTGTCTCCAAACTTTGCTTTCACTGAACACTGACTCCTTAGATACAGTTATAAAAACATTTTTTTTTTCTTTGTTAGCTATTTCTCGTTACTGCGGACATGGTCCTACAAACAGTGTGCCTCGTGAATCAATTAGGCAGAGATTGAGATAACAGTTTCTAACTTTTCCTGAGTATACCACCTATGTAGTCCTTATATTTGTATGCTGAATTACCGCACCTGTATAATGTTCCCTGGTTAAGCTCCGCGGCTGGTGGTGAGCACAGGTGATTAAATATTGTGCAACTAAAAATGGCACCTTCTAATAGCACTTCAACCAGAATCCCGACACAAATCACTGAACTGATCAAAAGGAGTTGTACCATGCAAAGAGCTAGAGCACTGTGATGAAGTAGAAATACTCCAGAATTGTAATCCCCAAGTTGTAACTGAAATGAAAAAAATCCAAGTGGCAAGAAATGGTCAGCAAATGCCCACTAACACTAATATTTTGACCTTCAATTCACCAACATTACCAACGTCAATAAAGTCATGCTTCTATCATAGAACCGTATGAATCTAACCAACGTAGACGCTTGAAATGACAACGTTTCAGCCAGCATATATTGACACCTGCTGGAGAAATGTTGTTTGTGCTCGCTGCAGCGAGGAAGATAGCGATGATTCCTCTTGCACTAATCCTGAATGATGTGCAAATTATAAGTGTGAACACTGTGCATACTCGAAAGAGTGTCCCATGTGGGAACAATACAAAGAAATTCAACGTTTGAAATCCACACGAGGTTTGTCCTTCACAGAAGCCAGATATATTGTAGACAAGCACTTTAACCGTTGCCATTGGAGTTTCATATGCCGATGTAGCAAGGGTTATTTAGCTCAAACCTACAAAAACAACAGCAACCCAGACTAGCATAACTTGACCCTATAATGCACTCACTACATATACATCACTAGCCCTAAACCAAACATATCAGCATCAATACAAACACATGCTGGAGAGGGTAATCATATCAAAGGGCAGAACTCCATAAATTCTATTAATGCAACTAATAAGAAACCCAACAGTGCTAGCAAAAACTCGGTTGTATCCGGCCTTAATGAGCAGCAAACTGCTGACTTCAGTGGTAATGCGTGCTTGAAAACAAATAAAGAGAGAATTAAAGAATCTGCTAGACTGCCAAAGTAATTTGGCGATAATATCAAGCTCTCCAGTATGTTTGGAAGTCTAGACAGTATGGACACTGGAGAGCCCCGTGCTACCACAGCAGTGAAACCTAACACAAGTCACGAATTTCGACCACCTCTATAAATATGTCTAATACTGTAACATAGCGGAATTACCTAGGGTGTAAAGGCAAATATTCACGAAATAATTCTTCTACTTAAATTGCTCTTTGCCTTCAGGAGACCTGATCAAAAGAAAACGATAGAGTTAATCTACAAAAACCTGCAACAAGTCTTCTGCAAATACTGATAATCCCGCTATAGGAGTGTCCAGCATCATAAACAATACAACTTATCACAGTCAAATTAATCTAATTGCAACATTGCAGGCTATAGCCGTTCCTGCATCCATACACAAAACTCTTACACTTTGATCATGACATCTTCGCCCAAGCACTCCAATCATTCACTCTGATCTTGACCATCGTATTGAACAGTTACCAAGACGTTTTGTTCTACGTGGCGACTTTAATTGCCAATACACTTTGTGGCTGCAAAGATATCTGAACATTTGCGACGACCTATGTAGTAGTAACCACTTTACAACATATACTTTAGAAATAATACTAAAAACCTCAGGGGCTAGGGCAGATATGAAAACTGAATAAGGCAGATTAAAACAAAAACGTCTCAGTCTCTCTGCGAATCAAACTTGACGATTGATCATTTTGACAACGTAGTGGATCCAATACGTTTACAAAATACTCCGGGATGTTGCTGAGATACT
Source organism: Margaritifera margaritifera (assembly GCA_029931535.1). Classification (NCBI taxonomy): domain Eukaryota; kingdom Metazoa; phylum Mollusca; class Bivalvia; order Unionida; family Margaritiferidae; genus Margaritifera; species Margaritifera margaritifera. The sequence goes on from JAQPZY010001641.1 coordinate 322,087, forward strand.
ATTCTAAAATCATCATCGATTCCCGTACGTGTCAACAAACCATGTTTTGATAATAAATGCAACCATGCAACGGAAAAGTCTTTAACATTTCAATACCAAACCAACAACTGAAAAAATCAGAATAAGTACCGTATATACCGAGCTAAAGCTCGTCGTACCATTACATGACTCAAAAAATAAAAAATTGAGATCCTATAACTCTGTGTTGAATTAATACTACTCTGCTAAATCATTATAGAATAAGGTGCGAAAAATCATTGGCAAAAATAAAAGTATCTGTATCAAACACTCAAAAACAGTCTGATAAAATGATCACGACCTTACCAGAAATATCAAATCCGTCGACCGAAAAACGTTTCCAAAAAAAAAACTCCTCACAAGAGAATTATTCTGAAAGCTTCCACCGTCTCAAAATCTCAAAATAAAAGGTTCATTTCAATTGAAGATCTCCAAACAAAGAAGATCTGCAATAAACCTAACACTCTCAGTGAACAGCAAAACGCTCTTGATCGAACCCATGACACTTCAGCCAGACCAGATGCTATCCACTATCAACTTTTGACACTCTTGCTTGATACAGCTCTCAATACACTGCTAACATTGTCAATACAATTTGGACAACTGGCGAATTTCCCGCTGTTTCGGCGAGAAGCAGTAATGATGCCTAGATAGGACCATACCGACACTTTCAACTATCGCCAACAAGCTGTATTTGGAAAACAATGGAACGGATGATAAATGGTAGACTCTGGTATCTCGAGTGTAACAAATTCCTTTCAGACGCTAAGTGTGAATTCAGACGCCAGAGAACTAGAATAGTCCGTCTAGTTCGACTTGAACTATTTATTGGGGAGGCATTCACAAACAAACAACTGATAGTTGCCATCTTTTGTGACTTGAGGAGAGCTTACGGCAGCACATGGAAGTACAGTATAATGAAAACCTATTCAACTAAGGATAGAAATTTCCGAGTTAAGTCAGGTACCACCCTTTCTGAAAGCGGTATGGGTGTACCTCAGGGCAGCATATTGCCAGTTACCCTATTCAACATCGAAATAAACAGCAAGATCAAATGCTTCAATCTAGTAACTGACTGTTCGTTATAACCAGAACAACTTCCTAATTTGCCATATGTCAAACAGTATGCATACTGTCGAACGTCTACAACAGATAAGTTTACATCAAGTATATAAATGACAGAAGAAAACAGGTTCAAATTTTCGAAATCTGAAACTGTTTGCATGCGCTTTTGTTGAGTACATCGAAATCAAGATAACCCACCGTTTCTTATTTCTGTTGCAGAGGAAACCACGTTTTAGGGATGATTTTCTCAAGTCTGTTACCGTATAAAGCCTCCATTTGTACGGTAGAGATTACAGCCAAACTCGATTCATTGCACTACATTGAAAAACCTCTCAAAAAAGAAACTTCGTTATCTTTTCGGATTTCCTCTCCACACTGAAAGCCTTCCAAAACTTAAATTTGACAACTCGTTAATATCCCAGATCTTACAGATACATGATTTACTAATAAAATCCGGAAATGGTATCATGCACTGTTAGCTGCCTCGTCACAATGGTATAAAGGGTAATGAAAGGGCAGATAAAGCAGCTCTAGAGCCACCTGTTTCCGAATGTAAGATCCTATAAATCGGCATGTTCTATATATACTTTACAACACAAGTGGCTTTGTGCCGCTTACGTACAGGACACACATACCTGACAATTGAATACCTCCTGAAGGGTAAACCGAAATGAGAGTGCATACTGTGCCGGTGTCCACTGATAGTGGAACACATTCTTATCGAGTGTATCTACTTCACCCTGTGAGACACATATTTGTTTTTATATGAATTCGATTAGGGAACTTTATGGTGATGTATCCCCCGAACAAATCTTGGACTTTTTTAAACAGTTCGTGTAACAAAGTTAAATATATATATATTACAAGGATATTGAAAATATTTGTTACCTTTATATATATATATATATTTTTATATACGTTGTAATAGAATTTTAAAATATTTATAGTTTATATTTTATCTTGTAGTACTTCATGTAGAAGGGTTAATCTTACTAAAGTTCTTCTGCAATTGTTTAAAGATTTTTATAACTTTGCTTTTGGTTGGCACCTTATAACCATTATTGTGCCGAGGTGTCCTGAATCGCTGATACATACATCCTTTTTCCCAGAACAACACATGTAGAGATAATAAAATATGGCCTATCCATCAGCTCAACAACAACAACAAAACTGGTCCCAAATGGAAGAGAGTAGCTTTCTTTTTAAGGGCTAAATGTTAACAGTTCACTTTTTCAGAAGAGACTGGCTGCGATTAAAACAAGATAATTAAAAACAAACCAAATGCAGATCATCTAACTTTATACGATCACGCGTAGATGATGACAGAAAATAACATTTCTTATACAAATTAACCTGATTTATGCAGATTAAAAAAATACAAGCACAAAATAATAGACTTTCTTGACTGAAAAATGTGTTTTCTTTTTCCCGGTTCTGAGAACTATTGTTTAATTTATTATTTATTTATTTATTTAGCTATTTATTTAGCTTCTAGCACAGGACCTTTATGTCCTCCCTCAACATGCCCGCCATGTCCTACAGACTTCTACTCCTACCACTACTACCATAGTTACAGGTGAGTATATTAATAAAATAAAAAAACACAAAAACTTCAAACAAATATAAGTTTTGAACAAGAGGCATACCAGATACTTAACGGGCTTTGCGATTTACAGTTTTTGCTGGAGCAGCAGCGGTTCTCGAACTTGGAATCTATTAACCAAACTGAAAGTAACATTCCTATACTACGCTTATTCTAAATACATATTAAAAAAATGCAATGAATGATTTCATAATGTGGACAAATATTGATCTTGCTGAGAAGCAGATATTGGCTAGTTTAATGTTTACTGACAAAGAAAGCCGTTCTGGAAGACAAAGTGGGCATCGTTAGTCCGGTTTTAGTTCTCCATCTAAATTCAGTTTATTTATCTTTATTTTTCAGAGTATCTTTTCACTGTTCCTCAATTTTTTTATTTTATTTATACAGTTTTGAGTCGTATGCACTGCAAAACATCATGTATCTTATAGAGAATGGTTATATATACTGGTATTATTTGGAGAGCAGATACTCGCCCGATATCACTTGCACATGATATATATATATATATATATATATATATATATATATATATATATATATATATATGATTGTATAGTCATATATATGTTTACTTAATTCTTTGTATATGTCTGTATTCTTCAGGTACGACTGGAGAGGTTGTCAAGAATGCTACTGTGAATGGACGACAAACCCGGTACCTGATGCAGGTACTCATTTTTCTTCCTAATCAATATGGATTATAATAATTTACCTTAGTAATGTCGAGATTGAATACTATAAAGATTCATTATGAAGCCGATTTATACAAATAAATGTGAAAGTAGTAGATTGACAGCAGTTCGTTTTAACACAGAAGCCGACACAAGAAAGAGAGAGAGAGAGAGAGAGCAAGAGGAAAACATGAAGACCCTATATCTCTAGGTTGAACGCTTGCTCCTCTGTTAAATCAGTATGGAATATGGTACGAAAAATCATGGGTCAAATTAAAAGTAACTACATCAACCATTTAAATAAATCTGATGTAATGGTCACAACCGTACTAGAAATCTCAAATACATTGGCCGAAACATTCCCAAAGAACTCTTCACAAGAGAATTATTCTGAAAACGTTCGCCATATAAAAAACCTGACAGAAAAGGTTCCTCTAAATTACGAATCTGCTAACGCTGAAGATTACAATAAACTTTTCACTCTCAAAGAGCTACACTATTCTTTTGCTTCTGCCCATGTAATTTCAGCAGGACCAGATGATATCCACTATTAACCTTTGAAAAGCTTATCTAACACATCTCTCAATACACTGCTAAACATTTTCAATAAAATATGGGAAACTCACGCCGCCATCTTGGAGAGAGGCAAAGGTGATACCAGTACCTAACCCTGGAAAAGACCATACGGACACTTGCAACTATCGTCCAGTATCAGTATTAAGCTGTATTTGCAACATCATGAACGGATGATACATGATGGAGTCGTTTGGTATCTCGAGTCCAAGAAACTACTATCAGACATTCAGTGTGGATACAGACGCCAAATAAGCATGATAGACTATTTTCTCAGACTTGAAAAAATTGTTAGATACACTTTCATAAAGAAAGAGGACATATTTGCCGTTTTTTAGACTTGGGGAAAGCTTACGACACCACATAACGGCATAATGAAAGATCTATTCAGCCTAGGTCTGGCGGGCAGCTTACATAAGTTTATCTCTTTTTTTTAAGATGGAAATTTTAGAGTTAAGGTAGACAGCACCTCTTCTGAAAGCTATCCTCATGAAATGGGCTGACCCCAAGGCTGCATCTTTGTCAATCACCCAATTCAACATCGAAATTAGCAGCATAGTGAAATGTCTTAATCAGAAACTGACGGCCCATGTTCATTATATGTCTTTGACTATTGAACGCCCATTACAAATATGCTTAAACCGAGTACAGAAATGTCCAGAAGAAAAAAGGTTCAAATTTTCAAAATCTAAAACTGTTTGTATGCACGTCTGCCGATTACATCGAATTCGTGATGACAACACTCTTTATCATGACTGTAATAAATCAGCATGTTCGTCTAAATTGGCAAAATATGTGGACTCTAAACTCCACAAAGAAACTTCAGAACATCAAACACACTATGGGAGAGTGGTAAAAGACAAAACGTAGAGATCAGGTGGTATTGTGCTGATCGTTTATCGCACACACTCCTGACTTGTGCATACCTCCTGGAGGATGAACCTCAACCAGACCGCATACCATGCCAGTATTAACTGACAGTGGAACACATTCTTGTCGAGTGTGTTGATTTCCACTTCGTAAGACAGCAGTATTTTGACGAAAACTACATGAAGAAATTGTATGATAATGCGCCACCTGAGAAAATCTTGGACTTTTTAAGTGATTGCAGTATATATAACAAAAATATTGACATTATGCTTTAAGGATTTTAAATGTATTGCATTTATCTTTCATCTTAGATAAATTTGCAGAATTGTAACATCTTTACGTTTTATATTTTATTTTGTACATCGTATTTACATTTATTTGGAAGAAAGGGGTTTTTTGAAAATGTTTTGTGCAATTTATTTTAACATTTTTGGACGTTTTCCTTTAGTTCGCACCATATAGCCACTAATGTGTTGAGGTGCCGTAAAACGCTACTGCATACATACATATATTAAACAAGTTAGAAACGTTTCTTTCTGGAGAAAGGAGCATACGTTAAAGAATGACACTATTAAAATTATGTTACCATTTGGGAATACCAATGGCGTTATTGTCGGATGTACACGACAAAACGGGGAAATTAAGCAGAAACATAAATTTGCAGCGCGTAAATGTCCTTATACAGTACGTCATTTATGACTTTTTCATGCTTTTAAAAATGCAAATGGAACGTAATAAATACAAGCTATAGCTGGCAAATGCACAGTGGTGTAGTTATTGAAGCATGATGCCAAGGAATCACGTGGAAGCTGTTGCAGGAAGGTGGATGGAAAATGGAGTTTAAATTAAAGCACAAAATACGTTTTACCAAAGATTCCTTGAATCGTATCTTCTAAAATTGTTCAAAAATATACAATATATTAAACTTGTGTAAGAACGAAATAGCGCGAGCCATAGCTTGGTCTCATCTGGAGGTGGCGTCAAACTTTAAATAGGTCTTAGGTTTGATGAGATTTGTTTTTCACTCAACATGAATTCTGTTCATAAATATCCTGGGAAACAATTTTTTATCCTTTTTTTATGTCTTTGAAATGTTTTCAAAAAATACTGGCGCAGTCAGTCAAGTATTCACCGTGCATACGTTAATCGAAATTACGGAAACCACATAGCCATAGTCCATATTAGGCCGCTCAAGATATATAGCTGTTGTTTTGTTAATTGAATAGTCGTTCAATGCAATAAATGCAATAGTTGTTTAATGAAAGGGCAAGATGGAGGGGTTTCTATTGGTCTCGGCTTTTGTCGCCCTATCATTGCAGAATCTTTAAGTCCGATATAACACTCGTACATAAGTTTTTGCCACTTGCTAGCATGGTTGAAATGAAGTACTATTTCTATTATAAACGCATGAATTCATGATGGTTTTTTGTAAACTTTAAATAGTGTTAATTGTTTCGAAACAAAAAGCTGCACACATGTGAATGCTTCTTTTTGTATGGGCTAGACATTGGAAATAATCAAGTATCCTTTCTAACAATACCACACTCTATTCATATGACTTAAAGAGACTTTATTTAGGATACATTATTTCGTGTGTCATTCAGAGAGACTCAAAAGAAAAGTTTCAGCTTTGTAGTCTGGCACTGTCATCTGAAGGACACAAAAACTTTATAATGTTAAAATCTGGATTCTTTTCGTTATCTGGTTTGATTATAATCCTAATATCGGCGTGTCCGATGTGTTCCTAATCCTGGAAACTATAGAGGTAAGTTACGATTTCACTGTGGTCTTTCACAAGTTTCTTGTATTTTATAATAAGCCGTGTAATTTGTATATCTTGTGTACAGATGATTCAAGAATTACCTGTTGAAAAACTTTTAGGGTTTCAGTCATATTTATGCTTTATTTATCTTCAAATAAAACAAATATTTAAAAAAACGTTTATAGCATCATGTGTAAACAATACAATACCCATGATGCAACGCTGTATTTGTACAGTTGCACAATCTGTTTTAGGACTGGATCCTGGCGCTGTAAACGGAGGTAAGATACATTTTTGTCAAAAGTTATACAAGGATTTGTTTCTTGTACGAAGTTTGCACATAGCAACATAGATTCTACTTTCCTTTCAAAGAAAATAATGTTTATGTAAAGCTTATCGATCCTTGTAACTGTCGATTCTAAAAAAAAAACAACATTAATGCCTTGATCGTCACTGACTTTTTCTTACTGGTCTTTAATTTGTATTTGAAATTAATGTCTCTCCTTATGACGCATACGTGTATTTTCTGTAGCTATTACATATTTTATAGAAGTTCTAGAGGTATGTTTCATGTAGTTACATGGTATCTGAAAATGGAAACTAGCACATTTAGTTTCTCATGTATGAAAGAACACATGGTACGCTCATCAGAGTAATAGTCATTACTTCATCAAGATGTTATTCTAGATCGTAATTTGAACATTTTTATACCCATCTATGGAGCCGTGGGTATATAGGATTTATCATGTCCGTCCGTCCACCCTTCTATCCGACACACAATATTCTGTAAGCAACTAGTCCCGGCCCGATTTTATTCATTGCAATAATTGCTATAGTCACCACCTGAAGATGTGAAATTCACTGTGATCGCACAATTTTTGTAAGAATTATTACCCTTTTTGACATAGAGCTAGTAAATATTCTAGGCATACGCAAATCACTGTGACCCACATATTTTATAAGAGTTATTGCCCTTTACTGATTTGCAGCCGGATGCGGCATGTTAGAATCTTGTTAACGCAGCTAGTCTTACGGTTTTAGATGGATCACAGTGAAACTTGGTACATATTTTGGTCATTATGAGAAGATGCACCTGCCAACCAATCATTGTATCCACGCAATGTTCGGAAGAGAAGTTACTCCACTTACTTACTTGATGGCTTGATGTGTTATGTGACAAAAGCTCAACTAGTTTTGCTGTTATTGATGGATTTCTGCCATACCGGGTACATATTCAGTTTTTTATCTGAAGATGTGCATACTGAACAATCACTGCACACCACCATTTTGTTGTAATGTTATTTCCCTTTATGATTTACAGATAGTCGTAATATCTGACATAATCCTTTCACTGCAATTAGTTTTACAGTTATTGATGGATTTTAAGGATGCTTTGTATATATCATCATCGTCATATGAATATGTGCATAATAATTATTGTGTTTTTGTGATTTTTGTTAAAACTAGTTATTGTTCTTTTTATTGTAGACTTTGAAAGTTTATATAAGGAGAGTTCCTCTGAGTAACTCTCAGTGTTTTAAACTGAAATGTTCCATTCGTAAATGGGACTTTCTCTCAATGTTTTTTCTACTTTTATCTATAAAGCACATTTATGGAACATGAAAAATGTATGTCCATTTGTTGTATACAGGAAATGAAAAGCTGCAATGTGGCTTTTTTGGGTGAATATGTTACAGATTCTAGACGTTTGTTCTATGATTTTCTTAATTAAATACATTCCGTTTTTCAAAGGTGCAATATAAATATAAAAACACATTCATCAAAGTGACTATTAGTTTTTTAAATACAAGAATGACTAGGTAATAATCTTGGTTTCTTCTTATTGGTCTTACAGTGCAATCTATATAGTATGGTTCTCAAATATGTAAACGTATACATTGTTCAAAGCAATGATATCCTTTTTAGTTAATAGCGGATCTGGAAGTTCCGGAGGTATGTTATACGTTTAATATCATATATCTAAATAATTTTCGTTTTATTTTTCAAACGTACAAGATTGATATAAATTGCATTCAAACACACAACTGTCAAATTTTCAAGTAGATGCATGTCTTGAATGATTTGTTGATGTTTCGTACTGCTACTGTCAAAGTATGACTCTTTACGGGGTAATTGTATAATTTGTTGAAATCACTCTGGTTTATATTATATTCAGGGAGCTCATGGTGAAAGTTAAAGTTAAATTTGTGGGTACGATTTCCATCTGCACTTTTTCTTGTTAATGTCTTTCAACATCGATACAAGATGCATTCATCAGAAAGAATGACTGGATTTGAAAGAGGTGCGAGTCTGCAATTTCGTTATGACTTTTCTTAATGGAGTGCTTTTTTGCGGTCTAACTAAATGAGTCTGTGTTGACAGAGGTTTTTGACTCAAAACATTTTCTTTTTTCTAGGTGAAAATTACTTCGGTATCAACAGGCAGTGTAATGAATCATCGAACCGTATAATTTCCTTTTGAAATCCATTGTTACAACTTCTAGCATAAGAATGACAATGTTTCTCTGCTTTATTTTTGTATTCGTAAACTTTCTCTCGAGCAACATGCCTCATGATGGTTTTCAGTGGCAATCAACCATCCACCAAATAGCCACGTTTTCATAACAGAGATTAAGACTCCGTTACACTATCTTCAGAACACTGTCTATCATGACGAAAACCTTAAAGCATTGTCAAGGCGGATACAATAGATGTTCCAAGAAAATATTTTAGTACAATTAATTTTCAGGCGGCGGTTCGGTAAATCCTGGCTCAAATTCTGGATATAACACAAGTAAGCGACATCTCTATCGCTACTATTTCCATAGGCATTTTCTACAAATTTATGTGTAAGAATAAGGTTGAAATGTCAGACTGGCTTTGAGACGCTTTTTGATGCAAAAGCCTTCCAGGTGTCAGTAACAAATGCTTAAGTACCATAAATTTACATGTGATGCATTAAATGCTTTACATTTACTGAAACCGAGTGAAATGTACAAAGGACGGTAACTGCAAATAACTCCTGCAATTGAACTCAAATGAGCCGACTAACGCCCTCGGTGCTTGTGGTTTCTGCCAGACACCTGTAGGCTGGAAGACTGTTGCTGTTTTAGGGAGGTGGCTGTTCCAAGGAAGTAAATATATCTGAATATTGACTATTGAGATATTCAGACACTTGCCGGATATGAAATGTTCTGTTGAAATCAACATCTTATATCCAGCCAAGGTTCTACTTTCCTGTATTATTTTACCTACATATTGACCTATTCTCAACAGCCACCTTCCTCACCCTGCCAACAATTATGCAACCTATTAGTGGCTGCTTAACAGGTGTGTGTGTGTGTGTGTGTGTGTGTGTGTGTGTGTGTGTGTGTGTGTGTAAACCTCTCTCTCCTGATCATTTTCTTATAAGTCGGTTGTATTAGAAATATTCCGAAAACTTTTATTGAATTATAGAAGTGTTGGAAGTGGTAGACACGATGGTCTTCAGGGGGACGGTGAGGGTGGGCGCCATTGTTTAAGAGAAACCATCGACTTTGAATGCGCGTTTAGTAAACATCACACATGACAGTAACGGAATAACTAAGGATAATATGTAGAAACTGATTCATTCGTTTCATATCGTCATCAGGGAAGTATGCAACTTTCATGAGAGAAATATAACGCCAAAAGTATTTTTCTTTTCATTTTAGATGGATACTATTACACAACAACCTGGGATCCTCGTCCAGTAAACTACTGGAGTAAGTAAATGCAGCTTTTGTTTCAATTTTTCTGTTCTCCCAGCGCGAATGCTAAACCAAGCCTTGATTCAGTTTAAGCTTTATTTATTTTACGTCCACTGTGCAAGATTTTACAGCTTATATTAGACATTCTCGATACTAAAAGCAATGGTCACATAAATATTGCAGATCGTCAGATTGTGACTCAAATTCAGTGAGTACATAAAAGGGGCAGCTCGTGCAGCAATACATTGTATGATCTCTAAAATGCATTATACATATGTTTACATGTATCGTTTATGCAAACAGTGCTATCCAAACTCGTGACGATCTCTTTTTTTGTTGCAATAATGAGTTATTTCACTCTTTACATCACAGAAATAAGGTGGTATTGCGCCAATCGCTTATAGGAGGCAAATTCTGACCCATGCATACGTCCTAAAAGGTGAACTTCGATATGAGTGCATATCTTGCCAGTGTTCACTGATGGTAGAACACACTTTGTCTAGTGTATCGACCTGTGAGGCATTAGTTTGTTATGTGTTCTTTTTCTTTAAAAATTGCATAAATAACAAAGTGAATTTGAAATGCACGTTTGCAACTGTTAGTTCAAATGTCTTTGAATGTGGTATGTTTATTTACTATCCGTTACTAAGAGGATCCATTTCACATATTTAGCGGGATTTTCATCCACCTATTAGCCCATTACGGTAAGCATTGATATGGCGTAGTCTTTTTAGCATTTTCTAACAATCGAGTATGTTCGTCTCTCATCGCAAAGATGCGAGGGTATTCCCAATGCCACGCATATAAGCATTTAATTTACATCTGTTTGATAACGTTAAGGTATGTCCAGGAGCAGCCTACTGTCCATTCTCGTTAATTTGAAGCAGGAGGCACAGAGTCTGATAGACACGGCCAAAAACACGTATGACCACATCCTCCACAGCGTCATTGTCAATGATATCAGGAAGCGACGTTCAGCTGCCAAAGAAGGTACTTTTTTTCCTCACTTCTTTTCCGAACACAGACACAAAGAGTACAGTTCGTCAGAGCAAGGAGTCGTCCTGCACCAAAATGCTTTGTTCTTCTGCATAAAAATATAAACTATTTTTGAATAATTTCTTTGAATAATTACCTGCCACCTCCCTCCTTTGCCTCAAACTTTAGAAACAATTTACTGAAAACATTCCTCAAGCTATACATCAAATACGCTTTGGTCCCCTTATTACATTGGTATTATTCAATTTACTTATGGCTGCCTAAGTACATATTTTTTTGTAATCGAATATATATTCACAGACAAATTTATTTATTTTATTTATTTTCTAATTGCTTCAACGATATAACCTCTGAAGGTTCCTGTTTTCTCACAAGGTTGTTGTTAATATCGTTGGGTTCTCACCTTTCGATGAAATATTTATGTACCACCATTGGAGAGTGGCATCACTAATTATATAATTTACAAATCGCAGATATGAGGTGGTATTGTGCCGATCACGTATCGGACACAGATACTCGACTCAATCATACCTCCTGAAGGATGAACCTCGACCACAGTGCATATCCTACCAGTGTCCAGTGGCAGTGGAACACATTCTTGTCGAATGTGTCTTGTGAGACAGAAGTGGGGGGTTCTAACGTGAGCTCAGTTAAGAGCTTTATGATGATGTACCACAAGAGAAAATCTTGGACTTGCTGAGAGAATGATGTTTATAAAACAAATCTTGACCATATGTTTTAAGGAGTTAATATGTTTTACCTGTATTGTGTTTTAATTTTTTCTATACCCTTTACAGAATTTTAACATCTTTACCTTTTATCATTTATTACTTCATCTTTAGTTGGGTAATTTCTTTTCATTTTTATTTTTTTATTTTTTTGTGCTGTTTTGTTTTGATTCGGGGTGGGGGTGGGGGAGGATTATTTTTTAATTGTTTTGGCAGTCCTTTATATTTACATTTGTATAACTTTGCTTTTGATAGGCATCATATAGTTCGTATTGTGCTGACGTGCCGTTAAATTCTACAACAACAACAACTACTACTACTAGTACGAAGCATTTTATATCAATGCAGTTACCATTTCAGAATGGTAGGTCTTGGACATAAAGCAGTTAGATATATAATCGCTGCAGACTTGACATTTGCTCACAATTAGCTCATCTGATTAGGAACAGTTGTATATCACTGTATCAAATGGTCTTTATATTTATTAGTATCAGAAATATCGGAGGTTAATTTTTGGCACAACATCTTGCATCGTCTTTCTAGAAACGTCTATAAATCTACTCTCTTATACATAATCGATGACAGATGAAACTCTTGTTCAATTGAAAGGACGTTTATGTGACTTGTTAAATAGCATAATATTCGGCATAATTTTTGGTTATTAATTTACCTCCAACTCATCACACTGTGCAAGGATTTTTTGTGACGTTCGCATAATGTCAGATCATTTTAGTAAATGGTTAATAACATATTATGCAAGACATTCCTTTTAGTTGTTACTGTTGGTTAATAACATATTATGCAAGACATTCCTTTTAGTTGTTACTGTTGGTTAATAACATATTATGCAAGACATTCATTGTAGTTGTTACTGTTGGTTAATAACATATTATGCAAGACATTCCTTTTAGTTGTTACTGTTGGTTAATAACATATTATGCAAGACATTCCTTTTAGTTGTTACTGTTGGTTAATAACATATTATGCAAGACATTCATTGTAGTTGTTACTGTTGGTTAATAACATATTATGCAAGACATTCCTTTTAGTTGTTACTGTTGGTTAATAACATATTATGCAAGACATTCCTTTTAGTTGTTACTGTTGGTTAATAACATATTATGCAAGACATTCATTTTAGTTGTTACTGTTGGTTAATAACATATTATGCAAGACATTCCTTTTAGTTGTTACTGTTGGTTAATAACATATTATGCAAGACATTCCTTTTAGTTGTCACTGTTGGTTGTAAACATCTGCTGTTAGTATTAGTAAATATTTAGCATGTAAAAATCAAAACGGTCGCCAAAGTATGAAAGATTCAAATGGTTCTTAAATTATTAGACAATCCCAAGTCCGCTTTTTTCTGATTTCTTATTGATCTACCTATCTACATACCTACATGTATAAGTATTTATCTATATATTTATCTGTCAACACACCTATGTCTCTCTCTCTCTCTCTCTCTCTCTCTCTCTCTCTCTCTCTCTCTCTCTTTGGATCTATATATCAAGCGGGACCATCGAGATAGATTCAATCACATATACTCATCTACATCTATATATCTATATTATATATATATATATACATATATATATATATATATATATATATATATATATATAAATCTAACAGTTTATATGTCTATCAATCGACTTATGTGTCTGCCTATCTATCATCTATCTGTCTGTCTATCTATATACGCACCTATCTGATATTTTGTATCTTTTTTCAGATAAAAAATAATTGGACAACAGACGATCGAGTCGGGAAGGAATTATCACGTAACCGACTACATACCAAAATAATATAACAAATAAGAAACACCATCAATTTTACCTGTTATACCAAGAACTATTCAGACAGCTCCATTTTCAGTTTGCAACCATTTTTATTTTTATTTTTTTTATTTTGACAATAAATAAATAAATATGTAAACATGTGACTTCATATTCTGTTGTTCTTGCTTTACAGGTTCTTGTAGCCAATGAATATCTCTTGAATCAGGCTCGCAGTTACAATTGTTACTCTTTCATTCCTTTCCTATAAGACAGTTTACGAAGGATGTGTATTTTGTTCTCAAGTTTAAGGCAGTAAAAGCCAAACTTTAGAAGAAAATCAGATCTTTCGAAACACTTTCCACAAGTATATTTTGTTTTTCATTGTTATCATGGATATCATACAAGATACTTTTCGAACACAAAACGATGGCGAGGTGGAAGGTAAAGAGGTTTCGTGTACCGTACGCATTCAAGCCCTTGGGTTACTACAGTCGCATGTACAAAAATTGGTTTCAGCTCGTAATTCTACAGTCAAATCACTGTCTAAACAGGCCTGTAGATATGCAACTTTTGAGCTTTAGTTTAAGCTTCAGATTTTGTCACAGCCAATCCAAATTGACTAATTTTCCTAACTAACTCGTTGAGAGTAAAAGCTATTTCTCAAAGCCAGTCTCTGACTTACATAATCTCCAAACCAGTATGTCATATATTTACAACTTTGGTAGTTGCATGCGAACTATTTAATAAGTTAATTGCTATTATAAGTTACATAAGCTGGTCAGATGGATGAATTATTATTTATCATGAACGTTATGCGTCTGTGATTAAATTTTGGCATAAATTCCCTCAAATGGTTTAGTGCTCTTGAAGTTACGACTCAAAGCATCGACTCAGCTAAATATATGGTTTATTTAACACGAATAATTGTAACAATCACTACGGTGATCGATGATCAGAAAATATGATCTATACGGCTTTCAATCAGCATGTGGCGCGCCATTTGATTAGAAATCAACTTTGGGCCATTCAAATCTTAAGGCAAAATTAAGCATATTATATAAGTTTTGTAATGTTTTTTTTTTTTTTTTGTTGTTTTTTTTTTTTTGTGCAATTATAGAAATTAAACATGACACATTATGTAATCTATAAAAATGACTCTTTAAATTTCCTTTCTCACATAGTACACAATAGAATAAACACGTTTTTACTGTGTCCACTGTACCCACTCTTTAAATTTCCTTTCTCACATAGTGCACAATAGAATAAACACGTTTTTACTGTGTCCACTGTACCCACATATATCGACCAACGGAGATAGTAACCACCATAAATCCATGGGAAACATGTTTCAAGATTTTTCGTACAAACACGAATTCATGCTTGCAAGACGATTTTTTCACACGGTAACAAATGGCAATAATGTGTTAAGTAAGATACTGAAATCCCAAAGAACACCGCTCCTCTTGCCCATTTAAGGACGCCATTGTACAAACCCTATTGACGAGCTCGAGTCCATGTACAATATGCGTTTCTACATCAAGGTTAGTAGTGCACGGCGAATAAATAAAAGGAAGTAGTTAGGCCGCTCGTTGTTGTGATTTACGATGTTCGTAAATTTGAAGATCGCTCTTTCTGAGCCTAATTTTATTATTCTCAAATATATAAAGCATGTATTGACTGACTGACTAAATGAGGGTACAAATGATTTTTTAGCAAAACAAGCATCAAACATATTTTTCTTGTATTTCTTATTTAAAGCAACACGTTTAGGCGACAGAGATTGTATTACGTATATTTTTAAAGTCCGTTTCTCTATTCTTGAAGCGTTGTAAATGACTCAGAATCCCAGCAGTCAGTATCATCCGTAATCTTTTCTTTGCCTCTTGCTATTTTCTTGTCATCGACCTCAAATTTTAGTCACTTTTCCGATCAGTATATAATTAACGTTTTGGGGATTTTTTTACCTTCTAAAGTTTTACCAGGATATGTATGTGGTATCTTGCGCTTTCATTCATCAAAATTTGAATAAGTATTATTAGATCAAACTTTATTCTGGACTTGTATGGGCAAACGTGTCTCTTCCACTCAGCTCTGTAGCATTTCATGTGCTTGATGATTCTCTAACAAGTCTTAGAAAATCTGTTTTTCTCCACATTTGTAATGTTTTTTCCGTGCATAAATTATTACCGTAAGAAACGCAGAGAGCAGATAATGTATCAACATTTTCCTGTCATCGGATTCAATTAAAACAGAGTTAGCTCGGTATGAATACGATATGTATACTGAAGGATTTTGGGGTGACTTCCACAATAAAACTAACAAAAGCACACATTCGATTGACATCTTTATGTAGTTGCACGGAAGCATTGTTTAACCTGCATAAATTACGGAATGACAAGGACAAAAGGACTGCATTACATCCACATACGTAAGCATATGCTACGAGATTGCTTTAAATTAGCGCATTTATAAGGGAAATTAATGTTGCATTTTAATAATGGTTGAATGCCGTATCATTCAGTGCCTATTGGCCGTCGTATGCAGTATAACTGTAGAGCCGATGCCGTACCATTAAAATTTTACAACGCATCTAAAGACTAAAAACAGTTTTATTCAGCCCCCCCCACCAAAAAAAAAAAAAAAAAAAAAAATAAAAATACTGTGTTGTCTGTAATTATTCATAAACTATCTGTCCATAACACTTATATTTTTTCTCTGATTTTTGTTACAAAGAAAATTGTTCTATTTAAAGATTTGCAAATTGTAGGTAACTAAGGTAATACTAATTATTTATTTTAGATATATTTATTCGCACAGCAGAAACAATTGATAAAATGTGTACGAAATTCACAGATAATACAGTAGGTCAATAATAACATTAGCCCACAACAATATAAACAATATCATTTTCCGCACGTTCTAAGTAAAACAAACCATATTTCTTGAAAGGTTTATACTGTATCTTTAATTTGATGTCTTTCTAAAGCCATATACATATAAAACAGGGACAATTCTTCATAAACCTGATAGGTATGGCTTTTATCCTGTTTCTGCGTCTCAAGAAAGCAATTAACATGGTTGATTGAAGGGACAGGGGTGCTGATGCAAGTCAGTAAAGTTAGTAGCCTACGGAATACGAACGGATGGAGTCGAGCCTTCCGATAATCCCTATGTATTCAGCTATTCGAACCCAGGTTCATTTCTATTAAAAAGAGTACTTGGTGATTAAATTTATATATTGAAGAAATATGAAAAAAGACAGTATGGTCTAAAAATAACACGACAGATAGAGAGTAGAAAAAAAGGATCGCTCATTTCCTAAAATTGAAGTTGCTACTTAATAAAAAGTAAGCTAGATCAGAAAGCTGGAAACAATGCCTCCACTGGTGATGTCTTTAATTTGGGGCGGAAGAAATAGTCCTGGATCATCATAGCGCTTGTTGGCCCTCATCTACGCCCGTGACTTTGCGGCCAACCCGTCCGTCATCACCGTATCCAGGTTGTGCAATCGTCTCAAATGCTTACACAGATCACTGGGCCGTTTAACGTTTGCCGACAGATTGGACATAGTCTATGTATAAACATAGGACAATGAACTGCATCCCAATGGTGCAAATACTTGCAGAACTCCCGGTATATGCAGCCACAGGATCCATCATTGGGGTAATAAATGCAATCCTTCGTATACGGATTCCTTTGTCGAATTCCGGATTGTCTTCTTCTTGAACCAGAAAGTCCATAAACTCTTTCTTGTCTACATATAGGTCAATTTAGGCAGTCTGTGCAAGATAAACAACCGCGCATAGAGGCCACGTCTTTTGCAGATATCTTAAAGAATATTTTTAATATATTCAAAATGTTTGATTCATAAAGAAATACTATAACCAAGAAGCATTTATTCCTAAAAAGTGATTAATGAATATAAGCTACTTGGTAAATACCATTAACCATACAATCAATTCAATTTACAAAGAATATATGTGCAACACATTTTTAAAGCAATCTGGATACAACAACAATAATTGCTATTGAACATGTATTTTCCACACAATTCATGTTAAATTCATAAATAAGTGCCAATTAGCAACACGCCAGTTTTAATGACTATGCAGCAGTCAATACAAGATAAGAGAGTATTATGAGATATCTTCGGGGAGGGTGTGGAGGGGTATCTAATCGGGGATTTTGTACTTCTCCAGGTTATGGAGAACCTTACTAGCGGAGTTTTCACCTCAAACGGTGCATTTTCCTAACTTTCCTTTACATCAGAATAGGTAGCATGAATGTCAGATTCTGCAGACATATAAGGTTCCTCCGCACAGTCAGAATCAGTGTCATCACCGTTATTACTAGAATATGCATGCACATTCAAAGTTAAATCCCAACATTCCGGGATTTTATCACTCCAATATGGCTTCCAATGATCTATATAAACTATGATGGGTGTAAATTCCGGGGTTCTCAGTATTTTATAGATCACGTCTGACATCTCTATGATTCTATACGGACCTACCCATACTAGTCCTACTTTTTGTTTGTGTTTGGGTGGATACAACCTCCATGCCCTCTTTCCTACTTCAAACTGACCTAATTCTACTTTCTTGTCATATTACAACTTTTGCTCAGAGAAACTACTATTCAGATTTTAGTAAGCGAAATTACATGCTTGCCTGAGCGTGTTTTGAACCCACTGAACATATTCGACAGGACACGTGTCTTCATACTGACATTTCGGTAAACTGACCATAATATCGAGTGGAAGGGCTATATCTCGTCCTAACATCAAGAGATTAGGAGTGCAGCAAGTACTCTCGTGAAATAACGTATGATACGCCATTATTGCATATGGCTAATGTTCATCCCAATCTCTGTTGTGTTCATCAAAGAACATTACAAGCATTTGTTACAAGGTTCTGTTGAACCTTTCCACCATTCCATCTGACTGAGGTCAATACGGTGTCGTGTAAATCTCTAATTTTTCACACAACGAGAAAACAAATTTTATTCAAAAACTCCTTCCCTTGGTCACTGTGAACATACCGCGGACACCCAATACGACAAATCAATTCAGTGACCAGTTTATCGGCGACCGTCTGCTAAGTATGATCAGGTATGGGGTATGTTTCTTTCCATTTTGTTAAATAGTCGCCATCTACCATGATGTACTCATTTCCTGCATATGTTTCTGGGAGTGAACCAAGGTTATCTAGAGCAATTCTTTTAAAATAATAACCAGGTCCCATTCGCTGTAAACGAACTGGCTTGCAACATGGTCCGGAATTAGCAAGTGTGCACAGATCACACCTCGGGCACCATCTTGCCACATCATCTGTGTGATCAAGCCAATGAAACCTCTGACTAATTGCATTCAGAGTCTTAGCTCTACCTAGGTGTCCCCCGATCCTGCACTCATGTAGGTTCTTTAAAATATTACAAATTATCTCATAAGGGGCCACTAGCAGCAATACTTGCTACATACTTTGAGTGGTCTCCCAGTGTTTATATAACAAGCCATCTTTTACCTCCAAACTAGTCCATTGTCTAATCAGGGACTTCGCTTTCTGCCTCTTCGCAAATTAATTGAAAGGGAATGGATTTTTCGGAACCATCTTCCTTTAATTTCAATACACTAAGCCTATACAAGGGTCATTCTGTTGAAACTCTCTTTGTTGTTCCCTACTCCAAGGGGTAAAACCAACTCGACTTGCTTTCGGCGTTACATATGGAGCCGTGCGCGTCGCATGCAGTAGTCTGTTTCTTCTCTACAGCAGTCTCATCGGACCGTTGAGAACCGTTCCGACAAAGTCTTGTTTACAGTAGTTTTCCTTGCAACAGCATGCAAGCAATCCTGACAATCGCCGCGCTGCACATTTACGCGGGATTCTACTTAGTCCATCCGCGTTTCCGTGCAAATAGCTTTTACAGTGTTGTATCTCAAAGATATACACATAAAATACCGATAACCATCGTGCGACCATACATTCCGGTTTTGTTTAGTTCTTAAGGCATTTTAGAGAACTATGGTCTGTCCTGGCAATGTATTCTTCCCCACAAGTAGTGTTTGAACTCATTGACAAATGTGACTACAGTTAATAATTCCCTATAGGTAGTGCAATAGAGCCTCTGTTGTTTATTCAGTCTTACTAGCGTAAGCAACAACTCTCTCGTCACCATCCTGGAGCTTTGACAAAACCGCTTCAATGCCATACGAACTAGTGTCTAGAATAAATGTTATAACCCTGCTGGGATAAGTCAGAATAGGTGCTTTTGTCAAATGCATTTTCAGCCTATCAAAAGCGTCTTGATGTGTTTGCGGCGAAATAAAGTGTCTGTTTTTCTGAATCAACCTCTTGCAATAAGAATATGTATGCTGGAAGCATCTTACTTCTGTCACATTGCACGATGTAGGCCAATTCTTAACACTTTCTACCTTCTTTGGGTCACATTTTGTACCATCTTCGGACACAGGGTGTCCTAGATAAGAATCCTGCTTTTGAAACAAACTACATTTTGATGGTTTGAATTTTAAATTGGCCTCACGGAAAAGCACAAGAACTATTCTCAAATTTTCTAAAGCTGAATTCAAAAGTACTACCAATTATGATACTGTCATCTAAAAAAGCAAAACACTGCTTTCAAGTCAGTCCAACCTAGACCAAACACATGAAAGAAGCGGGCGGATTATATAGAGCAACTGTAGCACCTTAAATTGAAATAATTCGTTGTAGAAAGCGACGAAGAAGTAGTGTTACCGAGTGTGGAATTTCATTTGGTATGACCGGATGATAATAATCATCTTTATTAATAGTATTATCATGTATACATTGAGATGATTTGTGTGCAATAGTACTTTGGATGGAAGATCCACTGGCTTGCCTGCATGCACATACATCTCTGTGAGTGTAAGTAAATGTTGCAATGGATTCAGGTATGGATGCCATTCTAGTCCACAATTGGTCACAACATTTCATAATTTATATTCTTTAATTCACTATTTGGAATGCGCAGAGATATTTCGTCATCATGATCTGCTACCTTGTGTCCGTGTACAGATTCGACCTTGGCATTGCCAGGCTGAGTGATCAAATATAGTCTTGATCTCATATCAAACTGTCTGCCTACATGTGTATCTAAACACTTCGCAGGCGCGGGTATCTCGACACCATTCACCACAATTCCATACTTGTATCATAAAATTTCTCTTCAGGAGAATATATCTAGGCTTTTTCAGACTTTTCTGGTGTATTCTCAACCATAATTTGTGCAGGTTCAGGTGTAAACATACCAAAATTTCTGCTGCTCCAATTTTCCAATTAATCTCCTGACAGACGACTCGACTACATTCACTGCTGCAGTCGAACGTAAAATTTAACTATATGAGACCACAACAGCATTGTATTTTACCGAATATCCTGGTCAAGATACCAAATATAATGGGGGGGGGGGATTATTAACAAAACTTTGATTTAGGACTTTCTCCGAGCTCTACACCTCAATAAATCAGTTAACATGATTGATTGCAGTGGAGAGAGTTCTGATGCAAGCCAGTAAAGTCTGGCGTACCAATGGATGGAGTCAAGCCTTTGTTTCAATGGGCTTTAGCAGCTAACTGTAACATCCCCCTCCCTTGTGAGGTCAGGGTGAGGTAAGGATTACACCACATTTAACAAAATTCAGTTTAAAAAATCTACAGTAAATGCAAACGGACCGATCTATCACAGTCAATTACAATACAACAAGGAATAATTAAATGTTTTAAGATAGTTTAGCAAATTATTTATAAATGTATCTTTTCATCTAAGATAATGTGAACTACAATTGAATGTAAAATAAATAAATTTGACCCTATAATATAAAGTAACATTTAACGATTTTTTGCTTATAAATATTCGCTATTTAACCTCGCCGAAATTGGATATGTTTCAGTCATCCAGCAAACAATCATCTGATGAATGCTGTACTACTGGGTCGAACTACGTACTGTTTGGTTCAACTGATCTACCGAATACCAGTCCGGTCGAATGCAATAAAATCGAGAATTGTATTTCAGCCCGTTAGTATCGTAGGGACATTTCTCAAATAGTTATACACCGAGGTGCAGGGGTATCTTGAAAAGAAGCCTCCACCGACCGCGATGGGTTTATTTTCTCAACTAGGTATATTACTACACCCCAGGTATTAATAATAATATAAATAAGAAGAAGAAGAAGAAGAAGAATATCAGTTTTACATGTCTATAACCGTGCTAAGTTCTCACGACGCTCTATTATTGGATTTTGTTTCACTTTTATTTTCTTTACACTGTACGTGCTTTCGTTGTCAGTATCCATAACAATTACGATTTGTTAGAATGGCACAATTCTAAGATTGAAAAAAAAACATTAACGATAGATGAATGAAATGATGAACGGAAATAGTTTGTTTATCACGTACGGTAATTTGAAACAAGTAAGATTAAGTAGTCTATGGACGGATAGATAAATGTGTCATGATTGATCTAAATTTAACAATAATTAACCTATAGTTAACTTATTAAACATTATACGAATTTATGTGCTAATAGTTAAGTTTACCGCCAATAAAACATAGTGTATTGCAAATCTATAAGCTAGCATTTATGTGTTAACCACTGATACAAAATATTGTAAAATCAACACAGCCCAAAATCTATTAAATACACAGTTCATATGAACTTTAATCCCGTCATAGATTCGTGGTCAATTAACACATTTGGGTCATCCTCACTGCCGTAACCATTGTCTATTCCAAAACGCTCTTGTAAAAATAAATGAAGCGACTTATTGAATCTCGTTGGTTTGAAATACTAAAATGATTATATTTGCCAGTTTTAAATGCCATGTCTGACTTTTTGCTTCTAGATTTGATCTCTTTATTGCTTGTTACAAAGTCAATACAATATGAAAAGATTTAATATTAGATGACAATCATTATGCGAACATAGCCCATTACGTTTAAATTCCTTGTGCACAATGAATAAAACAAACACGTGTTAAAGCTAATAGTATATTACCAGATTACAGTATTGACGTTTATTTATCAAATACTAGTAGCTTTGTTAATCTCTAAGAACGAAACACAGTCAGAAAATGGGCGGGGAGTCATCATCATACGTGGCTACTTTTTCGTTGGGTATTTAAATTCGTGGTTCGGGGCAACACCGAAAACCACGAAAAAGTTTCCACCATGAAAATTTCGGATACTACATTATGTAAAAGACAACTTTTTCTAACAAACTGCCTATCTTAATGGACTTGAATATAAAGGTAACTTTAATCAAGCCTATAGACTCTCAAACTTTATATATAAATATGTAATTTCTCGATATAAGCAATGAACTACTCGACATGAACATTTTCATTCATGTTATAGCTTCATCATTTTAACACTCCCACCCCTGCCCTATCCCACCCCACTCCCTCACCCACCCCCACCCCAAAACAATTAAAGATGTCAAAGATACTTTTATCTTTCATGGAACATACTAAGTCGAGACATAAATGTTTTGCAGTATATTCATACACGCTTTGTTTTGTTATTACTACCGGTTACAGAGCTTTGATAGTATTTTGGTTAGATAATGAACTTTATGAATGTTTAAAATCTAAACCGTGTAGATATGTATTTGACCATGCAAATTGTGTACAACCATTTTCCTAACTCGCAAACCACCTGTGTGCTTATTTATTGCTCATATTTATACAAGTCAGATTTATACAAGTCTGATAAAAGCAGTATCTTAAACAGTTGCAAAAAAATCATCAACATGGGTCATTTTGACGAAAGTCTAAATCATGGATAACTATGAAAACGTTTCTCATTTTTAAACCTCCCTCATAGTAACCTTTTATTACAATTTTTCCTTTAATTTTATCTTTTTCTCCATTCCATAGAAACTTATAAAAGAGTATTTAGTTCATTAAGTACTTGTTCTAATTGATTAATAAATGGTGATAATTATTTTAAATCGCAAGATTTTTTATTACTGCTATCTTTGCTATCGTTGCAACTGATGTAAGAAGAGGCTTGTTCCATTGTAAAAGTAGTTTTTTAATTTCTCTAAATTTGGTGGGATAGATAAGAATTGGAATATTCTCCCAAAAAGTGGAAAACTTGAACTCCAAGAAAACAAATTCATTGCAACCTCAGGACGGAATTTCCATTTGCTGCCTGTTCTGCTTCCAAACCAAGTTACCTTTGTTTGTTCTGTACTAATACTAAGAACTGACAATTTACAATATTCATACCAAAAGATTCAAAGCAGATTCCAAAGACTTTTTTTAACCATCAAGAGTAAGTGATGTGTTGTTTGCTTATTAAGAAATAGCATAAGATGTGCCACCAACACTTATTCCTGTAATGTTCTTATTTATTCTTATCAAATGAGCCAGTATCTCCACACAAAAGATAAAGATATATAGGAGGAGAGGGTCGCCACGTCTATATCTTCTTCCAGTATGAAACTATCTAGGTAACTTTCCATTAATAGTTATACATTATTTGTTGTACACAGTACAAAGAAATATAATCCATTTTATAACGGATTCATCATAATTGAAAAATTTCATTACTGTATCTGTGAACAGCCATGCAACAGAATCCAGTGCTTTATCGAAATCAGTTAAGAGAAAGAAACCAGGGATTGTATGCATAAAACACCAAATCATATAAATTCCTAATATTTTCACCAGTGTATCTCCCTTTTAAAACACGCGTTTAATCTGTATATATAAATACAGGGAGTACAACTGTGATCCTATTTGCTATACAAGCAGAAGCTATTTGAATATGGCATATTTAAAAGTGAAATAGATCTTCAAATATAAGATATATTGTTTAGACTTGTCAATTTTTGGTAAGCATATTTTGGCATCCTCATTCTGGGTGGGAGATAATTCTCCATGTTCATTTCCAAACTTTATTGCTTTCACCAAAATGTAACCAATATCTTTCCAAAAGAAAATTCTACTGTAAAACTATCAGAACATGGGCTTTATTCATTTTGCATTTTTTACACAATATTAGTGGCATTTAGATAGAATATGGTTCTGATTTCTGAATCCTTCTGAATATTATTTAATTTAGGAATATCAGAATCATTAAAAAAAAGTCTAAAGATTAATGGATTTAACTTGGAGTTTATTTTGCACAAGTTACCAAACACTCATCTTGAGTTTCTGTTACCGTTTCATTAATTTGGACAAGTACAGGCATCATTTTACTAATGTAGTTTATGTTTTCTAGATTACTGAAGTATTTTTCTCTCCCTCATCAATCCATGTCGCTCCAGCCCTAACATTTACTTCTAATCGCTTCAACTTCTTTCGTTTTTTCATCTAATGTTGATCATTTGTTTGCATCATTTATTTTTTCCAAGAGCTTTTATATCTTTAAGCAGCTGATTTTCCTGTCGATCTTGAGATTTCACCTGAAAGAAGTAAATGATAATATAATTCCTCAAATTTCTAATGATAGTGCCTCATATAAAAGTTTATCCTTAATAGGGATATTCAAATCAACAAATGTTATATTTACCAAATTATCTGATTGTTCTACACAAATACACCGATATTTTATATTTTTAATGGTTTCCTTTACTTTCTTTATGTACTCTGAGTCGTTGAGCAGTGAATTATTAAATTTCAAGAATGTTTTTCCATTAGTTTCCTTTTGAAGACTAATTGTATTTGTACCAAAGAATGATCAGTCCTATATCCTGGTTCAATATTAATATTTTCAACTATTGTAAATAAATTTTCTGAGACTTAAAAAGATCAAGTATTGGTTGTTTCATCGGGTTACTTTTCCCCCTTGTGTATCTATGAACATCAATATTCAGCTCGCCAAATATCTATAAGTCTACAGCTCATACAAGTATCTAAACAAGTTATCTTTCCCTTGGATTGTCCATATTATTATAATTTAAAATGTTAGAGCCTGGATCAACGACGAAATGAAAATTTCCCTCAACTGCAGTATAATCATTTTTAAATCTTGGAGGGGAGGGGTCTTTTTATATCTAAGAATAAAATTCAGGGCTGTGTATATTTGTTACTTTGATTAGTATAAGTGTGAATCTATAATTATTAGTAAGTTATACCTATAATAATTTTATTTCTAATATTGTCATTATTCATTTCATGTAAGATAAATTGGAGATTATTGGTCAATAATATAGCTACACTTCTAACGTTAGTATAATATAAACTTCAAAAAAGTATTCATATCCTGTGAAATCCTTATAAAATTTTCCCATTTTGCAATGACATGCTAATCTTGTAGAAAGTAAGTTCAAACCTTTTTCCTTTTAAAAATTGAATACATCACCCCCACTCCACCCCTTTTTCTTGAAATCCCTCAGTCTCTGGCAGTTCATTTTGGTACAGTATATTGACTCAGAAATTTAAAAAAAAAAAAACAATGTATTTTTTTTCTGTTGTAACTTTATGTCTGTGGTAAAACTATAAAATAGTGTCTAGTGTGAAAAAAAGAGATTCCACGAATATGTGGTCCTCTGGTGTACAAACCATATGGAAAATATGCAAAAGGTGCCACAGAATAAGACCAAGAATAACAAGTGAATTATAGCTTTCATAATGAAGATAAAACAATGCGAAATAAAACAAAGAAGTAAAAAACCGAAGACACTGTAGGCCATGAGCCTCCTTACAAGATAAATGATAGACATTAGTCCGTTGAGCTCTTCACAAATCAATCTCGTTTGCTTTGACATAGGAAAAGATAAAGAAAGTGAGAGCTGAAATAAAGCAAACAATACAAAATCATAGGCAGACTGACCTAATGGGGTGGTTTGGTGTACAAGCATATGTAAAATAATGTGATACTCATTTTGCTGACTTCGATCATAAAGAAATGTATAGCCGGAAAAAGAAATCATGAATTCAGAATATGCATCTTAGTTCCATGCATATGAGAAGAAAATAACTTCTCTGACAGACAGTTTCCCCACCCAAACCCTTCCCCAAACCCCTTACAATACAAACAGCAGAGTTCCTACATAACCTTGCAGAATTGGATGGTGTTGATGAAGCATGCATTTTCAACTCAAATTGTATTTGCAAAACTGAAAAAATAGCAACAAGAAAAAACGAATTAGGAAAACTGATGATCTCTCTAAGCTCGGTCATTAAACTTGCCTTATCCCAGTCTGCTTCCTATCGATGAATATTTAAAATACTACAAGGATAAGTTTACGTCCTTATTTGAATCAAATCTGTTGTTAGACATTATCCAGCGCGAAACTTGATTTGTTACAAATCTGTCTGGCCGAAGGGGATGCAACTCTCCTTAGCCTAATAGTATATATATATATATATATATATATATATATATATATATATATATATATATATATATATATATATATACAGTCTTGATTGGTCCACATTATATTGCAAGCAGACTTTTGATCGAATTTAACCCCGATATGTGACTATATGTGTGTATCTTTATGGACATGCCAGACAGCCTATATGTTAGCTCAAAGTGTATAGTTGTGTACGTTTAACAACCAGAGTTTGCTTGAAAAAAGTATTGTTACAAAAACAAAATAATAAATAAATGGTAAGCTTTTGGTTATTACCCTTTTATTCCTTTAGCTCTTAACTTTAAATACCATTTGGAAAAACATTCTGGATCATTTGCAAGCCCCATGACTTACTTTACAAAAGAAGACTTTATCCAGAAAAAATCTTCTTCCGTGTTAGCTGTAAAAGCTGTGTTTCGTTTCTCCCTGAATAGACTGTTTAATATAATTTAGGCCCAAAGATCTAACGGTTTAACACATATGTATACAAATTATTGGAGGGTAGTTTTTTGTTTTTTTTTTTAAAAACACAAACTTGCAAAATTCTCTATTTTTAAATCACCTCCGTGGTTATCAAAACGTCCAAAAATAATATTTTGCAAATACAAAGGTCCTCAACAAATCCTCTCGCTTTTCATAGTACATTAAATGAAATCAGAACCTCCTGTCGTGGCTATACGTCCCTGTATACAGACGGTTCGAAAGCTGGAGACAACGTTGGAGCTGACGTTGCAACATCTCGTTGCATCATTACAGGGCGGTCACCGGATAAAACCTCCATTCTTGCAGCCGAAATTACAGCACACTCAAATTTCTGAACTGTATTGAAACCTCCAAAAACATGATTTACTCATACAATCTGGAAATTATTATGTAATGTTGGCTGCCTAGTCGCATTCGTATTACGGGCAATGAAGGTCATGTAAAGCAGCCAAAGCTGCCTTGCAGTCACCAGTTTCTGAAAGGAAGATTCCATATACCAACCTCAAATATTACATAAATCATCATGTTTTTCATACTTGACAAACTGTGTGGAATCAAACGCCCACAAAAAGACCTCAAAACATCACATCTGTCACTGAATAATGGCATCCCTCATAGAGATCAAACCATAGAGATGAGGTGGTATTGTCCCTATCGCGTATCGGACACGTATAAATAGCTCTTGCATACCTACTGAAGTATAAACCTCAATCAGAGTGCATACCCCGTCAGTGTCCACTGGCAGTGGAACAAATTCATGTCGAGTGTGTCGACTTCCACCCTGTGAGACAAAAGTTGCTTTGATGTGATCTCAGTCAAGAACCTGTATGATCATGTATCATCACAAAAAATCCATGACCTTTTCATGGAATGCGGTTTATATAAAAACAAGAACATTACCATCAGCTTTGATGATATTAAATGTTCCCTTTATTTTTTCTTATATATACACATTATAGAATGTTAGCATCTTCACCTTTGAACTTTTATCATTGAGTACCTCATGTTTACGTGTATTAGGAAGGCTTTATCTTCCTAAATTTTGTTTTCTTTCTGCAACTCTTTATATTTATTTTGTCAGAACTTAAATTTCAATCAGCATTAGATTGCTAATATGTTTGCTAACGTACCGTTAACACATACTAGTACTACCTTACTAAACAATCAGTAATCTGAAGGTGAATACATGTTTATTACTTCTCTACATCAGCTTAGAGTCAATGGAGTGATTACGGCAGTTTTACAAACGATGGAGATCAACCATGTCCAGCCCATACATCAACGAAGCCTAATTTTTAAGTATTCGTTTCCCCTTATTTAGATCAACAGAAAGAAAGTGTAGTCTCAACGCAAACCATGAAACGTTAGAGTTGTACAAAGACCTTATGAGATATTCGGGTTCTGTAAAAACATAAATGATTATGTCAACAAAACATTGAACAGTCCAAAAATATACACCTGCTATTAGGCCCATACGTATATAATTGTACTTGTTTAGTGTGTAGTTCTAGTATATATTTAGTATGCAATTCTAGTATTGTATTAAGTCAATTATTTATAGTAATATAATAGCAGCTAAGTCATGGTTTACATAGTGTTTTCAGCCTTAGTTCCATTTTGGCAAAACATAAACACGCCCATGTCTCAGAACAGCCTGGTCTGTGTTTTGAAGCTGCGACCAAATATTTGGTTCACCTTTAATTGGTTCTTTGAGTGCGCTAGTAAGCTTTTCGACGGATTGTGCCGA
Organism: Margaritifera margaritifera; assembly: GCA_029931535.1. Lineage (NCBI taxonomy): Eukaryota > Metazoa > Mollusca > Bivalvia > Unionida > Margaritiferidae > Margaritifera > Margaritifera margaritifera. Next base: position 351,456 of record JAQPZY010001641.1, read on the forward strand.
TGTATAGAACCGCAAATGCCCAAGAACTATTTCTTCCTGAAGAAATCTATATAATAATCATGGATAAAAGCAGATGGTTACTGATGAAATATAAATATTGATGAAAAAGAGGCTATGCTTGAATCAATGGATACAATAACAAAAATATCTTTGAAAAAATATAATCAAAAGAGGGATATGTATGTATGTATTAGTCTTTAACGGCTCCTCAGCAAAATAATGACGAGATGGTGCAAATCAAAAGTAAAATTATAAATATGTAAAAATGACAATTTGCACAAAATCTTTAGGAAGATTAACCCTTCCAAATAAATGTAAACATACAGTACTACAATATAAAAGACGAAACGTAAAGGTGTTAACATTGTTTCTAAACTATATAATACAACGCAAAGGTAAAGATATATTTTTAAAAATCATTAAAATATGTGGACCACATTTGCCATGTAAACCACATTCCCTCAAAACATCCAAGATTTTCTCTGGTGGTACATGATCATACAGCTTTTTTATTGAGTTCACATGAAATATCTTTTGTCTCACAGGGTGAAAGTCGAATCACTCAACAAGGATATATTCCGCTGTCAGTGTACACTGGCAGGGTATGCACTCTGGGCGAGGTTCACCCTTCAGGAGGCATTCACAAGTGGGGAAAATGGAGGCTAGTTTTGATGACCTAGTGCAGTGTGGTGATAGATCCTTCGTCCGCCTTAACGTGAAAAACGTGAAATTTGAAAACAATGACAGTTGCGAGGAAAAAGGGGTGGATATTAGGTGCAATATGGTGAAAGTCTCCATATCTAGAGATGATACTGAACGGTGTCATGGACATGAGAAACCCAACAAACATGGAAATATTCAATTGATTGTAATATTTATATCCTACAAAACCTAAGCAAAGGTGTCAACGAATATGGAATAAATCCGTAAACAACTGTATGTAAAGTATCTTTTTTTTTCTTATTGAAGCGAACTCCATAAATCAGCAATAATCAGACTATATTAAAAAATATTCATTTTTTTTTCTTCATTGTTCTTTCCTGCTTTTTTCCTTCATTATTCTTTCATTCTTTTATTTCTGATGACTGTTTTGTTTTTACTTGTCAAATTACGTTAATACAGACTGGGGCATGTGTTCTAAATGATTTTAATATATATATATATATATATATATATATATATATATATATATATATATATATATATATATATAATGGGTGGGAGTGTGCGGACGATTGGGATAAGTGTGTACATATGTATCTGCATATATGCATCTGTGTGAAAAGAAATAAACGCATAGTTTCTATTAAAATAATGGCTATTTATTAGAGACGAAAGACGTTACCTAGAGTCGTATTAATCAGTTCGAAACTAATGAACCCTTGCCTCTACGGTGAATCATAAAACCATGCATTTCATATGCAATGCGAATTCTCCGAATGTAACCACTATCAAACCCCAAAACTTGGAAGGTCAAATAATTTATTGACATCAAATTTAGCTCGTAAATATTGTACAGATCTTTCTTTCATGAGCTTCATGCATTCGCACTGTCAATAATGGCATTAGTAAACCTGTAATTTGTGGCACAGCTATAAATAGTTGACCGACTGATTTTTGCAACAAGTTATTTTGAGGTTATGAGAGTGCCTTTTTCAGCTGTTTGTCATGTTAAATACGTGCAGAATAAGATATGCATCAAAAGAGAAATTTGCATTGTAAAGGGATTAAGGAGAAGACTCGTATCCAGGTTGTTTACTGAAAAGTAAAGACGCCCCAAGTTTGTAAATGGACCCGAAAATATATCTGGTAAGCGATCTTTACATATTTGTATAGAATATATTCATTAGAACGTGAATCTAGACATAAGTTATGAAATATTAAGTACATTGAAGTGTAAAGAGCCCTGTATCGACTATTACCATTCACATAAGCTAAACATATGTGTCATCAAAATTATGTTCACAAACATTTGTTGACTCTCATGTTTAAACAGTTTTCCTCTTCTTCTTCTTGTTCTTTCTATGTATGTCAAGGATTATATGAAAATCAACTAGAAAAACAGAATGAATGCTACTAGTATTGATATATATTTCTGACGCTGGTTAATGCAAAATTGTTCATTGAATCTGTATAATACAGGTCTGTTTATACTCTCACTCATGTTGAAAAATAGGTAAGATGGCAAACTTTAATGTGAAATGAGTTATTTGGATATTTAATTGAGATAATTATATATGTGCTTGCATCCTTCTATATATTGTTACGGAATTATATATCATTTTTCTTTTAATAATGGTATAGTTTATTAGTTTATAATCTCTGTTCTTAGTCTAACAGCAGTCGTCTTGCCGTGAGTAGATATACTGTAGGCTCAATCAATATTTCGAAGACTTAGTCATATCACGTGGTTTTAGAGCGCGGGAAGAGGGTGAACTTCTGACCTAGATTATATGAATCAATACGTTATTTACTGTTTAAAACATTGGTACTTTTTAGATGTCACGCATAATTTAATTTCTGTTTGGTTTGGAGAGGGTTGTAATATTTCAAAATGCCCATTTGTTTATCAAAGACGCAATGGATTTTAAATTTGTTTCTCCGTAGTAGGAGACTATATTATATGTTTAATAGCAGTATTCGGGCATTCTTCATAGTTACATTGGATTGAGAGGCCATAAACGAAATTGGTTCATTTTGTGTGTGGGATATTCTATTTTTGTGATATTAATACAGTGCATTCTCGATTAGTACTGTTTCTTCAACCTTAATAATTATACAGCTCCGTGGAATTATCGGAAACATTTCTAAAACTTGTGATATTCCATTCACAGGGATTATTTGGAATTTATAACACTATGATATATTTGATTCTCATTAACACATTAGTACAGTGAAGGTTACTTCATTCGGAACATACTACATTCGGAATATTTGGATTAACTTCCGGATCAGTGAAATTTACAACAATTTAGGACTTTTAAGGATATTCTACACTGTAAGTTATTTTTAATTCTTTTACTTTAATTGTTTAATATTTTAGGAAATTAAAGATTTGTATTTTAAGTCTTGAAAGCTTGTTTGTGACTTTTACATTACCTATAGTCGTAACAATACAATATGCCTTAAAACCCATGAATAGCATTCTTATCAAATTGAAGTTATTCTATCTTCTAACGCAAACTATAGAAAAAATCCCGATCCTGGAAACTTATCGAAAAGAATGAAATTACATTATTTCATCTTAATATCAGAAGCTTGAAAAATAAAATGTCTTTTTTCTATAAAAAAATTTGAACGAATTTGATGTTATAGGTTTAGCTGAAAGAAATCTAGATCATATCGTTTCAAGTCATTGTCTACAACTGGACGGTTTTCATCCTCCAATTCGTAAAGACAGAACAAATATGGGCGGAGGGGTCATTATAGGCAACCAATTAAAAGTCTCGATTGAGAACAATAGAACATAGAGAGTCTTTGGGTAGAAACAATTTTCACAAGAATTAGTTTGTTTTATTTGGCTTCTCAACAGAAACCTAAATAATCAATTAGGTAACAGTTTTTGGTCAGTGTTTGATATTGCAGTCAATGGAGCTTGAATTCCACATCAAAAGTTATGGTATTATGGACATTTTGGTGAGAAAAAAATTATTAGAATCGGAATCCGGGAATCGTTCAAACCAAAAGTAAATATAATTTCTCTAATGTTATCACGGAACCAACTAGAGTGACAGACAACTCAGCTTCGTCAGACCCAATAGTTGTTACAAATAATATCAAAATCATAGAAGCGGGTACAAACGCCGTCGACCGTAGTATAAGTGATCATATAATAACTTTTTTTCTATCGATTTAGCAATAAAATTTAATCAATGTGTTTGAACGACATGTTTGGAATTATAAAAAATAATGATCAGATTATTTGGTATCAATTTTTCCTCAATGCTCGGATATTAAAGACAATGTCAATAGTTTCAACACTACTTTCTTAACATTCGTCAAACATTGCATTTCAATTAAAAGGGTAAATCTAGACGATACAATATGGTACCAATCAGCTATCTGGACGATGAGTAGAAAATGGGATAGAGCGCCTAAAGTGGCTAGTCGTACCAGCAGCTTCACAGACTAGAATAACCATAAAACATTTGGAAATAAAGTTAATAATATGCAGAAAACAGATGTAAACACCGATTTAATTTCAACTTAGATGCAAATCTAAAATTCGCTGGTATAACAATCCCAGAAATGTTGGAGAATTACAAGATATTTCATGACAAAATCGCAACCAACGAACCACATGCCACCTCTGCGATCCTCAAATCCTTGTCAGTCCTATTTATTTGTATATGAAGACATTAAAAAGGCTGAATTTTAAACTCATTTTTGTTGTGCCAATATCGACGGTTGATGATCAAAACCAGACCTTTCCAGAACTCAACATTAGGGTTTATAATGAGCTGTCAACTATTAAGGTTACTGAACAGGACGTCTTGGATGCTTTAGCAAAACTTCAATACAGCGAGCGGTCCCAACGCAATTAGTCATAATATGTTGAAATTTGTTTCTCGGTCACAACCTAGAATCCTATGCTACTTGTTCAATAGATCTCAAACAGAGATCAGATCCTAGTTCGTGGAAATTAGGTAATTATGTACCAGTCTTTTAAAAGGCGATACAAAGCAGGTATCCAACTACAGACCTATCGCACTCATTATCTGCATTGGAAAACTGTTTGAAAGGATTGTGTATAAATATGTTTTTAAATTTTTCTTACAAATAATCTTTTTTTTATAAGCATCAATCTGGCTTCTGACCTAACTATACAGTGTTTTAACTGAGTGAGATTTACCATACTCTATGTGTAGCAAGAGAAAGAAATGAATATAGTTGTATGGCGTTCTGTGACCTATCGAAGGCAATGGACACAGTGTGACATTGAGGACTTGTCTTCAAACATAATGAACATGGAATAAACAATGATCTAATTATCTGGTTTGAAAACTATCTTTTCCATCGTGAGCAAATTGTTATTATTAGAGGTTCTGTATCCAGTTGTAGACAAATAAATGCAGGAGTACCCGAAGGTTCAGTATTAGCCCGTTGATATTCTTGGTTTATCTAATTAATATTGCTAAATTATTGAATTCCCTTATTCGTCGTTTAGCAGATGACTCGTTATTATATTATTCATCTCCTGACAAAGTTGACATCGAACAAATGATTACATGATTTGGAAAAATTAAATGATTGGTCAAGCCAGTGACTTTTGACACTGAATGCTGCGCAAACAGAACTAAAATTGTTCTCAAAAAGGTCACGTATACAACCACCTTTGCTATTTTTAGATAGTAAAGAGCTTTCACTTTGTTAATTCTCATTATACACTTTGGTTTGATGATTCAAAAAAAATTTAATTGGAAAGAACATACTGAAGATATAGCCAAAATAAGAAATACAAAAATTTCTGAGCTCATTCAAGTTTAAACTTTCCAAAACAACACTTTCAAAATTGTACCTGACTGATATTAGACCCTTGTTAAAATATGCCACTGTAGTTAGGAACGGTTGTAGTGAGAAGAATTTGATTGAGATAAAGAATACAACTTTAAACTGGCCGAATTATCACAGGTTAACCTTGCTATGCAAGTACAGAATGTTTATATTTAATAACAGGTTTTATTCCCTTGATTGAAAGGAAAACCAATCAAAAAGTAGCAACTTTCTATAGGATTATTAACGGTAATTCCCCACTATTTTATTATAAGAATGAATTCCCACTTATGTAAGCGAGATAAGCCGATGTTCAATGCGTAATAGGTCTGGCATCGTTTCAGTTTCATACAGGTATGGTCCTTATATCATTATTTGTGAAATAATCTTCCAGAGGATATACGTCAGATTATTTCACATGGTGAGTTCATACGATCCCTGTTTCCAAGATTTAAGACTTTGAAAAACTGTTGGCATGGTGATAGAAAATTTTCGCCGAAACCAATGAACTATATTTCTTTTCATGTCGCAGCATATTATTACTTCAACTAAACCAATCGAAATTAAATTTGGAAATCATTATTAAGAGGAAATCCCAAATGAACGACAGAGTAAAATTAAATTACAAGCTAGGGAGTACAAAATTATATTAAAACTACAAAAATGCTTGAAACGTTTTTGTGTATGGGACATAGGATCTGGATTCTTCTCCCTTCTGCCCCTTTTGGGCCCTTTTTTTTCATTCTTTTCCTCCGTTATGGTCCCTGCTTCCAAGATCTAAGACTAAGGGATCCAGTATCGCCATTATAATATGTATTTACAAAATAATATTGTACATATTGCAGCCATATTAAACATTTTCTATTAGAAAGTATTCTTTGTATGTGAATAGCGATACTAAGTTGCTAGAGCTTTCTAGCCAATCCCAATTGCATTGTTTGAAATAAGAAAATTTTTGAATTTGTTAATAAATAAGATATGTATTTAACGATGATTTATGGTGAGTATTTGGCTTTTTAAAAAAGAAAAAAATAGGAGGTTTGTAATTACTTTTAGGTTTCGCACAGAGAGAGAGAATAAAAATAATGTTTGGGTTTATAAAAGCCTAGAATTATTTGGCAATATTTCCAAAGATGTGAGAACTACAGCTGCAGCAGCAATAATAATAATAATAATAATAATAATAATAATAATAATGTCGCAGTGATCTCCCCAGAAATTTTCGATAACATCAGAGTAAGCGCATTAGGGTCATAAAATGTTTTAAAAAGTGCGCGTTAACGTTATTAAAGTGAAACCAATTAATATCAATGAAATAAAAGAGAAGTGCATATATTTACGTAGTATTCTTTATTTCCCTTAGCTATAACAAGACAATGTCAAACTCATTTGTTTTTTTTTTATTTAAAATAAATGATATCCTTCTTTTCCAGGTATATATTAATTGCCACATCAAAATTAAAGTATTTTAGGGACCGTACCTCAGTACTAATTGCCATCAGGTAATTCAGTACCTCTGTGTCAACCTATTCCTTAAAACACTCTTGATTCTGTTCATTGAAGAGAATGACCTTTCACACTCTGAAGAAAAAAAAATGGAACATAAAATTTATAAATGGATGAACAAAACAGATATTCAGAACCTCCTTCAACTTTACTTGTGGGTCACCCAAAACACACTGGAATTTAAAGTTAAGAAAAAACATTGATCTTGAAATAAAGGAATATTTTTTCATCTTCAACTCTGACAAATGTATCATGTAATACATTCCAATTGCAAGCTAGTTGTTTATTGTTGGAATAATATTTCAAATATAAATAAAGGAATACTTTTTATTTATATCTTTTCAAAAGAAGTAAAACTGGAAGATAAAAATTGCTCCGTTTTTTACTTGGATAGACAGAAAAGACAAATGGGAAATTAATAGGGCAGCACCCATTTAAGGTTTAATGATCAAATTATATTTCTCTTGCTCAGTAGAAACTATGTAAATATAAGAGTAACTTGTGAATAAAATACAAACTCGTGAATAAAATACAACTTTCATTTCTCGTCATAGTTTAATAAGAACGACAACAATCGCAACTACAATTACTGGTACTACTATAAAAAAAAAAATATTACCCCCTCCCCCCCCCCCCCACACACACACCCCAACCCCGCCCCATCTCACCTGTTGGTAACCAAGTAGATCTGAACCAAAATTTCGCAATATGGAAAACTTGCAATCCTATCCAGCAATTTCCACCCAAGGGTATAAAGTCTTCCATTCAGTTTTAAACCCCGTCCTTCGTTTAATAATCTCTTTCTTTTGGGAAATCACGCCGACGCTATCAAAATCGGAATCACTGACACTATTGGTGACACCAATCTCTGATCTCTGATCTTCGTAACCAGGCCAATATGGGACTAATCGGGCGCTGTGTAATTTTGCGTTTTTTTAAAGCTGATGTGTTCATTTTTCACAAGAATTTTTAAACTTAAAATGTAATATGTGTAACTACTTTGGCTGGTAGTGGAAATGACTGAAATGTATGTAACACACTACCAGTAGACTCCAATATCCTTGGCCGATCACGTGACCATATCAGTGCAGACGAAACCTACAACAAAGGTTGCGAACAGGCAGTCGGGCAAGCCAGGTACAAAAGATAACGGTTAAGTGTGTGAGTAATTATCCTGGATTATCTTAATCAAATACCCAAGAAGAGGTAAGAACATGTCATTTGAGTAAGAGGACTTTGAATTAGTTGATCGGATGTTTTTTTAACAGATTAGTTTTTTAAGGATAGTTAGAAACATTAAAGCGAAACGGCACAAGCGCATAGCGTACCGGATGGTTCTAAAGCGTTGGGGATTGCAATAATAACGTAGTGGGCCCGTTACTGTAATATGCCCTGGGAAGAACACTGTTATAGCGAGTCCAGTGAAAAAGATATCACATTCCCCCCTTTAGAATAATCAGTGGCTTCGATTCTTCTAGACTTCTGCTTTCATACAAATTGCGATTGTGAGTCAAAGAAACTTGGTATAGACGATGTTTGTGTGTGTTGGATGTGGGATAAAGAAAAAGAAAATCTTTGTCAAATTTTCTGTTGATTCATTCTTTTGTTGTTAATTTCCAGAAGAAGAAAAAAAAAACATTGTTGAAGGACTTTTTAATATTAGTTAAGATCAAATCCTTCCTAATAACAAAACTACTACTATAAACAATAGGTAAATGGTGTGATAATTTATTTAGAACGGACACAGTCAAAACAGCGAGATTAGGGAACCTGCAAAAATAGGAGAAACGAATATACAATATTAGCACTGTAAAAGAAAGAAATCGAAGAAAATCATTACTAATCGAGAAAGCTGTTAAAAGCCGTAATTAAACGTCAAGTGGGAGCATCCCTCCTAAATACTTATACTAATAATAAAAATAATACTATTCAAATACTACTACTACTATATTACTGTTAGACTGCAATTTATTTTATCCGGGATGTAATCTATGATCCCAACAAGTCTATAATAATATAGATGGCGATTGTGTAACGTAGAAAATAGGTCAACACATGTACTCATCTCTAAACCGTTACATGCTAGTCCTTAATGCGTACGCTGTGCGATGAAATTACATGATAGCGCATGCTTGAATGACCAATATGCGACCTTAATCCAAAACTCACTTTCACTTTTTATGCAGTGTACAGCACATTAAACCTCGTCAAGTATTTATCTGGCACATTTTCAGTCTAGTTGAGAATTATTTGATCTTTTCATACCGTACAGATTTCAATCGATGCGTTGTTCCGTCCGCGCACACTTTTATAATTGGGAAAAATATAGTCGTCAACGGCGAGTGGCATGTTCAAATCATTCTGTTATGAGACGGAACAGCCTATAGTATTCGCAGGATTGTAGGACAACATCGCGCCGGACAAAATGGCGATATTCTTCATACCCCGGACAAAATGGCGATGAGATTATACGGCCATTGGACAAAATGGCAATATCGTATTTTCAGATTGAAAAGTTTATAGCAAATAAAGTGTATTAAACCATTTTGTACATGGAACAAAATATACAAATAAATAAGTAATCTTTAAATCGAATTGTCACAGAAAATGGCTTAAAATGTATGGAGGTTGACGCTCACCCCGCGCAAGAACTCGCCAATAGTGATTTCTTCATCACAATAGCGCAAACACAATCTTTGTAGGCGTGACTGAGTCACCTTGAACCTTTTTCCAACCCTTCTGCTACACTCGGCTCCAGATGTGACCTGAATCTTTAATGTTTCCAAACGCCTAACAGAATGGTGTTTGATACCCACTATCCGCATGAATTTTGTGTGCCACCCTTCAACAATGTTGTTGGTCCTATCTTTACATTCAATAGTCGCGTTATTCACATTCCATAATTTTGGTTTGAAAATTGAAGGTAGTCGTCGTACCACGATGTCGTTTCCTCTTTGTATTCTTCTGAATTTCCCGGTTACGTATGTAGAGTCAAAGTAATTTAAAAGGTCCTCCCCATCTTCCGGCACATGTTTCTGAAGGTAGGACATTCCAGCTTTAACATCGTCAACGGGAAGAAACGCAGGACCATCAATCATTCAAACAAAATGTCTAAAGTCCGCGTCATCTTTGTACTTTGTGGCCAGTCCGAACTCTTACACCTTCCTTCACGTACTTTGAGCAAGGTGAAAGTTGCAGAGTTGGACTTGGACACATTCTCCCAAAACAGAATGCAGTGCTTTAATCATTGCCTGCTCAAAATTTATAACAGTGTCAGGGTCTAGAGTGTCAAATCTTGCCTCTTCACACTTGTCACAAAGTGTTTGCAACAGTTTCTCGTAACGTATTATTTTTGTGATCCAAAATTGCAAATACTACAGGAACTGTTGTTTCAGAAAATGGTACATAGATGGAATAAATTTGCCGAAAATTGTTTGGCGCAACATCAAAAGTATCATCCATGTACCATCTCCTGGCCTGTGACAACTTCTCCAAACAATTCTTTGGTGCAAATATTAGAATACGCAAATTAGAGTCCTGTCCATTGTTATACAGGAGGAACCTCTCAGTTTCATCACCTCCTGTAGTCTTCCAATCACCATCAATGAATAGGTCTTTTACGGTTTCTCGTTCCTCTGGGTATAGTTTGGAACGTTGTCGTTTGATATCCTGTTTAATTGTCTCCTCACTAGCTAAAACAGCTTGAGCTGGCTCAGACAAGTTTAGTGTAGCTTGCGCGTCGAGTTTGGAGAGCCTGTCGTAAGTCGTTGATGCTTTACGTTTTAAGTATTCTCTGTTTTAAAACTTCAGCGGCAGTCTAGTCCGGAGCGTGTGTGTGTTGTGACTCGCCTATTACTAAGGTCACGTTCTCGTCTGTTGTCACAACACCAGAGCAGCGGAAATCTTTGCCACGCCGCACACATCTCCATCGTATGCCATCTTTCACCTTTTTTTCTTCGGTAAAGATGAATCCATCGCGACTTAATTTTCGGCCGCCCTTGTTTGATGGTACGATTTCCATGGCTTCCATTACTAGAATAATGAACAATATGCAATGGAAAATAAATATGATTCGTGTTAATTTTGACTGTCAATTTTATACTTCTAATTTGCCGATCGAACTAAAGAAACGTTAATAATAAAACTACATATTCATGCTGTTAGTTTTCCATATCTTACAAAAAAAGTATTACTTTTAACTAATTGAGAAGAACTAAATAATGCTTTACAAACAAATTACAACCCTATGATGTTTCGGCAGTTTTAAAACTCCTATGTTTTTTGTTGTTTTTTTTTTTTTTTTTTAACAAACAAGTTTTATTCGCCTACATTTATGAAAGAAACGCCGCTATTGTCATTACATGTTTTTGTGGTATCTGCATTTCCGGCAATTTACTTGTATATAGCATTGTATTTGCTTACATCAAACTAAAGGTTAATTATATCGTTTTCGTTACATATATGTTTGCATTACACATTAATTAGAGGGAACGATATCATTTGTTAAAGAATTGTTCATAACATTATCGAATACAGCTTTTGACGCATAATTGTAAACAATATAAGTACAAAAAATTTAATGCGCTTTATTTTCCATAAACTTAAATCGCCAATCGGAAAATACAATATATCCACTTTGTCCTATGACCGTATAATCTCGTCCCCCATTCTGTCCGGGTATGAAGAATATCGCCATTTTGTCCGGCGCCATTCTGTCCGTTTACCTATTCGCACATCCTCCCGTTTGTTTGTACTCCCCCTCCTCCCACTGATTTTAAAAATCAAAAAGCATCAAGGATATGAAAAATGCACAAAACTTTGTCATTTGTTTTCAAACAATTTATAATTTATAACCAGATTGTTGCTAGAAGGTCGCTACCACTGTCAAATTGTTTCCGTTTCAAATCAAACAGGAGTTTCTTTAGTAACACGGTCGACATATTTGCATGGGCGAGTCTGTATTTTGAAGCAACAGATGTGATGTAGCTCACAGTCTTCGATAATCTCAATAATTCCGTAAATTTTGGAGTTACATCTCTATGAATACGTGTATGCAGGAGTTCATCCTTTTTATTTACTTTTTTTTTTTTTTTTTTTTTCAAATATTAAAACTAGTCGTTGCAAATATTGGACGCAGACCACATAGTTTTTACTACAATGGACTATGCTAGAAACCAGAAAAGGACAGTGAGCAGTCTGTCTGCACGTTTACATCTAGAGCTTCCGTTTGGTTTGAAACTCCAAAGAGTTGATAGTGTTAGGGACTACCCGGCGACAATCGGGTTAGAAATTATAAATTGATGACTGCAAGCTACACAAAACTTGTATGGCTGCGTGATCGCGCAGAGTGGAGTTGGATTAGATCGCGAGTATTCGCTTCACAACTTCCTGTTACCTGACCATTCAGTTCATATTGATAACATTGATTGAGAAATTGCTGTCTATTGATTTTAATCATCCTCGGGCACATAGTCAAAGGTTGAAATACTAACACACTCAGCTGAATGCCTAGAATGTATATAATTCAGATCCAAATTGTCACTAATTCTGTTTGAAGAAGGACCAGCTCTGCTGCAACTAGAACGCGTCGCCCGTCTCCTCAAATCGGTCACCAACTCTGGATGTGGGTTGTGGTCACCTCCACCGGACTTGTCACTGTAAAAACCCACTCTTTGGCTATAATTTAAGATTTGAGATTTCCTTGTCCATGTGAGACCAATGCGTTTCAGTATATCGCACCCGATTATCTTGTGTGGCTTGTAACATCACACTCTTTTGCCAAATAAAAGTTAACATCACCCTCTTTTGCCATATAAAAGTTAACATCGCCCTCTTTTGCCATATAAAAGTCAAGTAATTTTTTTTTATTGACTCGATACTAAGCAGTCTTAGTTACAATTCCCTCCTCGTCATGAACTTGCGTGTCGGATAAATATATATCATAATTGTTCTTCAATGTAAACTCAGAATCGTCCATCCCAGATGAAGACGCACCTATGCAAAATTCTCAAGTGCACGACTGACAAGATTTTAAAATTCAATATATAGCTGAGTATCAATTCCACATGAGCAATAACTCCCACAAAATACAAATATCCCAAAAGGGATATAACTCCGGGGGGAGGGGGGCTTTACTTCAAAACAAAGACAAAAACAAGTTATTCAATTCAATGCTCGACAATCCATAGGATGCCACCATACACTGATTTAGTAAGGGTCCTTCAAAAAAAGATAACAGTATTTAATAACAAAACGGGTGAAACATACATATCAAGTCATTTACATGAAGTGTTTTAAACTGGTAATGTGTTGATGTATGGAACACAATATGATATCCTATACATGACAAGGAGAAACATTGTTAGTATAAGCTGCATCAGTATGTAGCACAAGGTTTTGTCATAAATGTTAGTAACACAAAAGCCGTGATTAATAGCGAGCTGCAAACAATAACATACATATGATGTTCTAACTAAGAAGTAATACTAAATATTTAATACAATTGTACAGAGCTGAAACGGGCGAGTGCACGAGGGTGTAATGTGTATCGGACAACTAAGGAGCAATAAAGATTAAAATATTAATGCGTATCTCTTTATTTCTTACATGCAGGGTTAACATGGTTAGTATTGAGTCGATAGAGTAGAAGAAAATTACAAATGCAAGCTATAGGTGTTCATTGCAGGTGTTATTCATTAATCGTCTATAATAATTATAGAAGTGGGTGGGGGTGTAAAGAAATGAACCTAGTTTGGGTACAAGGGTGCGCCAAGAATGTTAGATCGTCAAACTCGCAATCCAAGGACCGCAAGTTCGAAACCCGCCCAAGCGAGACTCGGTCCAAGGACCGCAAGTTCGAAACCCGCCCAAGCGAGACTCGGTCGGCTGTCTTGGTGTGTCCTTGGGACAGGTTACATACATTGCACCATTGTATGTGCATTTTTGTTCATAAAGTGTGCTATTTTAGATAATTATGAATGACCGCATTTGTTGCTAGCAATATTTGTAACGCTCAAATCTCTCACGTTTGATTTACAAGCAAGTAGACTTGTTTCAGCAGACTTGTTCTGAATGTTCATTAATTGTGGTGCACATGTTGTGTATTGCCGCAATGGCATGTTGCCTGCAGATGCTGTCAGAGACGTATATTTTTACCATTTGCACGTTGGTTTAAACATTTTATTGTCAAAACATGATACAATGGGATTGGGCACAAGTTCTAACAACTTAAATTAGCCCTCTCGCACATTTTTATCACACGGCTTGTCTACTTGAATCTTGCTTCTATGATCTCTTGTGTATTTAGCATTTTTTTCGTTGTCAATCGTGTGGAAATTTGCAATTAGCATAGTTTCAAAAAACTCACCTGTATGATCAAATTAACATAGTGTTGCTGTTCCAACCTTTCAAAGGACATAGTTTATGAGGACGGTGGCATGGGTCAATTGAGTAAAGTTTGTTCTTTGTTTGAGTAATCATTCTCTAGCCCTGATATGAAAAACGCAATAAATTAGCTTAAATATGTGCCCTCCTTGATCACTGAGGCGGGTGGGGAGCACAGTTGACGAATAATTTAGTACGCCACGATGAAAAAACGACGCACAAATTTAACCGATAGTCTGAGACCTGTGACAAAAGAACCAGAAATAATTCAACCAGCGACTCCGATGAGAAAAACTCGTCGGAGTCGGGGAAATTGGCCAAGATTTCTCGTCACTGAATCCAGTGATGAGAATATAAAACTGTATAAGCTGTCACCTTTTTTGTGCGAGCACTTCAGGGCTTGGCTGGAGACAATCTGATCGCTCTACGCGCTTTGGGGATATACCCATTAAGGGATTTCCACGCTAATCTCTGAACTATTTAAGAGGTGATGATCGATCTAGAGATTTAGATGGCTGCAGTGAAACAGAGATTATCGAAAATCTTAGCTCACAGAACGTGTCGCAAGTGAAAGGAATCGCCGTAATGGCAAGTTGATTCCCACAAACACATCCTCACGTTCAACTGCGCTACATTGCCTGCATCGATCAAAGCCGATTCTCGAATCACCGTGCCGACTCTTTCATCCCTAATCCTTTGCGCTGTTTTAACTGCCAGAAATATGACTAACACAAAGATGACTACAAGAGGAAACCAATCTGCACGGATGCAAACAAGCGGGTCACAATGGATCGATTTGGACAGGTAAATTCTCTTGTTTAAATTGCGGGGGAGAACATTTATCGTACTCCATGGACTGCCTGAAGTGGAAACTCGAGGACACCCAACGCGTGAAAGAGAAGAAAGGCATAAGCTTTCTCGAGGTCATGAAATTTGTGGAAGTTACAGCGCCACTTAAACGGCTGACAAACCATATGCCAGCTCGGCTGAAGTGGGGAAAAATCCTTCCATCAATAGTGTTTATAGTCGGACAGACGTTACATGGCAGGAAGATCCAACAAAATTCAGTTTTAATGCCACCAAAACCCGTGCAAGCAACCGCCCAAATAGTGAGTGAAGCAGTTAAAGCAAATACGCAGGGTGAGAGTGTAGCAAATACAAAATTAAATGTTACAAAACGAAAGACCAATTAAATCCAGCCCAGGAAAAGAACGGGAAACCACTGGTTCAAGTGGAAAATAGCTCAGTACGATAAATAAGATTCCCAACTCTACAACTGAGAAGACGGTTAAATCCGGCCCTCCAAAACAGCAGCAGACCTCGGGCGATAGTGAAGATGCATACTCTAAACTAAGCAAGGAGAGGAAGAATCTACTAGACTTTCCAGAGGATCTGACGATGCTATTAAGCTCTTTAATAGGTTTGGCAGTCTAGCGAGTTTGAGCACTGGAGAGTTTCTTGATATCGCTCCAGGGAAAGCTTCCAGAAGTCCCCTACTTGTACCGCTTTTATAAATGTTTGACACCATAATGCCATGGAATTGCCAATCTAACAGCAGTTTAACTTCAGGCGACCTTTTAAAAAACAAACGATATCGTTAATTTTAAAAACTTTACCACGTACAGTAGCTTTTTAAGTAATACTAATAAGACTCCTGGAGGGGTGTCCATCATAAATAATAAAACTCCTAACAACAAAAGTAATGTCGATACTTTACAGGCTTTAGCCGTTCTTGTGTCGAGACATAAAACTATTTCACTTTGTTCAATATATCTCCCTCCAAGCTTAACAGTCAATCAATCTAATCTTCACGAGCTTGTGAAACAGTTGTCAGCGCCTTTTGTTTTGCTTGGAGCCTTTATCGGCCACCATATACGTTGGGACTGTAAAGATGTCAACGAGAGAGGGAAGAAGATAGAAGACTGTCTTAAAACACAATCTTTGCC
The DNA here is from genome assembly GCA_029931535.1 of Margaritifera margaritifera. NCBI lineage: Eukaryota > Metazoa > Mollusca > Bivalvia > Unionida > Margaritiferidae > Margaritifera > Margaritifera margaritifera. The sequence continues at coordinate 367,784 of JAQPZY010001641.1, forward strand.
GTTTTAACAAGTCGTGCACCTACCTGCATCGTGTTACAAGATTTTACTTGTCCTTTGATCTGACCATCTGCAATCTATCTGTTTTACTTGACCTCTCTTAGGAAATTGGTGATGACATGTGGTCATGACCACTTTCCAGTATATTTAAGAAGTAATATTCTTAAATCTAAAGGGATCGGGCAGAGATGGAAACTAAACAAGGTAAATTGGAGCGCTTTTCAATTCCTCTGCGAGTCATATCTGACAGATCGTTTTGACAACGTAGAGGATCCAGTACTCCTATTTATGAAGATACTCCAGGATGTTCCTGGAGATACAATACCAAAAAATTCCGCGATTCCTAAAATTGTGAACAAACCAGTTTGATGATGCATCCTAAAACACCATCAGGGAACGGAAATAGATCCTTAAACATTTCAATGCCAATCCAACAGCTGAAAATCGGAATAAATACCGTATATAATGAGATAAAGCTTGCCGTATCAATTGGGGTAAGTTCTCCCGAATAGGGTTATTCTTTTCCGAGCCAAAACAAAGTTTCGGATACTTGTCGTCTGGGAAATATTTGTTTCAAAAGTCGGTTAAGCATCCTTTATTTTTTTCTTCAGATCCGAGTCCTCTTGCAATTCCGTAAGCTCATCTGCAAGATGGTGAAGCTTGTTGCACATTAACATCAGATGGGGAAGAAAAGATTTTTAAACTCGCTTCTTGTGCTCTAAAATCATGGAACCTGGTGATGAATTCTTCAGTCAAGGACTTGAACTCGTCAGCAAAAGAAACGCAATCAAATGCATTTATTATGAAAGAAAAGTTCATGATAACGTCTAATGAAATGATCTTATTATGACAAGATTTTGTTGATGATCAACCACTTGTTATGAAATGATTTTCTTATTATGAAATGATTTTGACCATCACCACTTATTGTGAGAGTTTTTCTTTGGGCAGCATTTAGTATAAAAGGTTTGTCATTGCTGCAGGTGATAAAGGAATGTTCGTCCGGCAAGACTTCTTTGCGACCTCCCTTGCGGAGGCGTCACTCCTTGCGATGTTGTTGGTTACATCGCTGTGGTGCGAGAGGGGTACCGAGTTCGAACTACAAAGGAGGCTGCAAAAAGAGCAACTCTAAGATGTAGAGAGACGTAACAACTTTTATTAAATTGACACATTCGAAATAAAAAATACATAGGAAGATATATATTCTAAATAGAGAAATACACGTATAATTAATATATTGATTCAAAGCTTGCCGACTTCATACATGTATCTAATTTCTTTACTTTAAAATTATGGTGTAAACAACTAAATATTGAATAAGCCAAAGAGAGCCAAAATAACTTTAAATATAGTAAAACTCTATATTTCGAACTACGACCAAAATAAATATCATGTATCATGTTTTTGCAACTCAACGATATTTTATTTCTAAATTAATTATCAAACGCATGAAGTTGGCAGCAAATCGTTTTACAATAATTCAATATTACAATTTCGATAAAAACAAAATCTACACAATTATAATGCATATAAATTCCTAAATAAAAATCTACACAATCCAAGAATATAATTTACAATTAAATATTAAAGAATAAAAAAAACAAGTTTCAAGAGAGAGAGAAAAATACCTTCCAGCACCTAAAAAGTCCTACAAAAAGTCTTTTAGAATCTAATAAAACAATTTTCTCTTACTTGCAAAAAGAGCAACTCTAAAATGTAGAGAGACGTAACTATTTTCTCAAGGCGCGCAGCGGCTTAAATACAGTTCTTGGTCAAGGAATGCGTTATCTATTCTATATAAGTTCGTGAGCTAGGGCGCTCGAGGTCTCAACCCGCTATATTCAACGATAATCTTACATACGCATTCCCCTTTCCCAGAAATGGTCGCAGGTTAGCTGAACTTACGCCACTCCACATCCAGGTTGCTGACCTGGCTAGGTGAACTTGTTGATTTGCGTAAACGTGAAGGAATTCGCTAGCATCAGCATTTTTGCCTGTATAATCTTTGACCTGTTTGCTGTTAGAAAAATCTAACTCTTGCCGTAAAATATCAGTGCAGTACACTTTTGTAGTGTAATGTATTATAGGACTCAAGCACTCCAAATTCTGTTTTATTGAGAATTACAAACATTTGAATTCTAAACCAATAGTCTTTATAAACATTCCTTAAAAATTCATCGATAAAAGAATTATAAAATTTGAGTTATAAAAATTCCTTGAAAATTCTATCGTGACACATTGTTTTGATTCGCAAATAATGAGCATTGTCTTTCCATGGCTGGTTTTCCCAGAGTCGAAGTTTGTTCTGAAATGACTTAATGCGTCCATACAACTCGTGAACCAACTGCCCTAAAGTTTGTAACTTAGCATCGAGATTATTCAGATGGGTTGTAACATCCAGAGGAAATGCAGTTATTGTTATCTAACTTCGGAACTTTAATTCCTTTCATGTCCATGAAAGATGCATTATCTTTCAAATCGTAAAAGCGCTTAAATATCTTCCTTTTACTCAACCAGCGTACTTCACAGTAAAAGGCGAGATCTTCGTGGTCAGATTGAACGGCTTCCAGAAATTCTTGAAACTGACGGTGGTTTAGTTCTCTCGACTTAATAAAATTTATGCTGGGAACTACCTTGGTCATGACATGGGTGAATTTTAACGATTTTGCGCACGAGTTTTGTTGGTGCAAAATGCAGTGAAGCACAAACAAATCTTCTATATCAAAGTTCATATCAGATAACTCTGATCTGAATTTAGCAATAACGCCTAAATTTAACCCAACCATTGCAGGAGCCCCATCGGTTGATATCCCGCTTGGACTCTGCCTCTTAAGGTCAAATTTATCAAAAAGTAATTTTTGCTTCCTGGAAAATGTCTTCTCCCCTTGTAGTACCTTTCATTGGTTGAAGGGCAATCATTTATTCAGTAGAATTGAATTTAGCATCGACTCCGCGGAAAAAATAGCCAGCTGAGCTGTATCGCTGGCATATGTGCTCTCCTCTAATGCAATTGAAAACGCTTCAAAATTGTGATACCAGTTCTTTGAGGCTTGTTCAAAGTTCTTACATTTATCAGGACACGGTACTTTCATGACAGCACTGAGACATTCTTTGACAAAGTCTCCTTCGGAATTATGGCTTCGAGTGCTTCGCAATTTTTTCACAGACTATAAAGCTTGCCCGAATAATGTTGTTAGTTTCATTATTCCCTTCGTGGAAAAGAATGTATTGGCCAGCCAAACCTTTTTTCAAATTTTCTATCTTATCTTAACTGAGCTGGCCTTTGAAATTGGCGTGCTTGGAATTATAGTGCCTTTTCAGGTTAAAATTCGTTCAAAACAGAAATAGTTTCGAAACAAATCAAACAGGTTTCCTTCTGCATGATACAAAAGTAATCGTCAGTTCACTTATCTTGAAATGCACGACACTCGCTGTCTACTTTCCTCTAGTTGAATAATGCCATCTCAGTGGATCAGAACGCAGCCACAAATGTAAGAAAAATCAAATAGTAGTAAAATAAATCACAATGTGACACAATACAGCAAAGATTTCACGTAACAACTCGCGCGTGAGAACTTGCGCTCAGTTCAAGACTGACAGTTATGAGCGACTAGACTCTCAGCTCAGACCCGCGGGCCGCATGCAATGATATTTGGAGAACTCCACGCGGGCCGAATAAAACCCGGTCGCGGGACGTAGGTTACACTTGCTTGCACTAAACAGTGACCAAACTTGAACAACAATCGTGTTACAAATCTAGCAGATCCTATGGAAAAAAATTGATGCAGCTAATAAAGGTTTTGTACCAAAAAAACGTGTTGACGTCCAAGTACGTAATATTTTGGAGAATAATAATTTGAAACATATAAAAACATGGAGAAAAGAAGGTAATAATAAATTTTCATCTTTGGCTCAGAGCATCACCGAAAAATCTACTTAACTCTCAGCACTGCAAAAACAAATGGATTATAACAAGAAAAAGATGTTAGATGCTCAAAATGTATTTACCAAGAGATTAATTACTTTATCAACTGCTTGACAAACTTAGCAATCTGTTTGGGCGAAGTCAAACACAAGACCTGTAGAAAACATTAGTACGTATCTCAACCAATTGAAGAAAGGATACATGCTGAAATATTGGACTTAAAGACTGACGTGGAGGATAGAAAGTTATAATACATTACAATCACAACTTCAACTGTTGTAGAAAGAATTAAATGATGATAAGGAAGATACAGATAAAAATATAAAAAAAACTTGGTTGAGGACCAAGCTTGTGTGAAAAAGTTGGAAGATAGAGCAACAGCTGTCAATTGTAATATTTCACAATTACAGAAGATGAATTATTGTAAAGTCTATAGTGTTATGCTACTACTTTCTGTATCAGCTGATATTCGTCATACCACGTTGTTTGTTGTGCGCAGCTTTGTTGATATAACCCTCTCTATATCGAAATGCTCGTTACCCATTAGCGTCTTTTGTGCAGCAATATAGTGTTGTCAAACACAATTACCTGTACAAACAGTTGAAGATTACATCCATATATTCGAGTAAGTTCGTCACTATAGATATTTCATTTTAATGTATGAATTTATGTGATTTGTATGACAATGTAATGTGTGTATTCCAGTTTCACGGTCATGTTCCCACAGCAAGATACCAGAATACTTCCAAGCATCAACCTTGTGAATGAACAAAGTCGGCGTTCACAACTACCGACTTGTCTGATCGAGCCTGTAGAGTTAAGATCGTTATCGTGAGATCCAAAATTTCAAACTGAATAAGAATGAAAGAGGTAATAGATCTAAAAATGTGAAAAGGACATTTCATCTTCGACATTTTGTTGTATACAATTCTGTAGGCTATATATTGTGAAACCTGCAATTTCGTAACCAAAAATTTGGATTACAGATTATCTTTACAGAAGCAGAAAACTTTAAATGTGAATTTCTGCTTTAGATATTTGGACATAAAATTTAACTCGTTGTTTCTTAGTATACTCTTTGCCTACATTACTGTTTACAAACTGGCTGAGTCGGTGTATCAAACTGGAATTTATGTAACCAAATTTCAAATAGTGGAGAAGATCCTAATATGTTTTTAGATTTTTTTTTAAATCATATATCTACTGTAACTTGTATTTTTCAATTGGAAGAACTGAAAATAATATTCCTGATCGTTTAAATCTTTGTATACAAGTTGGGAGCAGCATAAAATTTCGCTGTCATTAAATGGCCAGAGCATCTGCAATAATCGCGGGGGTGGGGGTGCCAATGCTTAAGTATTCACAGGAAGTAATTTTTTGTTGAATTTATTTAAACATGGTGAATCGAAAGAGAGAGACACGATAAATCAATTGACGAATTGTAGAAAAAAATAATTAGCTCAATAAATGCAGAACGAAGACACTTGATTACATAAACGACAAATTAAGAGAGCAATTTTTGGTTAGTTCGTATTTTAATAATTTGGATAAACCTTTTGATATATATTTTTCTCCTAATCCAGACGACACTTTAAACAATCTAGGCAACCCGAACGTACTTATTTTTACAAACCTTCTGCTAAAGAGATAACATACGAGTATGTTGTTTGTTTTTTTTCGGGGGGGGGGGGGTGCCTTTGTAATGGACGCTAGTATTTATACTATGAACTTCTTTTAGAAGTGAACAAAGAACACAAGTTTCTAGAATAAGTATAGATAAATTAACAAACTCGAGGTCAGTTGGTTCACGAGTTGTATGGACGCATTAAGTCATTTTAGAACAAACTTTAATATATAACGAACAGAACAGAACAATGAAGCAATACTTCACGGGGTTTTAAACATCTTAATCCGACACATCATTGCATTATGCACACTCCAGGTAGTATGCAATCTGAACAACATTTACAAGTTGTAATATCCAGGGATCCCACACTACCGGGAAATCGGGAGAAATGACAGGTTTGTTCCCGACCGGGAAAAAAGCCCTGAATTGTGCAAATATTGATGCAAGTCGAGAGAAAAACCGTGAATTTTCAGCCGCCTTTTGATCACCAAAACAATACGTAATTAATTGGGTCGCAACGGAACAGATCGGGAGTTGTATGTATAGAGTAATTACAGCAATTTGTGGAGGTTGCAGAACTCCTCAGTCAGCCGAGATACAATTGCTGTATGGATCACTTGGATCCTTGCACTAAACATTTGTATAGTCAATCTCTGTGCTAAGGCGATTGGAGTTTTTTTTTTTTTTTTTAAATTTTATTACTATTATTATTATATAGAAGTTACGAAGACCATTATAGCGTCACAGTGTGTCAATATCGCTGCGACATGTGATAGTGGTGAGTGTAAGAGAGAAATGATAATGTTTTTCTTTCGCAGCTCCCCTTTTGATGTACAGAAGTTTACGAAAATGTATTGTGATAAATATTTGCTTATTGCTTGATAGTTCGCTCTCGGAACACTTGTTACGCGTTATCGTCAATAGTAGCCTTCGCCTCCCCAAACGCCCCTTTGCAGTGAAATTTAAATTTGCTAATTACTTAAGGATTATTACAACAATAATATTTTGGGGACCCCATCAATAGAATTGGGAATTCTTAGAGTATTTGGTGGAATTTGTAACAGTCTAATGATTTCTCCATTCCCTCATCACTCGTAATTTTTGTTGCAATTTATTTTCAAATGTTCTTTATGACAAATATAAAAAAATAGATAAGGGTTTGTGTATAGTGTAAACTAAAGTTATATAATTTCTTCTTGTTTTGTAGAGGAGTTGCCTTAAATAGTAGCGGTAGTAGTTGTTGTGTTCTTGGCATAAAAATAGATTTTTAAAAATTTAAATGACAACTCCTTAATATGAAATAAATCGATCTATTTATTCATCTGACCTCATATAAATTTAGGCTGCATTATAATTTTGTTTCTTACTTAACAAATGTTACTGGAATAATGGTGCCCTATGATCATTTGGCACCGTTTGTTTCATATCAAATATAAGTTGTGTTCAGTTTTAAAGGGTAGGAATCGTTGCAGTATATTTACCAAGCAAACACTAGTAAACAAACTAGTATGCTGAATACTGTTAACTATATTCCCTTTACAATGTAAAAAGCATGAAATAAACTGTCATAATAAACATAATTTGATTCATCAGATGTAAAGTAGTGGAAAGAGTCATTTAGCGTTTCAGGCTAAACCACGTGATTCCAAGCATATCTTGGCAAACGAATCTCCGGCTGTCTTCGATTTAAGTAATTCACGGCACGAAAAAGTGTGTATCGATCATTGCCAATACGTATCGTCAGCTATCAAAATAGCTAGTTTAAAAAATTGATGATTAAGAATGGAACACATATCTGTCGCTATGAAAATGGAGGAGCTGTCTGCTCGCTTGTCCGCTTTTAGACATGCTAGGGAATGATTTCTGGCGGAATAGTCGCCTTAGAGTCCGTCATTTCTCTTAAACAGGCCCAGAAAGTTAAGTTCACTTTGCCTTACAATGATTTCAAGACATTGCCTACATCTACGCCCACACATACCTGATGGTACCATATGCTACAATTGTCACATTCTATCCAGCGAATACCTTCGTCTTTCATGTCTGCTTGTGACTCCTCTTGATGGCAGCTTCTGCAATACATTGCTCTTTTTCGTGTTTTTTTTTTTTTTTTTTTTTTTTTTTTCTCAACTTTTCGGCCTTTCTCTCGGTTTCTTTCGATTTAAATGTATTTGCCTTTTTCGTTTCTCTTTTCTTCTCTCAAGCTGTAGCTTTCCCCTTTTCTACAGTAACTTGTTACAAAGCTCATCTTTAGTTATGACCCTGGATTCTGTAACGAGTTTCCTACGTGTTGCTCATGTCGTTAATGCATCCACAACTTTGGACCGAGTTTGCTTTGTGGTTGAAGTGCAAGGTCCATTTTCGGCTGTTGACTTGGTAAAGTGTGACTGTATTAGTTGCGTTTTGTCAATGACGTCTTGATCGACTGTTCACAGTCCTGTTTTTCTGAAGGCTTCTTTAATTTTAACCGGTGAACAGAACTGACCAATTGCATGGCTTAAAACTACAGGAAATTTGGCCTTATTCAAAATTTGATTTCTGTGAATAAAGCCAGGGTTAGTTAGTAATGTACTAAATTAATGTTTCAGAATACCGTTAATTCCAACATCAAGGGGCTGTTGGATGTGTGTTGTATGTGATGGTGGGCCGAGCAGTTCAGTGTTGTTTTCACGTGCAAGTTTCACCAATTACAAGTTGATGTGACTGTCATGATTGTCATATACAAGTATTACTGCCCTTTCTTTACCACAGTTTCGAAGAAAGAGCTCTCTGAACCAGACCAAAAACAGTTCTGAATCCTTGTAGCCAGCCTCACTATAGGCAAGGTGTCAGTTCTTGTGTATAGCATCTCCGTAGGTCGTGTGAGGAAATGATTTTGCAAAAATCAGAAAGACTGGCAGAACCTTACCATTATATGGCCTGTTGATGACGCAATTTGTTGGCATGTGTGTTGGCCTCTTGTCCCTACAACCCTCTGATGTGCTTTTTCCTTACCACTCCAACCAGTTTCGTCTGCACTGGCTATGCATTCGGCTAAAACACGGTATTGGTGCCGAGAGTAGTCTCACTCACTTAAAAAATTGAAATGTTTGATAGAACATTTCAATGAAGCTCATTATATACCCTAGGGTGTCCCCTAGTCAGATCAAGTTAGATTTAGCTTGAACATGCATGCGATTTTGTTTAACCATTATTTCAATTCATTGGTATAACAACAGTTACAGACACTACACTTGGTGTATAACATGCAAGAAAAACAGCATGAAAACTTTAAAACTTTATTTTTTTTCACAGTAACATCAGTAACAGGATATCAACATTTAAAGTAAACAACATAACTGGAAGTGGTAAACAACTTAATAACAAAATCAAAACATCTATGACAAAGGTATCACTTAGAAAAAAAACCTAACCATGAAACTTTTGCATAACAAACATAAAAGACATAGAATAATCTTATTTAGGCATTTATCTAACACCAAGAAGAATATTTAAACAAACAAAATCATTAATACTGGCCAAAAGTATTGCAAACTTCCATAAGAGTCAGAAGTACATTGTCCATAAAATTGGTTACAGACACTACAAAACTATAGCATTTCAATACAGCTGCAGAACCATACATATCTCCATAAAATTCACTTCAAAAATAATTCAACATGAACACATTGACTAGAATTATTCATTAAATGAATGTTGATTAGTTAATAAAATGATAAAACCACATTGTAACAGGTATATGTCCAATACTTGTGTTAAAATTATGAACTGGTAAATAGCACTTGAAAGTTTAATACTAAATAGTGTTTGTAAGAGTAAAATATTGAAGTATAATGAATGTTCAATAAATCATAGTCACTAAAGTATTGTTCAACCCAAGGTGCTGACTCAAACACAGACCCATATGTGATTGATCTTAAGGTTACAGACACTACACATTAAACCTTGACTTTATATTGTCATTTCAAATAGAAGTGCTTATGATTTTTTTCCAGATTTGACTTGAGCTTAGACAATTCAGCTGCATTAAACTTGAAATGACCCCTTTCATTGACTATTTGTGGAGCTTTTACCCTGTACAAGATAGCATCTAGAGCCTCTTGTGAATAATCATCTTTTTCAGGCCAAACATACATGTTGCCAGACTTTCTCATGTATTTAAGTCTAACTTCGTTATGAAGAATGTCTATTACTTCTGCTAAGTATACATCTAGAGGTCCCTTCTTTGGCTTAAGTCCTACAGCAACAAATTCTCCAGGGTGGTATTTCTCTATTGGTTTCTCTGTGTTGGTTGGTGCTTTTTTGTCAACTTTGATCTTCTTTGTCACAATGTTTTGTCTTTCTGTTGACTTCAGTTTCTTATTAGGCTTTTCGCTTGTTGCTGAGTTATGATCTTTCTGGTTACTTCCTTGTTTTCTTTTCTTGTCATTATTTTCTATTGTTGATGGATTCTTGTCTTTAAGTTGTTTTCCTTTCTGACTTAAATTATCTTTATTGAGTACTAACTTTCTCATTTCCCAGGCATTAACATTTTCGCTGAAGTTGCATCTCCCGTCAACCTTCATGCATTGCTCACAATAACAGCTCAGATTTCTTATGCTCAGTTCATAATCATTGCTTCCTGACTTTACAGCATGTAATTTTCTTGTACCTTGCAGTGTTTGCACATCAGTTTCTTCTCTATTTCTCTCAACATCTTTAACAAGGATGAACTCCCTTCTCGAAACTGTTTTAGCTTCATTATCTGTATTTTCCATTTTCAGTTTCTCTGTACAGAAATGATATACATCTTCTGCACAACCTATCACCTTTCTATTGCTGATTACAGCTCTGTAGCAAGCATTCTTGACTGTCGCACCGAGACCATCGCAAACACTCTTTCCATGTGATGTTTCGAAATAATTTCGTGTTACGCATTCTCCATGCTTGGGTTCTTTTCACAGCTTCTTTCTTCTTTCTACTTAATTCAGCAGTTTTCGGACTTCTTAAATCAACACTCTTATTAACCGATATTGCCAGGGCTGCTTTTTCTTTCTTTTTCTTCACGTTTTTTCCTTCTTAATTCTTGTTGAAGATTTGAATCGGAAAGTGATTGCTGTTTTTTTAGTAGTCTTGCATCTTTTCTTCTTTCTCTATCAACCCTTTTTAGCTCCTCATGTTTCGCCTTATTTTCCCTCTGTTTTTTTCTCCAGGCTTGTACCTTTAGCCTCGTCTTCTCCCTTCTAGCTTTAATCTTCTGTTCATCTTCTTCTGGCTTATCTTTGCTTCCTAAAAGCAAACAACTTCATTCTCATTTTTGTTCCTCTATGTATACGGATGAAATTTAGACTTTACAAAACATACTTGTAATGAGTACGCAATATGCTTTCATACATAAGCAAACTGGAATAACCTGTAGATTCTTAAAGAAAAGTATCTGATTGAAAAAGAAATAGCATAAAACCTGATGATTATTCAATGTTCTAGCATTTACAATGATTGCACACTTTCCTTAATAATGTAAACAACAGTCGGGTCAATTCACATGTCTAGTAGTGTCTGTAACCATTTGACAATATCAGCAATGTATCCAATACTAAGTCTGAGCTCATTGAATTCTCATAATATTTCTGTTTGAATTTACTAGTCTAATGATATGGAATGCAAAAATACTCAGTTTCAATTGCATATTGTAAGAAATCACTGAAAATGTTGCCTGTTATCAGAAATCTAGATGAAAGAAACTATAAATATACCAAAATATTACAAATTGCAGACAGACAATATGTCAAAATTTAGCCTTACACATCAATACTGTAATAGGAAACATAATTTGGCTTCATTTTTTTAAAAAAAAACAGGGATAAAGTCATAGACAGTATAAAAAGGGGATATTGGTTACAGACACTACAATTTAAGAGTGTGGTTTACCATTCAATACAAACTTACCAGAGTTGTTCCCAGAGGTTTGCTTTTGTCGTCTTCCCATGTCTTAGGGATGTACCATGGTAAAGAACAGAAAAAGTAATTAGGCAGCTTCTTCTAGGATAAGAAATTCAGGTTACATTGTCTTGTAGTAAATTACTCAAACAGACAGTGCTGCAAGAATGATGCAATATTCAATCAAGAGAGTTATTGCATCACTTTTTTGCTCTTGGCTGCAGAGGTAAATAGATGATGCAACATTACATCACATAAGATGGAACTTTCTATTGAGAAAAACAATGTTTTAATGACAAGAAGAACAATACTTTTATCTTTCATTTTTATACCTGTTTGTGTAGTGTCTGTAACTTTTTTTATTGAGTTGCTGTTTTTTAATGGTACAATACAGCACCACCAATTTTGGCCAACTTAGACATCACATGGATACACATGAGCCTTTGTAGGATTTATACTTTTCCATAATGAAACAACAAAATTATTGCCATATAAACTTGTAAAGGTTACAGACACTACAAAATTTAGAACTGGAAAGTTTGACAAAGAACAAGCTCTCAATCGAATATCTTGGCTAGCCATGTGATTTAAATGGTTTTACTACTTATTATAATATAAAGTCGAGTTCTAGATGTCAATAAAAGTTATAATGAATGTTATTTTGTACAAAATGTTGGCATATAACAACAGATTAGTGTTTGAATTTCAGTGTTGAAACAAAACTTCTACTGACGGTATTTTGCTTATAAAATCCATAATATTTTACCGATTTCTTTAATTCAAGAAGCAATATTTGCAGGATAGAATTCCGCATAAAACCAGACCAATAAATGCATAATTTCAGTATGATATTTAGAGAATTCTCTATTTTATATTCAAGCTTTTTTCGAGTGAGACTACATAACGCTCAAAAATGGCCATTTTTAGAGCTTGTTTCCATGCATATCTCAACAATGGGTTACACTAACCTCTTGAAATTTTCAGGAAAGTAAGAGAGGTATATGCCAGGCTTACCAATCTTTAAAATTGGTTCATATCTTGTTTAATTTTTCTATTTCATGCATATAACATGAAAATTCCTTTATCAGCACCAATACCGTGTTTTAGCCGATTGTAATTTATCTTTTAGTGCCAAACTGTCCACGGTATTGCTTAAAAGCATAAAGTATTGATCCATTACGTTCTGGTTTGCCATTCAGGATCTGGAACGATCTTGTTTTTCTCTTTTTCAGTGAGTTCTAGGTGTATTTAAAAACATTTTCGGAATCATCTATCAGATGGACCCGTGTTTAGATTAAAGTGTCTGACGTCCACTTTTTCTGACTAATGCTATTACATACTGCCTATCATCCGAGACCTTGGGAAGCCTTGTTGAGTCGTGTATTTCACGTACTGGACAAATGCATCCTCCTCTTCCTCAGTTACCATCCTCTGAGGTCCAAATCGATGGTTATTATAAACACCCCGTTCATGGTTGTCAATAGTCTTCCGGTGGATCCCAAAATCTCTGGAAGTTTGAGTGCCATTCTGCCTCTCTTGACTCAAGACATAGCTATCTCAAGCTCATCCAATTCATAGCTTGGTCTTTTTTTTTTTTTTTTTTTTTTTTTGCATTCTGTGTATGGTTGGAAAGAGAAAATGCAAGTCAGTGTGTGAACAGGTGGTCAGAAGGGTCCGGTCTGATCAATCGGCTAGTCACGCCAAGTTATGTTAAAGATATTTAACTTTTTTATACAGTTAAAATGTCACCTTTGTGATAAATCAATGTTTTTCACCAAACTTTACAAAGGACATCCCCCTGAGGGCGTTGGCAACGGTCAATTGAGTAATGTTTATAATTTGTTTGAGTATATCAACCTGTGTAGTCCTGACATGAGAAACGCAATATGTTGGCGTAAATTTATGTTCCCTTATTGGGATCTCAGGTGGGTTTGGAGAACAGGTAATGAATTTTTTATTATGCCACTATGTGAAAAACAACCAACAGCGTGAGACCTGGTCTCAAAAGGACCAGGAATAATTCAACCAGCGACGAGGATGACTGGTCCAAGCTGTCACCTTTTGTAATAGCCATAGCGCTTCAAGGCTTGGCTGTAGTGGCAAGAAGTGTACAAAATTTAGTTCGGACCACCTGCTTGTGGAGTGTAGCTACAAAGCTCACTCTGATAATCTTCTTTGCAGAACACGGATTGTGGAGATACCTATTAAATCTCTCAATTCATCAGGAGGTATTGTTCGATTCAGAGATTTGGATGGCTGCAATGAGACTGAGATGCTTGAACATCTCGGCTCTCAGAACGTCTTTCAAGTGGAACGAATCAACATTCGCCGTAACGGCAAGTTAATATCCACGAACACTTACATACTGAGGTTCAGCTGCGCCACTTTGCCTACATCGATCAAAACTGGATTCTTGAGCATCCCTGTTGACCCTTCCATTCCCAATCTTTTGCGGTGTTTCCAGTGCCAGAAATATAGCCACCACAAAGATGGTTGCAAGAGAAAACCAGTCTGCCCTAGATGCGGGCAGGAGGGTCACGACGGATCGTCCTGCTCAGAGAACATCTTTTGTGGGAATTGCCAGGCGGAACATTTCTCGTACTCTAGAGACTGCCCCTAATGGAAACAAGAAAAGGAGATCCAATGCGTTGAACACGAGAAAGGCATGAGCTTTTCGGAGGCCAAAAAACACAACTGGCAACTCGTACCCCCGCTCAGCTAGAGGGGAGATGAAACCTTCCACAAATACTGTCTGTACCCAGATTGACATTACATGGTCCGAAGGTCAAGTGAAATTTACAGTCCTCACGCCACCAAAACCCGTGTTAGCAGCTACCGAAACCAATATCGAAGTAGATATATCAAAGCATCAGTGTGATAGTGTAGCAATTATAAAACCTAATGCTACAAACGACAAACCAAACAAAATTCTGTCACGCGAAATATCTCTCCCCATTTGTCATAGAATCACTATGCATAGATGATTATCAACTCCCTTGCCAAGAACCGGTTAAATCCGACCCACCAAAAGAGCAGCAGCCCACTGGCGCTAGTGATAATGCATGCCCTAAACCAAACAAGGAGAGGATTAAGGAAACTACATGACTTTTCAAAGGATATGTTTAACAAGTTTGGGAGTCTAGAGACTATGGACACTGGAGAGCCCCCTGATACCGCACCAGGGAAAGCTCCCAGACGTACCGCATTCCTACCACAACCACAAATATGTCTGACACGATAATACAATAGAATTGCTGACGATTAAAGTCAAATATTGTTGAAATCAGTCTTCTAGTTAAAGAATAGGATCCAGTATATGTCTGCCTTCAGGAGATTTTCCTAAAGGAAAACGACAGAGTTAATTTTAGAACTTTACTACATTCAGCAACTTTTAAAGAAATACTGATAAGGCTGCTGGAGGAGTGTCCATCATCATAAATAATAAAACTCATCACAGTCAAATTGATCTCAATTCTACTCTACAGGCTATAGCCGTTCGTGTGTCACCGTTGTACTCACGAAAGAAACATGAAGGGAAAATATCAAACCATTATATTTTGTACATTTTGCCTTGAACCCATTACAAGGATACCAAGAAAGTGGTTAGAGATTTAAACTCAAGACTCGTTTAATTGTAATGTATAGAAAACTAAATTACCATTCGTGGTCCAGATAAATGGTAATCTACACAAAACGCTATCACTTTGATCAATATATCCCCCTCCAAGCATTCCAGTCTAACAATCTGACCTTGAACATCTTATAGCACAGTTGCCAGCGCCTTCTGTTTTACTTGGTGACTTTAACTGCCTCCATATACTTTGGGGCTGTAAAGATATCAATGAGAGAGGGAAGAAGATAGAAGACTTTTCAAAACACAAAGTCTGCCTCTTGTACTTGATCTCTCTTAGGAAGTTGGTGACGACCTATGCAGTAGTGACCACTTTCCTATATATTTAAGAAGAAATATTTCCAAACCTCAAGGGCTCGGGCAGAGATGGAAATTGAACAAGGCAGATTGGGAGACGTTCAA
Organism: Margaritifera margaritifera; assembly: GCA_029931535.1. NCBI lineage: Eukaryota > Metazoa > Mollusca > Bivalvia > Unionida > Margaritiferidae > Margaritifera > Margaritifera margaritifera. The sequence goes on from JAQPZY010001641.1 coordinate 383,282, forward strand.
TCCCTCTGCGAGTCAAAACTGGCAGCTGATCGGTTTGACAATGTAGCGAATCCAATACTCCTGTTTACAAACGTACTCCACGATGTTGCAGGGGATACAATGCCAAAAACTTCGGCGATTTCTAAACGTGTGAACAAGCCATGGTTTGATGATGCATGCAAACACGCTATTAGGGAATAGAAAAAGGTCCTTGAACATGTCAGTGCCAATTCAACAACCGAAAATCGGAATAATTATCATATATACCGAGCTAAAGCTCGTCGTACTATTAGACAAAGCAAGAGGAAAACATGAAGATTATATGTCTTGAACTCGCACAGCACTATTAAATCAGTATGGAATACGGTACAAAAATCATTGGAAAATCTAAAAGCAGTTGTATCAAACATTTTAAAAAAAAGTGCACGAAATGGTCACAACCTTACCAGAAATCTCAAATACTTTTGCCGAAACATTTTCGAAGAACTCCTCACAAGAGAATTATTCTGAAAACTTCCGCCGTGTCAAAAACTTGAAAGAAAAGGTTCTTCTAAATTTCAGATCTGCTAATGCTGAAGATTAGGTACAATAAACCTTTCGCTCTCAGAGAGTTACAAAACTCTCTTGATCGAACACATGACACTTCAGCAGGACCAGATGATATCGACTATCGACTTTTGAAACATCTGACACAGCTCTAAATACAAAGGTAAACTTTCAAAATAAAATTGGGAAACCGGCGACTTCCACCACCCACCCCAACCCCCCACCCCCACTCCCCATGTAAAACCATAGAACGAGTAATAAACATAGACTACTCTGGTATCTCAAATTCAACAACCTATCTGACGTTTATTGTGGATTCAGACGCCAGAGAAACACAATAGACCATCTTGTCAGACTTTAAGCATTTATTAGAGATGCTTTCATAAAGAAAAAGCATATAGTTGCCGTCTTGGAGAAAACTTATGATACCACATCGAAGTACGGCATAATGAATGACCTATTAAACCTAGGTCCAAGGGAACGCCTACATAACTTTATCTCCCAATTCTTTCAAAGATAAAAACTGCCGAGTTAAGGTAAGTAGCACCCTTTCTGAAAGCTGTCCACAAGGAGATAAGTGTACCTCAGGGCAGCATATTGTCAGTCACTCTGTTCAACCTCAGAATTAACAGGATAGTGAAATATCTTAATCCTGGAGCTGACTGCTCATTGTATGTTGGCGACCTTTTTATCTGCTATAGATCAAAGAGTACGCATACTTTTGAACGTCAGCTACAGATGATTATAAACAAAGTTCAGAAATGGACAGAAGAAAACGGATTCAGATTTTCGAATTAAAAACCAACTATGCATTTCTGCCGATTACATCGTATTCATGATGACCCAAAACTTTATCTTGACGGTTGTCTTGTTCCTGTTGTGGATGAGAGCACATTTTTAGGCCTTTTTTCGACCGTAAAGTAACTTTTCTTCCACATATTCGACACCTCGAGGACAAATATCAAAACCCTGGATTTAATACTAGTCGTGGCGAACACAGATTGGGGAGCTGATTGGAAGGTCTTTCTCCGACTATACAGGTCATTGGTACGATCGAAACTGGAATATGGCTGGATAGTGTACGGTTCATGCTTGTAAATACTACCTCCAGATGCTTTATCTAATGCACAATCAGGAACTTGGACTCTGGATGCATTTAGATCTTTCCATCACAAGGCCTCTATGCTGAGGCAAATGAACCATCACTTCATGTCAGACGAATGAAATTGGCTCCTCAGTATGCTATTAGACTATCTTCTAATCCATCTAACCCCGCATATGTAGTCTTTAGGCCCAAATAATAACCCTGTACGTTCAGAAACCACACTTCATTCCATCATTTGGCATACGAATTCGTCCCCACTTAGAAACGGAAAAAAATCAATGTTGGAAATAATCCAAAATTCTGTATTCCAAAAATCACCACCGTGGTCATCAAAACCTCCTAAAATAAGTTTTGACCTTTGCGAATTCAAAAAGTCTTCAACAAATCCTTTCCCTTTTCAGAGTAAATTAAATGGAATCAGAGCCTCTTATTATAGCCATACGTAACTGTATACAAACGGTTCGAAAGATGGAGACAAAGTTGGAGGTGCCGTAGCGACACCCCATGGGACCATATGGAGTCGATTATCGGATTAGGTCTCTGTTTTTATTGCAGAAATTATTCATACTCGAAGTTTTTAACTATATTGACACCTCTCAAAAAACAAATCGCATCATCTTTTCGGATTCTCTTTCCACATTGAATGCCTTGCAGAATCTTGAAGTTGACAACCAGTTAATATCCCAGATATCGGTGAAACGTGGTGTTCTCACACAATCTGGGAAACATGTTCTGTACTGTTGGCTGTCTAGTCACATTGGCATAAAGAGTGATGAAAGGGCAGATGAAGCTACTCTGCAGTCACCCGTTTCCGAATGGAAGATTCCTTATACTGACCTGTAATATTGTATAAATCCGCATGTTCGTCATATTTGGCAAAATATGTGCAATGAAATTTCCACCAACAAACTTCTGAACATCAAACCCATTAATTGTGAGTGGTCTGCCACTTATAGAACAAATTTGAGTCATGAGGTGGTGTTGTGCCTTGCGCCTATCGGACACACATACCTGACTCGTGCATACCTCCTGAAGGGTGAACCTCGACCGAAGTGTGCACCCTGACAGTGTCCATTAACAGTGGAGCACATACTGGTCGAGTGTGTCGATTTCCATCCTGTGTGATAAAACTATTTTGACGTGAACTGCTTGAGGAAACTGTACGAGGACGTACCACCCGATAAAATCTTGGAATGTTTAAGGGAATGCGGTTTATACAAGAAATTGCAAGCACGATGTAAGGATTACCATTATCTGTTATTCTATATACATTTTACAGAATTTTTACGGCTTTTGCGTTTTGATATTTTATTTTGCTGTGCTTAGTTATACATTTATTTGGAAGGCGTTATCTTCATAATTTTTGTGCAGTTCATTTTTACATTTTTGGAACAACTTTTTTGGGGCACTACATAACCACTTTTGTGCTGAGGTGCCATAAAGCATTACTACATATATGCATAACGATCAGAAGCGACGTGAGGCACGCGTTCACATGAAAAATGGCATTGGTCGTCACTGATCCTTGGCTGTAACTGGTCCGACGCCAGTATTGTTTGTCCTGTTGACGTTTGTTCTGTTGTCATATGGGGTACATTGAGCTTCGTTTCGTTTAATATATATATATATATATATATATATATATATATATATATATATATATATATATATATATATATATCCGGTTAGTGGAAACATTGGTTGGACACCTATGTAATATTAACTATAGAAAGTTGTTAATAATCATTGTTGAATATTCGAGTTTTGATAAACTATATAAGCATGTTGCTATGTGGTCTGAATTTAAAGGCAACAATTCTTCAAAAACCTCGACTCTCATCGTATAAACAAAAACAATTCTTTTTGGTAGACATTGGGAAAGTGTTTGGTATGCCAATATGTTAAATGTTAAAACTTTTTGTCCCGTCTGTTCGCAAGTTATGTAAAATTTAAGGAAAACTTGTATAAATAAACGCTCTTCTTCAGCTGGAAATGTAGGCTGCAAGTTAAAGACTTAGAATTTGTTGAACCATTTTTAAATTGGAATTATTACAAAACTAGTTTCGTCAGTAATGCAAAAGAAGGCCATTGGACAAGTCTCAATTTTTTTTATTTTTTTTTATGAGAAACTATAGTTTAAGCTCAAAGTCTGAAACATTTTGCGTGTCTGTAAATTTAATAATAATTCTTTTGTTGGAATCATAGAATCTTAAGGATTTTCTTAATGTTATCCACTCTCCTTGACTGTTAAATCGCAATTGCATTAATGTACTCCTAGTATCATACCTGACTTGTGGGTTTTGATCTTCAGCTTGAGTTTCTTGCTCAAAAAAAATCAAGAATACTGTGCGAGAAATAGCACCGCTCCTATACGTACAGTAACTGAACGTAATGAGCATATACCTATATTTAATAGAACGGCAGCCAGTATGGTTGGTGCAGGAAGAGCCACCAACCCATGTGAAGCTACTGGTAAGCTTTCTCACATATCCAAGTTGGCCGGGCCGGGACTCGAACCCACGCGGACAGAGGTGAGATGTCGGGATCTGTTAAGGCGAACGCCTTAGACGACTCGGCGACCCGGATCCTTCACAGCACTACGTCAGTGTTAACATAACTAAATATAAAACACATGGAAAGGGCGAATTCGTTAGTGACGATAGCAGTTACCTTCTTGTACAGCGGCCGGATTACCTACCGGAAGTAGTAAATACCTAATACGAGCGAGTGTTTTAAGGGAGATAACTAGGTTACCGAACAAGGCTATATGAACGAAAGCCATGTTTTAATTCACTTGCCATTGTACGATGACCCACGTTGTCAGCTATTTTCTGAACCAGATTCAAAGTCGTAACAAATTTATTTACAAAAGATATATTTATGAAGATACAGAGCATATTCATATTTTCAAATTTGTGTGACATTGTGAATCTCTTTTGTGCTTTAAGTAATGTAAATATCATAAAATGTATTGCCAAAAACATGCTGGCCAATTAAAGCGCGTGGAAAAATAATAACAATCTAGATAAATTGTGATTATTATTTTTATGCTCAACATACTTTCTTGTGTACATGTTTAAATCTTCATCTGTATACTAGATGACCAGAACGGATTGCGATATGTATTTTATATAGAGAGCAGAGCTAATTCATATATAACCTAATTTATTTTAATTTGTTTGTTTGTTTTTTTTTGTTTTTTTTTTTTATTATTTATATCAACTCTTAAGGCGCACATGAAGCGTGGCTCAAATACACTACCTTTCTATATAAACACTTTTACTTCATGTTTATCACAGCTTGCTAGCTGTGATATACTGTATATCGATTCTGAGTTCTAACAGTTGATACAATACTTTTGGTTTTTGTTTTAAACACATTTTATTGTTATGTATTAAACAATATGGGATTGTACAACAGTTGTCAAACTCGTTTAGGTCCTTTCCTAAAATATATAAAAATGATCAAAAGATGACATTCGTTTTACACAGATTCAAGTATATCTATAAAAAAATAACCTTTTTAATCCATTCTCTATCAAAAGCTTTACTGACATTATGAAACGTTAAACACTTGATTTCGTTCGAAACAACAGAAAAACATATTTTGTGATAAAGTTCAATTGATGAGTTGTTGAACGGCCTGGAACAAATCCAAATTGATATTTATATATCAAATCATTTCCGTGCAAAAATATTACATAGTTGTTTGAATAATGCGTTCAGAACCCTTGGACACGCAGCTCAGTATAGAAATTGGTCTACAATTAGACGATAGTATTTTGTCTCCTTTCGTATAAATCAACATGACCTGCGCTAGCTTCGACTGTGCGGGGAACACACTGGCTTCAAGTGATGTATTAAATAATATTTGCAAGGGCACATACATTTCTTCAACTACATTTTTTTACAAGTTTATATCTAATTTGATTGGGTCCAAGCGGCTTTGTTTAGGTCAAGACTAGTAATTGTGTATATATATTTGTGTGTGTGTGTGTGTATAATGATGTCATAAATAATACTTTGATTTCTAACTTCAAAATGCGGCAACTGTTTATCATTACCTTTTAAACGTGTAAAAGGGCAAAACTTAGTTTTCAGCAGCTTACACTTTTCCTGATTATTTGTTGCTAATGTACAGGATCGGTCCGTAAGTCTAAGTGGAGGTAATGGGTTCAGTATCTTTGTAGAATCTACTTGTTGTCTCACCATTTTTCAATAAATTCGAGGATTTTAAGATTTCAGGGAAGCTAAAATTTCATTAAGTTTTAGAAGAAATATTTCCTTAGCTTCTTTTTTTCAAATTTGTAACTCTGGTTCTTATATTTTTGATGATGGTTTGGGTGTTTGGTTCTGAGGGTCTTAGTCCTCAGCCTGTCTCTTTTTCTCATATCTCGTCTTAATACAGATGTAAACCATGGTTTATCATAGGGCCCAATGGTCACCCATTGTATTTGGATACTTCTTTTAGCAAGATTTAAAAGAGTAAATGTAAACATACGCATGGCTGATCAACAGTAGTACCGACATTAAACAGTTGATCCCGATTTATTATTTTAACAAGCTCACATAATCAAAATGTGCTGCTTTGTGAATCCAAACATCTCTCTTACAAGTGCAACTGACCGTAGCAGGTGTATCTACTACGACAAAGTTGCCTTCATGATCACCGATAGAAGTTTCGATGGGAATCACACCCGACACAATAACAAGCGTGGGGTCCCCGAGAATCGCTGGACCCAGGAATGAGCTTCTTCTAGTCTGTGATATTCGAATTTGTTCATTAATTATGTTCTGAATATTTGTTATGGTTGATATATCAGACACAACAGGTGGTAACGCATTTAGAAAATCTACGTTCCAATCACCAAAAAGAATAACATGGGGTATTTCATATAATACTACACTAAAAGTTCGTTCAAACCTGGATCAAAATGGTCTATCCGTATGTTCCAGGCGATATAAAGTACAAACTAGTATTTCATGGTTTTCATTAAAACTTCAACCCAAATAATTTCATCACCTTGTAACTCAAGGTTCTTCGGCGGGATAATATTGACTCCATATAATAAACTAGGATGCCTCCACCATGATTTGATCTATCAATCCGATACGGCTCACTGTACAGTCGATTCAGATACTCTCTGTAGTTACATTGAGATCTAGGTGAGTTTCCGTGAAAAAAAAGTACGTTCATATTCTCGACTTTGTTGAGAATTTAATTGAATTCATTTCTAATACTTCGCATATTCAGACGGAAAATAGAAAGTCCATTCAAAGCAGAGCCCGAGGAAGAATTTTCATCATGGCTTGGACCAGGATTGGTTTTAATATCCTTTTGGTATGAAATCAATCATAGAATAACTACTAAAACGAAATAAATGTTCACCAAACAACTAAAGGCTCTGTTATTGTATATAATCTTGATCAACATATGTTCGATAGAAGAGAAACAATTTCGTGCAAATATTTATCCAAATGGATTTCACATACAATTCTAATTCTTTTCATTAATGGAGGTGAAAAACATTTTTGTTATAAAAAGATACAAATCGATTCCCTGCAAATTGTTACATCATTATCAGGATCAAAAGGAACGAACTGTATACTTAAGGGCTTCGACGGTACAACACAATACTTTCTATCAAGAGAAATGAGATGGTGACTGTAAAGTTTTAAAATGTTTGCAAGAAAGGATAGTGATAGCGATAAGAAAAAGAAGTTAAGGGAAGAGGAGCATAATTGGATTTATGATGGGCAGTGAAGAGGCAATTGTCATTATTGTTACATTGGTGAGGAGTGAATAACTAAGAACTAGGTGAATCATACAACGACCAGGTCGCATATGTGTTATATACATCGTGTGTATCAATACATCATCAGAACTAAACAACAGTAGATATTACATTCAAATGATTTGAAGCTGGTACTCAGACTGGTTTACTATAACAAGCATTTTTGGTTGTGCCACAAATAGGATTCTCTCTTCTTTTTTTATCCCTCAGAGTTGTTTGAATTATGAACAGTTAACAAATAGATTTGATCATATCAACGTATATAGATACATACTATCGAACTAATATATAATCAAAATGAGGTGAAGCTTGTATTTCGACTGGATTTACATAATATAATTTTGGTTGCATTATATGTAGCATTTTGAGTTCCTCAAAATATTTTGGATTATGCACTGTCGTATGTATATATATATATATATATATATATATATATATATATATATATATATATATATATATATATAATATATATATATGTATTCAGTAAAAAAAAATCTTTTACAAAAGCCGCAAAAACAAAGCTCGTGCAATTCTTAATTGGACAAAAATTTACTTTTTATGCACTAAACTAATAGTTGTTTATAGATAATGCAATAATTTCATTTATAAATATATATATATTGACGCATGAAGAAGAGGAAGTAGGTGTCTAAACTTTGATTGTCCTTGTTAACTAAGGTCAATGACACTCGGACAAGGTTATTATATAAAGAGCTTATGGTTGATGGCAGAGCATGAATGTCGTGCGAATCAACGACAAAACGCTAGTTAGTAAAAAAAAAAAAAAAAAAGCTCGCGCAATTCTTAATTATGCTGTCATTAAAGAACAAATTATAGACAGGGTCTGATTGTCCGGTCATATTAAAGTACTTATACTTTACTAGATCAAGGGATCGGACCCCACTAATTAAATTTCCATAGAACTTAATGTTGTATTAAAAAATACAAATAATAAATAATTTCAGCATTAGATTGGTATACAAACCACACAAGCTTCTATTTATTAGAGTTGGAGAATTGTTTTCTGCCTTGAAAAACAGGTGTTTCGCGGCATTCATTTGAGCCTCGTGTTGTTAAATAGGGGGTCCCTTTGGTCTGCACCAAATAACATAACCACGCACTAAGAAATTAGGAAATTAAATACAGGATATAAAAAAGTAAAGATTTTGTTGCCAACTATAATGCATTGATTGATGTTCATGAGATTAATAATGCAACAAAAAAAAACCATTTTCTAGCCAATGGGTACATCTCAAAATATTTATAACTCAATTTTTTTATTCTCCTACCAGTAGACTCGTTTTTAGGATGTAAATAATTAGTGGTCCGATACCTTAATGGGTCTCAGAATCGAGGTTGTTAGAAACCTGAATTTTTCAGTCTGGTTTTAAGGTCCTGTACGGCTTTGTCCTGCTTTCAGATGTTTCTTGTTCGAACAGACATCAGCACGCTTTCTGTAGCTCGTAAACTTCGTGATAATCTCAGTGACTCCAATTTTGGGCCTAGATAAGAGATGTGATCTGGAAATATCGGATTTCGTGAGGTCCACTCCGATCTGTTAGCAGACATTGTCAGTATGTTTGTTGTCTGACGGCATAGATATTGGAATATTATTAAACCTTAGGTCTCTTTGTGAATACTCCTGCAAATTGTCAACATCAGACCCAACGACTTTTGTAAATATCTTCACTTCCTAAGAAACCAGGCCCCAGATGGATCTTTTAAAAACTTTTAAATAGGTCTATGTATTCACATCCAGTTAGAAGTTTTAATCTGTTAATTTTCTGTTGCAAGTATAATGGATTGTTCATTGAATAAATAAATTCAAAACCAGTCTATCTTGAATAACTTTATTTTCCTAGAAAGAGAGACAAAAATACATAAAACAGTTGCACGGGGGTACATCGTATTTCACAACAATCCACACTCCATTATGTAAGGCAATGTTTTGGTGCCACTCTGCTGAGAGAGAATCTTTCTAAGTGTTTAAGCATGTATTCCCGTCATTCAAGCAGAGCGTGAGAATCGCAAGAGCATGCCAAGATGGGATAATGGCTTCTCTGGTTTTCATAGTATTACCCTGAAAGGGAATGTTATAAAATAAATCTGGATAGATAAAACATTTTATAGCTTTACATAAATTGAGGATATCTACATTTTTTGAGTTGATGTAAGGAAATATTTCACGAGTGAAGTGGAAACATTGCATTATCACCAGTGGCGAAGTCATGAGTGGCAATACAAAATGTTTCTCCTTCAAGAGTGAAATATTTTCTTACATCTACTCCAATAATCGAAGATTTGCTTTTTAGTATATATGTTTGAAGACAAAACCGTCGATTTGCATGGAATTTGTTTTTCTCCATTCTGTGCTAGGGCGTTCGATGGCTGCATTACTACATCGATAAAACGAAGTTTCGAAAGTTTACAATAATTTAAGACTGACTTTTTACAAATTTAGCTCCTACCTTCTACATATATTGCTTCAAATTCTGTATTTTGTCAAATTAATGACTGTGTTTTATGCTAAAATGAAGATAATTTTTTCTATGGGTGACACTGAATATCAAATAGAAACGGGTCATGTAAGTTTAGTCACTAACAATTTGTACGATTCGTGTGGAAACCTACTTTTCGATAAGTGTACACTTGAAACCTGTTGCGATTGGGGGAGGAGTCGTTTTTAGACATTTTTTACGGCACCTCCTCGTTGTTTACATAAACGTGCAGTCGTTACACATTTTAAGATCTGTTCATCCATATGGAAAGAGAAGAAGATGAAAAGAAGAATGGAATGGGCCTAAATATGGAAAGAAGCATTGAATAGCATACATAAGGGCATATATATTTCCTTAATGGAAACAGAAAGTAGTTCCAAAAGTGATGTCACCGCTGTGGCGATATCAATTTTCTCCCACTGATACATTTGAACATCTCACTATGTGAGATGGTGCGTCCAATTACCCGGTAAGGAAACGCCTCTCTCTCTCTCTCTCTCTCTCTCTCTCTCTCTCTCTCTCTCTCTCTCTCTCCACATAGATACAAACACACACACGGGATGGCCATAACTATCCATCTCCGTGTAATGTCGTACTATATTAGCCCTAACTTGAAACTGACCGTTAGAAGCAGTCCTATTTGAGTGCAATATATCAGTTATTTGAGTACATTTAATGTTAAATATTCATTCTCTACTCATGACGTATGTCAGACGAAAAAGACTAGGTTTATGGATACATTTGTTAATACTAGTCATGAATCACCAATTTGTAAATAGCACAATTTCATTGAGTAGACATATGAGAATATTTTTATTATGAAGCACGATGTTATATTTTTGCAACCAAAAAAACATTGTAAAATAATACACAGTTCCTGAGTTAGGTGTATATGATGCGGTCGCTTGCCCATTAAGGAATGGTCATATCGTCATATTTCTCCACTACTGGATGAGGGTGGGGTGGGAAAACTGTACTGGTTCTAGGTTGGCCGGAACCATCCCTCACCGGGTACTGACGTAGTACATCATCCCCATATTGCAAGCCGTCAGGAATAGCATAATGTTCATGTAATCAAATCATATGTTGATGGTGCCATGTTTATAATACTCGTTTCTTTTTGTACGAGTCCATAAGTATGTCAGGCGGTTTGCAGATCGCTTTAGTATATGATGTATTGCTTTTGTTTTGTTTGGTCTTTTACCGCACAGCAACACTTTGAAGGTTATATCATGCCATGGCAACGGGATTAAACGGGCTGATTGGATGGTGGGAATTGAATCCGCACAATTCTGGTCACGAGTCCAACGCCATACCGACGGCGGCTCTCCTGGTATGTGATGACCAGTGATGTTCCCGTCACTGTTGTATGCTAGATTTAATCATCACAAGTATTATCACATGTATGTATACGAGCGGCCGTTTTATGTCCGAAATGGCAAAAGTAACGATACATTTAGTAAAAGTTACTGCGTAATACTTTTTAATATAAATATGTTTTCTTTCAACCAATGAGCATTGAGATGATCTGTATACTTTGGCAGCTATATTTTCAATACCGAGATATTGATAAGGATTCGGAGACAAAAATGATAGCATACATTATCGCTGAGAAAATATACAATATTCGTAAACACGTGATTAACACAGTGACACTTTTAGAGACCAAAGCTCAAATCAAAATAACTATTCATCAAATAATTTGAGAATATATAGAATTTCTACCAGTGTTTTTAAATATTGCACAATAATCTCAGTTATGCAATACAAGAAATCGACACACACAAATTGTGTATTATAAGACTTCGTTGCCTAAACCATGGACAAGTATTGGAAGATAATGCAAAATAATCGCTTATCAAATCACAATTTGTCAACTATGTATCGATTAGGATCATTTATCAGACAATATTACAGTGTATTCCTGGGTGTGTATTGCAACATTATTAATAATTGAAGGCTGAGAAATTGTCATGAAATAGTACGTAATTGGTAAGTAAAAATACATACATACATATATACATAGCCCATTGTATGATAATTACTACCTACCCAAATATCCCCTGGTTATTGACTAGTGCAAGCGACGAGTTGTTTTCTTTCTTGAAAATCCCGCCGCTCTTTAACAGGAGACAAAGAAATGAAATGGCCAATATGGCTGAAAATGTAGAGAAATTTGTATCAGACTACCATGATCATCTCGTTGTTTTAAACACTTTTGAAGTATATGAGAATGTTTTATATACTGTTCATTGGATTACAAATACTCTTCGAAAACTGATTATGTATGGAGTCTAAGTGATGGATCTAAATTATCTTACTGTCTGTTGTGCAATTTTGTAGGCAATGTCGCATGTAAGTGCATACATGTATGTACAATGGATGGAGGAGGAATGGATGAAGGAGAATTAAAACTTCTCTTCATCGTCTTTGTGCTAGCGTGATATTATTAATATCCAGAAGAGACTTCGGGTGGGGCTAAAATCAGAGCCTCCTATCGTAGCCATATGTCCCTCTATACAGACGGGTCGAAAAATGGAGACAAAATAGGAGCTGCCATTGCAACACCCCATGGTACCATCTTGAGCCGGTCACCGGATAAAATCTCAAATTTTACTGCAGAAATTACAGCATGCTTATAGCTTTGAACTACACTGAAACCTCTCAAAAACCAAATTTAATTATCTTTTCAGATTCTTTTTCCACATTGAATGAATTGAAAAATCTTAAATCTGACAACCCGTTAATATACCCGATGAAACATGATGTGCTCATGCAATCTTGGGAAAGTATTCCGCACTGTTGGCTGTCTAGTCACATTGTAATATATATATACACACAACTGTATATAAAAAAATTACGCTTGTGTATCATACATTATTACTGTTGACTATTGAATTGGGTCAGACACAATATTTATAAGATTCAATTACCATGGAAAATACCATTAAATATACATTCACAATGCACTAAAATTATATTACAATCGTACAAAAATATATTGGAATTTTACCTGATGTATTACCGGGTCCTGTATCTTTGTTCATTTTATTCACAGAGAAGGGGTAAGGGATGTACATCGGGTAGCTGGGCACTGAGGCTACTTTCGTCACCTTTTGGTAACCGCCAAAACCTTCATAGCCACTGTATCCCTTCAAAGGTGGGTACTTTACGTACCCTCCCTGACCGGTGTTTTCTCCGTAGCTTGTGCGTCTCCTGCTACCAGAGTACCCTCCATCACCATTGTATCTCGTAGCTGGATACTTGTCGTAACTTTTATCTTTACTATACGTATTCTCTTTCGAGTAGCTGTCTTTCCTATACGATGGCTCTGCGGCCACGTTTGTCGTCAGCGGAAGGCTAATAATGCTCACGATCGAAATCGCGGATACTGCTGATATCTTCATTGGAAAACTACTAAGTAAAAAGATGAAATCTTATGTCACAACTAAACGTGCTTTGGTCACCATGAAACAAAATAATTGTAAGATGGGTTGGGGGGAGGATTGTTTGTATGTTTTGTTTTTTTGGTTTTTGTTTTTTTCTTTGCTTGTTTATTTGTATTATTCGTTTCCTAGAGCTATCCTGCAATTTTATGCCGAATCAAAAATTGTTGCGACCGGCAGAATGTAAGTTTTGTTTACGTCAGATGTTGCAGTCAACATTATCTTTTACATTTAATCTTGAACTAGCAAATATCAGCTTCTGTGATCACAAACAAAGTTTTGAACAGGTCGGTTGATATTTGCCAAAGAATATACCAGGTGCGTATTGTCATGTGTAGAGCTATATATTTCTAGTATATTTGGAAGAATATAAATGTGTAGCTTATATACATTTTTCTTTAAGTGTTTAAAATGCTATATAGATACAATTTCAACTGTTTTCGTAGAAACGTGCGTGACTTAAGTCCATCCTCTTACCCAAAGGAAACAAAATGTCTCGGCTTTCGTCTATTAAGCAACGATATTGATTTTTTTTAAAATGGTTCTTTGACAATATTCACTTTAAAAGTCGGGATCCTTGCAGTTGCTTCTCCAAACAGGAGTAGCAGTTCATGCTTGTTGTGCGATATTTGACTGACATACACCACGCCCAGTCTTGAGATCAATTTCAACGTACAGGGTAAACTTTTGTAACTGCTTAAAAAGGTATTTGACATAAAATATATTTGATTTTCTGTGTATTGATTTATTCGTAACACATGACCTTTATGGCCGTTATTCTGGTCGAGGTCCTAATGAGCTGTCATGATCTCTAGGGCACAGTGTTGATTACTTTCCTGCAGTGGCATGTTATTTTAAATATTTATAAATACAGATGTACGATATACCGTTCTATGCAGATGTTAAATAATCTGATTTACCAACAAAAAAAAAAAAAAAAAAACACTGGAACTACTTTGTGTATTTTTCATGACCTTTGTGGGTATTCTAAGATGCACTAAATAAATGTATATAACTAACAGTATATGAAAAAAATAAAAATATGGGTATGTAATAAATGCAAAACTATGGTCGTTTTTTGTTCTTAATCTGGAAGGAACAAAACACATATGTAGTTTTGTGTATATATAATACCACATGCGGCAATGCAGTATCCCTTCTTGCATTTCCAAATTTAACGATTTTCAAACATAAAACAAAAGACATTTGGGACAACGGAATAGTTAAATGCATATATATTTATAAGAATTCATACCAAGTGCATCAAGTTGTCAGTCGTAATCTAAAAGAAGACAGAGTTTTACATCCTTTTGAAATGACCCAATACTTATTGCAACTAAAGGTCAATTTTCTAAAGCAATCGGTTGAACTATACAGAGTGAGTAACATATGTCACACATGAGCTGTGATAGGTGGAGAATTGTTATCTGCTCATGTACCAGTGTGAAATACCTACTTCTTATTGATTCATCCTGTGCTGCAAGGAGTCGCAGCCTTTTTTAACAGTCAAAACACTGTGTTTGATGGTCAGTAAGGTATCCAGGGATGGTCACCTGACAAATACTCTTCAAACGTCACTTGTCAATCAAGGAGCGTCAGTATCTATCAGGTGATAATCAAGGTCAATCGGCCAATTGATTCCGACAAGGACATTTCTCGAGGGCAGTTAATGTAAGACTGAGTCTAAGTGCGATCTGTTCCCTGCTCTGCCTCTAAATCCTGTCAGTTTTCTTAGCAAATATTAGTATCTACTGCACGCCACAGAGAAGAGGTTTAAGAGATACGATGATTATATCGTGCCGAAGCAAATAAAGTGCCTTGCCCAGGGACACACTACGGCAGAAGGCAGGATTCGAATCAGTATCCTTCTAATCGCGAGAGGTGCACATTAATCATTGAGCCACGACGGCAATTTCGCCTGAGATAAATAAGTATTGCACTTTCAACAGCATTAAATTCACGATCTCTTCCTCGCTGTAAATAATTCATGAAAGATAATCTAATTTGTAACAGATTTTAATCCTTTTCCATCATGGAAAAAGTTTGATTTGTCTTAGTTTTAAAACATTCTCTCGGAATACTTATGAAACATAAGCTTTAGTATTTTATACTTATTTATGTATTTATCTGTCGATTTCATCGTTTGATATTAATATTCAAAGAAACAAACACAACTAATAGTGTCAAACGATTCATTTAAATTGATAAGCTACAAAATAGGTTTTATATGTCCTAATTTCAAGAAACCATGAATAGCTAAAACTAAATTCTGAAATGAAAATGTCCTTCCTACAAAGATGATTTCAACATTAGCGTTACGTTCATCTTCAAATACTAACTTTTCTCCGGTCTTGTCTTGAATAATTGTTGGATAAAAATGATTCATCCCCTTGTAATTTTTTTTTTTGTATTTATTTTTTTTTTTTTTTTTTTTTTTTTTTTTTGACTTTCTAAAGAATCAACAAAACTGGCATATAGTCCAATTTCCAGCATTAAAATAAAATACAAACTTTGAATCCATTGTTCAAATGTGGTAAAGTAATTTTAGCTTGTGACTGTGTGTGCGCGCGCACGTGTGTTTGTTTGATCAGTATACAGATTTTTTAAAAAGTTGAAATAAACCAATCTAGACTGATTTTAAGTTTCTATTTGAACGTGACCATGGGTATCTTTAGCGATCAACAAGTGTTTGATGCACGAGTGATCCAGTGACATCTCTTCACCATGAATAGCCAGTGGTGTGCTGAAGTGCCATTTTTTATCATAACGCCTCTATCATTTTTTTTAAAAAGTATTTTGGATAATCCTTCAGATTACAAATTCTAAATATGTCACAAAATGGAAATGCAATATGTTTCATTGCAGGTTTGCTGGCAAGCTTATAAAAAATATTCCACAGAAGTAAAAACAACGGCTGAATATTTTAGTGTA
This sequence comes from Margaritifera margaritifera, assembly GCA_029931535.1. Taxonomy (NCBI): domain Eukaryota; kingdom Metazoa; phylum Mollusca; class Bivalvia; order Unionida; family Margaritiferidae; genus Margaritifera; species Margaritifera margaritifera. The sequence continues at coordinate 399,584 of JAQPZY010001641.1, forward strand.
ATTTAACATGCTCTGAATCCAGTCGTTATTTCTAAAAATGTCTCCAATTTTCTGGATATCTGTTCATGATCATGTCCAACCATGAAAACAAACTAATTCCTACATTAGGATCGCAACTGGGAATAGCGTGGATTTTCGGCAAATGATTTTTCTTGATATTATCTCAAAAAAATAATTATTTTGAATCTTTTGTTGATTTGTCCCACTTTCACCAGCATAAATGAATTTTTAGTCTAGAGTTAAGAAATTTGATTGTTCAAACTTTAAGTCAGATTTAAATTAAATTCATATTGCTGGCTTCCAGATTTAAGGATCAGCACAGTCTCCTGATCAATATATGAAATCCAGTGAAAAGGTGCAATGATAAGACCATGATTTTAGAATAGAGAGGTCTTTCGGTAAACAAAAGTTCGTTTTTGTTTGCTTGTTTATGTGTTTGTTTTGTTTTATGTTGTTTTCATCTTTGAAGGAGACAGAACAGACAGACAGAGTGAGAGACAGAGAGGAAAATTTGAAGCTTACCTCCGAGTTCCACAGCTGATACAAGAGGTTAGATGTAGTAATCTTTGTTCACTGATACAATTCGAGGTGTACGAATGCTTCAAGTAAATTTGTTGCTCGTGTCCTGTGGACCAGTTTTATATAGGTTGCGCTCAAGCGCAGTCAGATAATCTCGGTTTTTAAGGATCGTACAAATGTGGAATCGGCACTTATTGGAGAGGCTAACAACCTTTAGCCGCACTGGTAGCCATACAAATCACCTAAACTATGACTTGATGTTGATTGATTGTATGATCTATCGTCAGTTTAACTCGCTGAGGAAAGAGCGAGAAAGTTTATTAGAAACATCGCTTACCTGTCATTGCTCAAGGTGAAATATGGTACATAATTATGGCAGAGAAATCGGTCATGTTGGAGTTTACATTTTGCTACAAAAACTTTTATGCATACAGGTTACCAGTACAGCAACTTGATCTGGGTGCTTGTATCATGTCGACTTTGATAGTGGAAGGACATCGAATCTCGCGAGATCCGATTAGTCGAGCATGATCCGCTATCCTTCCGCTATTAAACGAGTTTTGATTTACCGAAAATACATTGAACGAAGACTGCTATTTATTATGTCACCAGATAATTGCCAAAGATCTCTTTTTTTTATTATTATTATGTTGCTGCTCGTGTCAGTGTATAAAGAAAATACATGATTACAAGATCAACACCAGATGTTGTAGAATAAATAAAACAAAGTCTATTTTATTGTCTATAAGATCTTTCGCCGGCAAAGAAAAAAATTCGGTCTAATAAAAACACTAAATAAAATCCACATTCAAAAGTAACGTCCGTTCATTCCTGTATTTTTCTATTTGATCTGATAATTGTACACTCTTGTAATGTTCATTTTTCCACTCTTGTTGATTCTCATTCGTATATAAATTCATATATTTAGTAATTCTCATATTTGTCCCTATTTTCGTACATTTATTGCTGTTTGTTTGTTTGTTCGTTCGTTCATTGATTCATTCATTCTTAAGACAATTTATCAACTACACACTTATCTGCACCTACGTCTATTTGTTCGTCCATTTCTTTGTGCATTCCTGTTGCCCGTTTCTTTACTAGAATTTTTTGCCATACAGATAAACTGGAGTGTACTAAAATTTTACAACCTGATACACAATTCTTCACTAGGGAGTTAGTGACAGGTGAAATTGAAAACAGAATCAGATTATCATTGGCAGCCTAAATAATATTTATTTCGAAAAAAAAATACATCTTCAGAAATATCTTAAGGCACATGGATATAATTAAAATGATACCGTCATCGTGGAAAACTTGTTAAAGTGTATTTGATTTTTTTTTATTTTTGTTGTGGAACAATAAATGCTCAGAGAATCTGAAGATATGAAACTATTTTTTTGTAATTATGCATAATAATCTGTATGTCTGTCTGTTTGTCTCTCTCTCTCTCACGCACACACACACACTGTTTATCCTATACAACCATGTTCCTTGAGAGAATAATGTAGAGATTTCTCTGAAATTGTATCTTATTCTCTAGATGAAAAAAAAGATTTATATTGAGAAATGCTACACCTGTATCAAGTTTGTCGAGAATGTTTAGAAGTCGACACAACAGTTTGACAAGTTTGTTCTATTTTTAATATTGTACTTTGTTTGTAGGGACTCCTATAAAGTTAATTGTTCTCTATGAAGATTATTATTTTAATGCAATTTATGGTCACTTTACTGATAAAGTGTTTTCGTATAAATCCTTTCAATGCAGGACGGTCAATAGTGACGAAAGAAGCATTCGTTTCAAATTTCTTTACGAGAAGCCATATTGTTCATCAGATGATATTTTTCAGTCGTTCTTTACAACACTGACATGAGATGAAAAATAATTTACCTTTGTTGAAACCATGTAAGTGAAAACGTATTTTTGTCTCTTTGTTTCTTTTTTAGTGATCAAGTAAATCAATCATTTCTTTTCGCAAATTTGCTGGTTATGAATTTAAGTTCTCTACAACTTCTTACGCCATTGAGGGTTTATATTTTTCTCAAAGTTTATTTATCAAAAAAACATTTTGCTTTCGCCTCAAACATTTATACATGCATTTCGCAATCCCTTTCACCGTCAAACCACGCATTATCCCGCTAGAGGTGGAGAGTAGAGGCAAAATGGAGATAAGAATGTGAAAGTACTGTTCGGCATCGTGCACAGTAGTCTGTATTCTCCACACCAGCAACAACGCGCTTCTCCAGTATCCAGACGAAATATCTGCTAATGTAAGGTCGATGAAGTAATAAATTCGCTACATATTACCTTACCGGGCTGTTCGAAATGTTATGAGCGGTTTCATGGCCGTCACACCATTCTGTAAACCCCTACAAATTTACGTATAACTTCTGATAGCCGTAACTTTATACGGAATACCAAATCGTTCAAAATTGATGAGAAAAAGTAACCGAGATCGAAGCGGAAAGTAATTAAGAGTGAGGGGGAGCTGGAGTAAACAATAGCAAGCTGGAGAAATCATATGGTCCACTGGAGAGATAATAGGGCGAGCTGGAGAGACCATAGGGAAAACTAAAGAAACAACTGTAGCAACCTCGTCTTTTTTGCCAAGCTAGAAAAAAGACATCGGATGTGTAAGGCAGATTTGCTTCCCCGTTTGGGCGGAAAACAAACAACTAAACAGCACAAAACTCTTGCACAACAACACAACAAAGAATTATACTCCTACGATCTGTTTGCTGAACATATATGAACTACATAACAGGTCAATTAAACATATTCAAGCTAAGAAATATATTATTCATTGTAGAGTTCTAAACCGTATATATACTATTGAACTTATCTGTACAAAATACAAGAGAATTCTCTTCTAATGTAAATATAGAATGGGTCCTGTTGCCGCGTACAGCATTCCGCATGGTGTATGTTTAGTACTGTCGGACGATTGTGACATGTTTATGTTTATTCACTTGGTCGACCGACTTACTGTGGCTTGTCAAAGTGCTGGCTGTAAGAGCTCACTTACCTCGTGTTTTCCGTATGTCGTTTCCGCCACGTGCCAGTATATAGAGTTCTAATTTTTCAGTGTAGTGACATTGCTTGCTGCTTTGTCGGGATGCTGTATCCTTTACAACAGTGATCTTTCAGCTGTAGGGTGAGTAATAATTGTATACATTATTCTATTCTTTACATAATCTGTGTTTGACATATAGAGTAGTTTGATACGTTGGATGATTCGGAATTTTTCCTAAATTTATATAAGGTCATGCAAATTTCACTTAACACAATACTATAAGATTAAATAATGCCTTTTTCAGTTTACATGCGTATTTTATCTAAATTGACAAGCTGGTTTGAATTAAAAATTCTGTATATACTAAACGACGAGAAGGGTTCTAGCCTTGTATAATCTCGTGTGGTTATTACTGTTGTAGATAGACTCATGTATGAACCTCGTTATCATATAATTCCATATAGCCAATAGCAACGTAGGACAGGTTTCATGTTTAACAAGGTCTTTTCTTGTTTACGCTTACATTTACATGTAAAAAAGTGTTCGTACTGAAAGACGCTCGAAGTTTCTGGCTCATGTATTACACAGTGCAGTTGTGTATAGTTCTAGCTGATTTATCGGGCTTGGTCCCTGAATATTGGTTGCGAAACCAGTGCTGTTATCTGTATGAAGTCATGTGTGACGCAGCTCAGCGTCTGAGGTATCAACGTAAATGAGATTCTTGCGGGTTCCTTTGCATACTGGGAGGAATACCATATATGGGATCCTTCTTTGTGTTACTTACTATTACAGTGCAGTAGGGCGACTTCACTTTCGTTGTATGAACAACGTGGTATCATAACATCCTGTCCGTTATTGAACTCTGTATTTTCATAAATTCATATCTGTTATGCAAACAATATAATTTCAAAAATTAATATGTTATGTGAACAGTAAAATTTCATAAATTTATATCTATTATTCAAACAGTATAATTTCATAAATTCATATCTGTTTTGATGGCACCTATTGGACTTGCAACGATCTGCAAAATCATATCTGCTATGTGAACAGTTCAATTTCAAACATTTATGTCTCATATGTGAACAGCATAGTTTGATAATTAATGTCATCAGCATAGTCACACAGTTTCAAATCCATTAGGTGAACCGTTTCATATCTGTAGAAGTGAACAAAACAGTTTCATATCTGTTATATTAACAGAATAATATTATAATTAATTTTTGTTATATGCACACTATAATTCGCATTGTTGAATAGGAAAAGTGTAGCCATTCCGTTACAAGAGCGAATAAATCCAGGAAACACATTTGGAAAGTGTCTCGGTATTTCATTTTAAATTCAGCGTGTCATTCGAGTGGTAGTATTTAGTGCACGTGTAGACAATTGTTTAATCTAAGTTGTGCATCAGATCAAAATTTGATTGTCCAGCTAGGTGGTGCCAGAATGTCCATAGTGATATACATACTCTTCGATAACCAGTTCCTTCTCTTTGAGATAGATGAAAAATTAAAGTTGTGCTTCTGTACTCTTAGTAACATGCGTTGAAGTCCAATAGGTGCCATCAACTATACTTTCTTCAGAATACACTCCAATGGCTTGCGGTCAGATTCCACTTTAATCTCACTGCCATGTGTATACTGGTTTACCTCTCCATAGCAAATGTAACCGCCGATAATTCCTTTTTTATCTGAGCATACCTTGTCTCTGCATCGGTCATTGACCTTGATGCATAATCAACTGACTTGCTGTCTTGCATCAATGCTGCACCGACGACATGATTTTGATGCATCAGAGCTGACAGTTGCTGGAATATTGACGGCAAAATATTTAAAAACTGGTTCAGAAATTCTTTGATTTCATCCAAAGCTTTCTGTTGGAACGTGTCACACACAAGTTATGTGCCATGGTTCAATAACGATCTGATTGGGTAAGTAGCTGTATACATGTTTGGGATGAATCTTGCTTGATAGTTTACTGTGTTCAAATGTCTTTCCACGCCTCTCTTATCTTATGGAGCAGGCATTTCGGCGATTTCTTTGATTTGCTCTAGGTCTGATTTTACACCTTCTGCCATAAGTGCATGTCTTATGTAGCATACTTACTCTTCTCTGAACTTGAACTTTTCCTTTTAAAAATGATGGTGTGTTCTTGACATCTTGCCAAGGCGGCTTTCATCTTGTGTCATATTCTTCCTTCGATCGATCGCACACCAGAACGTCATCAGTGTTGGTTTCTACGGCAGGTAAAGTTCACAAGTATTTGTGATATCCTCTTCTAGAACACTTTTTGCATGGATTTATACCGAAATGGATTTATGTGTCGTGTTGAAAGTTGTCAGAAACTGAGTTTCCTCATCCAATGGTATGTCGGTTGTCAAGACCATTTTTATTATATTTAAGTCTTGCGATCCATTGAATCCAGTTGTTGGCGATTGACGATTAATTACATAGGAGGGTAATTCGTTCCCCGTGCATATCAATGGGCACTTTTCTACCACTTTCAGTTTACCCCCTGTGTAGATGGCTATGGGAGCCTTTAGCTCTTTTAATTTCATCTGTCATTTTCTTGAAAATTGAATGTGGCACAATGTTGCCCTGAGAATCTGTGACAGTTTTAAACTTCATTGCTCTTCTATAAACATCAGTACGAAAACATTCATCTGACTTGTTTGTTTTTTGTTTGTTTGTTTGTTTGTTTGTTTGTTTTTGTTGTGTTTTTTTTGTGTTTTTTTGTTTGTTTTGTTTTTTTGTTTTTTTGTCTGTAATCCCAACATTGTCTCAAGATACTTATCTTTTTCTTCTGAATCATCTTTAGAATCTGATTTTTTATGAGAAATATAAATATGTATTTTTGACCGGTAGCGTTTCTTGAAATAACTCGTGCTTTAACACTTGTTACATTTCTAACCGCAGGTAGAGCAATTCTCCTAGTGTGTAGTGCCACATTTCGAGCACTGGATTTTTTTTTTTTTTTTTTTTTTTCCTTTTTTTTTTTTCCTTTTTTTTTTTCCTTGGCCTTGATTTTACGACTTTGGTTTTCTTGCACCTTTTGATTTCCAGCTACTTCCATAACTGTTTGACTTGCTTTTTTCTGATTTTTCAAGTACTCTGCAGATCGACGGGGTTTTGTCCAATATTAGTCCAATATTAGTTAGTCATCTCTGAGCAAATTCTCTTTAAATCTGGGTTAGTTCCACAGACGATTCTGTGTCTGATCCGTTCATCCGTGCGTGTGTCAAACTCACAATTCTTTGCGATCAGTTTCAATTCCGTGACATATTGGTTAATTACTCACTTCTTTGCAATATCCTGTTGTTGAACTTGTGTTGTTTAACCGTTATATTTTGTTTTAAGGTTACAATACTTTCCTACTTTCTTGAGTAGAGGTTCTACCTTGTCTCTCTCATCCTCCATAAAGTTTATGGTATTTTCTATTGCCCCTCCATCCTGATCAATGATTATGAGAATTTGGCACCTTTCTTTCTCGTCTTTTTTAGGTATATCTGATCCTATGAACTATTCCGCTGATTGTCTCCGCCTTCTCCATCGTTTCCATAAATTTCTATATCTGGAAAAATCCTTATCAGGAGGCTGTTGTAAGTTATCAATACTGAATTATGTATTCGTGTTAAATCAATGTATTAATTAAGGTGTAGGTTTGTTGTCATCAGCAAAACAAAAAGTACGCTTGCAGAATATTTCTCTGTGGTTGCTACCCAGCAAACAGCAGAATTGTCCATGCGTGGCGCAGAACTCTACAGGGGTATATAAGTGCTTGTCAGCGTCTGTGCCAGGACTCGTTCTAATTCTTGCGAAAGTGTTTACTATTATTTTTACTACGAACTTCATATAAGTCAGTGCGCAAAGGACAGTCGTATCATTAGAGCTAGGATTGCCCACGTCACCAGGGGATTATAGAGACCTCTTGGAATGTATGTCTAAATTTAACAGGGCCTTCATTCTCAGAAGAGTTTATTGGCTGCAAATAGTACAGTGAATTATTGAGTGGTCAACAAGCTATGTGTCCCTTAGTTTACTGTAGTTTTACTTCTTTATTGGTAAAGTGCACTTTAAGCCACTTTCACTGCTGACGCCATGCTATGTTTTGAATCAGTACTAGAATCCTGTGATCTAATCTATGTCTTTATTCTAGCTACAATGACTAAGAGGTAACCACTGTCTGATTTCAAGTAGATATAAAACAAAACTCTCGGACTCCAACAGCAAATTCCATTCCCATGCTCTAACTGTGAACTGATATTTTTAGGTGACCTGTGCTGACTCTATCACATCAATACAGTGGGACTGCCTACGGACTATACAAATTTCCACTCGGATAATAATTACTGAATAGATTTAGATATTTCACATCATTACAGTGGGACTGCCTACGGACTTTACACATTTCCACTCGGATAATAATTTTACTGAATAGATTTAGAAATTTCACATCATGTGTAATGAAAGCCAGTCCATGTCACGAAACGTTTTGGTGTATGGCTAATAATATGCCTTTGCTGGGTGGGTGGGGGAAAGATTAGTTGTTGTTTCGGCAGTGATTTTTTCTGTGTTCCTCAGAAAGATCGGATGTGTGGATGGGTGTGACTATGGCTTTGCCTACTGTGGTAATCAATGCTGATTGAGGGGAGGGAGATTTTTGTACAATTTTCGTGTAAAATACTGGTGGGGTACAAGTGAACGTCTTATGTTCGTAGATAATATTCTGTGTAATTGTATTGACGGAGTGGTCGAATTTCTCTATGCAGTATAATTTACGGTAACAGCACCCTGCCCCAATTTGAGCTGGACAGCTCGTGGAATGCTCACATACACCGACTGATATACGTACGGACAAAATCGTTCTTCTCGAATCGAATCAAACAAATAGTCCAATGTTTGCGATTTGAACCTCATAGATAACTGTCTTAGGTATAAAGCTAAGTAGTGTTGTTTAACAGAAAATGATAGTACTTTTTCCCAATTCTAGTGCTATTCAATTTTCTTGTTTTATTTTATTTCTTTTCTTTTTCGTTCTCTTATCTGATTTTTAATCACTGATAGAGTTGCCTCCACTTCAATCGCTCTCTCCCACTCCCTCTTTGTCTCGTAAAACAAAACACTCGCCTGGCTCAGAGAGATCTACGCAGATTGCGAGTCCGGTAAAGGTCTGAACATAAGATTGCTCCCGATAGGTGTCGCTCATTTCTTGCATAAGCGATAAATGTAAGCATATTTATAATGCACTTTAGTGATGATATAATCTATTGGTCAAAAAGCGAAAGTATTTTGTTGCTCAAATTGTTTGAGGATAAAAAGATGAACGCTAATCCAACTAAATTCCAGGGCTTAGCGATAGAACAGAAAACGTTTTATTAGAAGCCGACATTTGCTTTTAGGGACACATTGAAGAATCTGCAAAACATTACAGATATAATTGACTACCTATCAAATTTGACAAACACTGATCAAAACAAATAAATGTACGAAAACGGATTGAACGTTGTCTAGCACACTAAAGTAGAAAAGTCATATACCATGCATTTATCATATCAAACTTTAATTTTTGTCGCATGCTGTGGCATTTCTGAGGCCCAACTAACACTAAAATACTCGAAAAGCTGCATTTCAGAGCAGTCAAATTGGTATATAAAGATAACGATAGTACATATAAGGAACTGCTAACAAAAGCAAACTCGTGTATACTGTATGTAAACGGGCGAAGTCATATTATTATCGAAACTTACATGATTTTAAATGGCATCAGCCCTCCAAACAGCATTATCTTCTAAAAATATTCCTTAAGGTCAAACATAAATATGGTAAAAGTACCAAGATTAAAATCAGGTATGGTACAAATAGCTTTTACTTAAGTCTTAGCATATGCTTGGCAAGATGTTATGCATTCTTCTTAAAAATGGCGGAACTTGTTTAGTTCTTCTTATGCTTATGTTTCTTCCTTGCTTCAATTTTAGTTGCTTTTAATTATTGAAAGCTTTTAGTCCACTACACCCATTTCTGATGTTTATTCTGTAATATGTAGTCTTGTGTAGACATGTGTATGCTTGTGTGGATGTAAGTATGTATGAATGTTAATGTATGCCGTGCTCCCCCTCCAAAAAAAAAAGTTTATCTTTGCATGCATATATGTACTTTGTTAAGTTTTATGTAATTACATGTTACTCTATAGACTACTGTATTGATATGATGAATAGTATAATTACAATACCCTGTTAAATCGTTACAATTATATGTTAATGTATGTAATTACATGTTACTCTATAGACTACTGTATTAATATGATGAATAGTATAATTACAATACCCTGTTAAATCGTTACAATTATATGTTAATGTATGTAATGCCGTATTAAATGCATATAATGTATGTTTGTAATTTGTTTTGTGTATGAGTAATCCTGAATGTTACGTCAATTATTGCTTTAAATAGTCTGTAGTAAAAGCACAATAAAGCTTGTGTTTTAAATGTTGTAAGCATATGCACCAATTTAATAGTCTGTAGTAAAAGCTCAATAAAGCTTGTGTTTTAAATGTTGTTAGCATATGCACGAATTGTAAATAGTCTGTAGTAAAAGCTCAATAAAACTTGTGTTTTAAATGTTGTTAGCATATGCACCAATTTTAAATAGTCTGTAGTAAAAGCTCATTAAAGCTTGTGTTTTAAATGTTGTAAGCATATGCACCAATTTTAAATAGTCTGTAGTAAAAGCTCATTAAAGCTTGTGTTTTAAATGTTGTAAGCATATACACCAATTTTAAATAGTCTGTAGTAAAAGCTCATTAAAGCTTGTGTTTTAAATGTTGTTAGCATATACACCAATTTTAAATAGTCTGTAGTAAAAGCTCATTAAAGCTTGTGCTTTAAATGTTGTAAGCATATGCACCAATTTTAAATAGTCTGTAGTAAAAGCTCATTAAAGCTTGTGTTTTAAATGTTGTAAGCATATACACCAATTTTAAATAGTCTGTAGTAAAAGCTCATTAAAGCTTGTGTTTTAAATGTTGTTAGCATATACACCAATTTTAAATAGTCTGTAGTAAAAGCTCATTAAAGCTTGTGTTTTAAATGTTGTAAGCATATGCACCAATTTTAAATAGTCTGTAGTAAAAGCTCATTAAAGCTTGTGTTTTAAATGTTGTAAGCATATACACCAATTTTAAATAGTCTGTAGTAAAAGCTCATTAAAGCTTGTGTTTTAAATGTTGTTAGCATATACACCAATTTTAAATAGTCTGTAGTAAAAGCTCACTAAAACTTGTTTTAAATGTTTTAAGCATATGAACCAATTTTAAATAAAGTGTACTAGACTTAAACAATGAGCTTAAATCTGCGACTTTAGCATTTTTTTTGGTAAGCCTCGTTTTAAGAGTTACAGTCGTAGGTTTAGATCTCACATAGCCAAGCGCGACGTCTGATTAAACGAGAGCTGCCTTCACTAAGGCTAGCGTTAGATGGTATTATTCTAGTCCTTGGCTAACAATCTAACTGTACCGGTTGCCAGAGACTGCCCTTGGTAGCAAAAGTTAACGGTCGAAATAGGTAACTTTCTTCGAACAATGCGTGCCAATTTAGTTTCGCACGCAAAAGAGGTTTGCAACCTGATTCGCTGACAACTGAGTCACACTTCCTGTGCTCATGAGACCGCAGATAATTATCATCCTCCATATTAGTGACAGTATTGAACCTCCGTACTTTTTTGCTCATGATATACCGCGCCTATTGGTAAGTGATGTGTATTTGTTAATCTTTGAAGAACATGGTATAATAATTGGAAAACTCAGTGCTATATATTGAAAATTACCATGAGAGGTCGTTCAGTAGAGGCAACATGTCTTCCGCGCTGACAGTGCCTAACGCATTACTTACTGAACTCGGTCCAGGTCACTAGCTTCTACTCAGTCCCGATTACTCCAGCTTGCTCTCGCGTATTCCCGGTCGAACTCAATTATTTTCACTCTCTCTCAATTACTCTGATTCGTTCTACTGGCTTTCGTTTACTGCCAATCTATCTTGATTACTTGTTCTTATCAGTTTTGAACGATTAGTTCCATAACCTTAAGTTAATGGTGTCATTTGAATTTTCAGCTATATCGAAGGGAAAAATAAAACCATCAAACCACACATGCATCTCAAAATGTCACTATTGCTGATATCAGCAAATAATAATAATAATATTATTATTATTATTATTATTATTATTATTATTATTATTATTATTTCAGACACCGGTTACTTACTAAAATTATTATGTCGCTGACATGCTGAAATGATTAAAATCGCGAAATTAAATGACACTAAAATTTTATGATTTACAGCATGTTACCAAGGCATGAAAGGACCACTGTGTCAGTCTTTGATCTTCAAATCTTTTCCAATCATATTCTTAAATTTCTTTTTTTCAACAGTTGAGATAGATGTACGATATTTTACGCACGGAAAGCGATGGGACAAGAAAAGTGTGCAACAATTTGTACTTTTATAGGCAAATCTGAACTTTGCTTTTGAACTACCTGATGGAGTTCACGATTTTTTATTAAACAGGTTCACGATTCAGATTCCAAATAGTTGTAAAAGCAGCGATCTCATCAATGCTTTTATACACCGTCAAATTTAAAACGTTTTCAGCCATTGGCTATCTACAATTACCTTCACCTTAAATCTGACTGGCAATACAAGTATTAGCTGTAAAGCCACGCACGGACTTCAAGGAAATACATTACGTATATCATGTTGACTCGCCTCACTACTTCCTTAAGATTCATAGTAGGTCATGTATGTAAAGTGTAATCCACTATTAACCTTGAGGGTAAAAGTTCATGTAGCGATTCCAATTATCATCAGACTCATCACACCTGTGGATTTTTCAACAATGCTTTAAAAAAAATCATTTTTGAGAATTTTAGCTGTACATTTTCTGCGCAATTAATAAAATGTGTGTTTTCGGCAACAAAAAATGGTCTCTTTCTTTCCATTGCTGTAGATTATTGTAAGAGTAAGGAAATTGCTTGCGTTGTTCAATTTTTCGAATTTCCGGTTCTGAAAATTTGCATGTTGAAGTTTTCACATTGTTGCAATTTTCTATTATATTATTTAATTTCCTGAGACTAACTTTTTTGCAATATCGGAGAAAGTTGTGAAAAGTTACCCATGCAGAAATGTCCGTAAATAGAGTGAACAACCAACGTTTTGGGGGACAAAAGATGCATTAGTCATTTTACAAAGACATTTAAAACACATTAAACAAAACTGGTTAACAAATTTCTCAAAATTTAAATATAGAACGGTAGCTTTCCCCCTCCCCATCCCCTCCAAATGACTTGCAAATTATTCCCGAAAAACTGTTGTAGTCACCCTGCATCAGTATCACAGGATGAAACCACGAGAATCATTTCCTAGGGACAGAGTTGACAGGTCAAGAGCGTCGAAAGGACTTTTAGTTTGAGGAGGAGAATTTTTTTTCGGTGACGCAGATTGTCCCCAAGAAAAGAATTTTAAAACAATCAGGACAAAAAATGTGCCTTCTTGTGCATCATAAGTTGTATATATGCAATTATTTATGAGCAGAATACTAAACATATTGGGTAGGCGATCGCCGCCATTGTTCTGACACCCTTTAAGGTTAGCATGGTACCATGCTCTTCTTTTCATTTATTTTAAACTCCTTTCGTCAAAGAAAATAAGCCAGAATCCATACATTTAGCATACGGGTCTGAATTCTGTGTGATAGGTGGTAGGATTTGGTTTACTCAGATCTTAATCCAGTCCCATGGCATAATTGTTAACTCTAGTAATTTATGTTTTATTTAATATATAGCTTAGAAAAGTTGGTAAATTGATTTTGTTATTCTATGATGTGACATATATCTCTCAGATACAAATAACTCAGTTTAATGATTGTATATACTGTCCAAATTAAGTCAGCTTTAAAGACAAATGCCGAGTCAATCATCTTGTTACATGAATGAATAGCGACTTATTGGTCAATATCCGTATTGACGTCGAGAATAAATTATGAATAACAGATTAGTGAATGATTAAAAATGTGTGTACAATTATTGGGGTTGATTGTTGGAGTTTAGAACCCACTTGTACCAATATGTAAGAAAGCTGTGGGGCCATACCTCCCTACCCGCCCCCCCCCCCCCCCGCTCTTTTACAAGTGACATTAAATTTGTACAACCTTGACTGGAATTTTCGACAGTGATGTGTGTCACTGTGTTTAAAATCTTAACACTTAGTTGGGTTTTTAATAGCACTTTGAGTACATTACTGACTATATTATACTGAGGTAGTGGCAGCTAAGAACCTTTCCCAAGGTCACACCAGTAATATAGTGCGACGATTGACAGATAAACGGGAATCTTGTGGTAAATAGGGGGGGGGGGGCGGGACTTCTAGAACCAAACGGGAAATATCTATTAGGCCGCCATTGTTTTATGTCGATTTTTTTAAATTTTATTTTTATTTTTTATTGTAGCGTTTATCATGGTTAGTACGATTTGGCGGAGAAATGTAACATGATGTGTATGTTAGAACTCTTAACTTAAATCATATGAGGGTCTGCGAGTTATAGGGACAATGGAAATTATCATTAGAACGCCATTACAGAAATGGCACTTGCGGGACAATGGGAAATTAACATTAGGCCGCCATGTTTGAAATGTATAGTAGGAAAAAAAATATATTGTCTAAAAATTGGTTCATAGATTTTTTTCACAGGTTGAGTCTGTTTGGCTTGAAATGGTAACAATGTAACCGGTTGTGTTTGTTTTTTGCGGGAATACGTAGTTTATAACTGAAATGAATATTACGTCTTAGGATTTTCATGTGGGAATGAGTCTGTCTTGCTTGAAATGGTAACAATGTGACAGTTTTTGTCTGTTTGGCGGGAAATAGAAATTTAAGATTCTAACTAGAAAAATTGTACCTATGTGACAGCCAGTATATTTTGCAAAAAACAGTCACTTTAAATTTGGCTGACTTAAGTTTTTGCTTTTCAGTTTTGGTGTCAATTTCGGCCGCCTTTTTGTCGGTCAGATGTATTGTTGCCCGAACAAATAGTTCAGTGTGTCTGTCCTTTAATAGAAATTTAACATTGAGGACCATATTTAAAACCAAATATTATATATTTGGTTTTAATTATGGTACTCTATACTCAAATAGGCCACTTGAGGGCAGAAGCGTATTCCTATGTTAAATAGGGTTAAATGATGCTAGAGCCAAACTGGAAATTAACATTAGGCCGCCATATTTTATGGCACTTGGGGGACAATGAGAAATTAACATTAGGCCACCATTTTGTGGGATTATGGGGACAAGGAGAAATTAACATTAGGCCACCATTTTGTGGGATTATGGGGACAAGGAGAAATTAACATCATTTTTGTGGCATAAGAGATTCTAGGGACAAGGAGAAATCTTATGTAACATTTGTCCATAGGTTAAACATGATGGGTTCTTACGGGGACAAGGGGAAATTAACATTTGGCCTCCATTTTTGTAGAATTCTGGGGACAAGGAGGCATCGTATGTTAGAAATGTCCATAGATTTAACATGATGTATGATTATAGAGACAAGAGGAAATTAACATTAGGTTTTTTTTTTCGCACTTGGGAGAATATGGAAAATTAACATTAGGCCACCATTTTGGGGGGATTATAGGGACAAGGAGAAGTTAACGTCAGGCCTCCACTTCTTTCTGGCATTAGAAATTCTGTGGACAAAGGGGCATCCTATGTTAGATATATCCATAGGCTAAACAATATGGGTGATTACCGAGACAAGGGGAAATTAACATTAGGCCAGCCTTTTGTGTAGGATTATAGCAACAAGGGGAAATCGTATGCAAGAAATCTGTGCATAGGTTTAACATACACCATGGCTGAGCATTACACATTGGCCTACTATCCACTATTCCCACACACGTACTTAAGAAAAGCGAACTGACTTACTTTTTGCAAATACCAAAATATCATTTATAAATCTTTTATGAAGTTCAAAAAGGGAGTTTTTGAATTTTGGCTATTTCTAAATTTAAAGATTCTAACACAAATATTGCGTCCTATACTGGCAGTATTTGTTTGTTTGTTTGTTTTGTTTTTTTGTTGTTTTTTTTTTGTTTTTTTTTTTTGGGGGGGGGGTGTTTTTTGGGGAGTCAATATCAAGTTAGGCAAATGTTTTCATTGATCAGGTTTGATAGAAAGTAAAGAAAAGCCACTGTAGCTTGATAAACACATTGACCTTGGATATAAAGTCGGGCAGTGTACTTTTTTTTACAGATATATCTTGAAACTTTGACCTATGCGCAGAGTGTTTGGCACAAATTAGAGTGCTAAGATTTCTGGTCATAATGCAACATTTTATTCAGATAGAATATATAGCTGCCTTATTTGTTTTGCTTGATAAATATATTGGCATAAAAGTACATCGAAGTGGGAGAGAGAAATAGGTACATTATAAAATGTGTGTGAATATCTTATTCATACGAGAGAGAGAGAGAGTTTAACATGGAGACGCTATTCTATTTTCTTGCGCATAGTGTTTAAAGAGAGCGGGAAAGAGTGAGATCAACTCCATGATTTTCCAAACAAAAATGACCCTTTTCACAGCCTGTCTAGATCTGTGTGTATATGTGTGTGTGTGTGTGTGTGTGTGTGTGTGTGAAACAGAGAGAGGGAGAGAATTTAACATGAAGCGGTTTGATGTCTCAGAGAGAGAGAGCGAGAGAGATACATTATAAAATGTGTGTGAGTATCTTATTCATATATTTTTTTATAAAAGAAAAGAAATCAAGACATTACTTTTTATGGTTTATATTCCTTTTGAATAAAATTACAACGAAATTTAAAAAAAAAAACATTATACAAATCCCACCGGATAATCCCTTTTATATGAAGAAATAGTCAGAAAGCTGCCACTAAGAATCTGCAGGTAAACGAAATCCAAAGAAATGTAGTCAATAATACACATGTCGTCCAAAAAATCAAAAGTAAACATATCGTCTTGTGGAATCCGATCATTGTAAAATATCACATGACTGAACTGAATAGATACTACAACATTTGATTGCCAGTCGTCGAGGGAATGTAATAAAAAAAAGAAAAATTTCTCTATTGTAGTGCAATTTTTTTTTTTTTTTTTTTATTATTATTATTCATCAATTTCTTTAAAAATTTCATTAGCTTCATAAACGGACTGACTTCATCTTACGTAAGGTGCAGATTAAAATCGCTTCTGTATTGGGTAACGTTCAAAATTCATTTGAGGTAGACCGAGGTCATAAGGTATAAAACAATTTTTTAATTAATGGGTATCATAAACTGACCGACTTTTTTTCGAATGTTACAAAACTCGTGCCTTACATGTTGAAGACAACTTAGTGCAAAATATTACTGTTGATATTTATTTTTAGTTACATTTTTCAAACTTAACGCAGAATTTACCTGTATAAAGTTGAGATATTTTCTGGTAAAGTTGTGAATTTAAAGACGCCCAGTGCAAAATATTACTATTAAGATTCAGTTTTGGTTACATTTTAAAACTGACGATTTTGGAATGAAGATAAGATTTTTCTTGTGTTGTAATATTTGTTGGTTCAAATGGTCAGATTTTAGCGTTAGCTATGATTTCTTGTGCTGTAAAGTTTTGATTTAGTGCAAGTTTTGAAAACTGCAAAAGTCACATAACCAGCACAAACATATGGCTGAATATCGACAGCTGATAGCTTCAATGAATTGAGGTGGTATGATGGCTATGCAGTCCTATGACAACGGTAGTTTTGTGAACTCAAACTGAGCAAACTGATTCAGGCTCTTTTATCATCACCTGCTCAAATATAGTACAAAGTACTGTTAATCTAAACATTATTTATCCACCAGTTCTGTAATAAGATACCTCAAATGTTAGGGCTGGAGGTACATACATTGTGTAGCAATATTATTTTGGTCATTCACATTTTCAGTCTATTTGTATAAACATATGTATATATACATACATCATTTATATTTGTTATTTTGTTTTATTCCACACTGATGCCGAAAGACTAAGAAGCATAAGTTTACACTAGGTAATTATTTCTTATTCTATATCATTGTAATACTTAAAAATATATCTTTTTATATTATTATTACTTTTCTGTTTTATTCCTGTTTTCTTTTTACATTCTTTGATTGTATGTGCATTGCAAGGCATAGCACTTGAAATTTCCTAGCCTCTTTTATTCCGTATATATCATTGTAAAGTGTCCTAAATTTTAAATTAATCTGTCAGAGTAATTTAAAATTATTAAATATAGTTTTACATAGAGTATATTTTTACAACATATCCCTTGGTAGGTATAGTAAAGTCAAACTGAATCTGACACTGTTCTTAACCATAATAACATTGGCACATTGAAAGGTATTATTAACTATTTATTTATCACTTTAATTTATATATCTACATGTAAATTAGAAAATGTATTAAAATTCATCCGATATCATGTAAGATGCAGATCTAAAACTTAGAGAAGTACAATAAATTATATTAACTGACATTATCAAATAAAGATCATAGAATGACTTTTTTTTAAAATTGGAATGTGTTCAGAGAACAAACATACCGATGCCAATATGGTAAACTTAAAACAAAAAGTAAAGATGTAACATTGTATTCTTAGGTCAGTTGAGGACCATAATCCAGAATTTTCAAGGGAACAAAAGGTGAACATTTAATTTGTCATAGATCTTGTAAGCCGATAAAATTTTGTGCTAAAGCAAACTTTGTGATGAAAAGATAATCTTTCTAAGTCAGCAAGCCATTTCTTGGTCACATTTTCACATGAAATCTTAAAATAAAACTTGATTTAGTTCTCCTTGATGCTAAACTCGCACCAAATTTGATTGCAATCACGAAGTTCTTTGCAAATGAGCTAGAATTAAATGTATGCTGCATGAAACGGATATGGACAACGCAATGTGGTCCCTTCGTAGGATATGGCAGCACAGTGGTGCAAATACATTAACGGTCTTCAAGTTTACCGGAAGAAAATATCAAACATCGTATGTGCATTTTTATTGAAGCTAGACATTAAATGTATAGTATTTGAGATCTAAAGTATCTACTTAAACCTACGATAGCATTAAGATATCTTTTTTAACCATATTTACACTTTTCAGAGCATAAGATGTTTAAATATCAATAAAACCAGTTGGTGTGCGTAAATTTTGATTGCATGACAGTGTCATATACAATTTTATTAGTAAAAAAATCGAAATGCTATCAGTAAATCCATGTTTCATGAAATGTTCCATAGTGCAGGAATAATAAGTATTCGTGAAATATTTCATAGAAAGTCACTGGATTTCTTTTTTAAATCTTTGGATTCTTTTCAGAAATTAATCCTGAACTATGTCTGTAAATATGGCGTCGTTGAAAGACCTGCAGTTTTCTATCCTTGATGGGGTATGCTATGCTCCATCTGAAGACTTTTTAAAACTACTTAAAGACAACTACTTAAAGACAACTACTTAAAGACAACTACTTTAAAGACAACTACTTAAAGACAACCATACTAGGACCTTTAACAAGGAATTGTGTGTTGCAAATGTCCTGAGAAAAACAAAGGAATACAAAAACTCCGACAAAGTAGTAGATGGCAAAACATATTTTATATTATCAGCAATATTACATTATAGCTTTGCTCTTGAATATATCATTTGTAAGAACATTGTATAAACTTTGTGTTATAAACAGAAAGTAAAGAATATGATGGAACAATTCAAAATGTATACAAAACTGTGGATTATGGTAATTTGAAGGTTACATACCTTGAAGAACATCTATTGTCAGAATTTAGAGTCGAAGAAGATATTCCAACCCTCTATAGTGAATATAGAACTCAGTTTTCTGCCACGGAATGGAATAAAATTTGTCTCTTTGAGTACCATATAGTCGCAGAGATCAAGACATTTCAAAAACATATGAAGATGAAGTAAACCAAAAATGGAGGCTTTATGCGGATAGAAAATTAGCTCATGGACTAAACAATGCAGTTGTGACTGAATCAAGCGGAACAATTTCCGAACGCAAGCAGAAAAAGTCGGTTCCAGAAAGACTGCATGGCATGCACATTTTCACAGGCCATGACCACTATGCAGAGGTAATAGAGGCTGCAGTGTTGACAAAAGTAGATCTCTTCTACCATGGCCATATAAAACTGGTATCTTGTTTTTAATGTTCCCCCTATTGTAAGCACCAAACCGGTATTCATGTCTTTGTGGAAGTTAGGGGGATTTTGATTCTGTTACAAACGTTGCAGGCCTAATCAGATATGTTTTGTTTAGTGGCCATAATGCATTCTGCCCAAATATTGTATTCTTTCGTGCTGGTGGTCTTGAAAAATACAAACTTGGAACAAGTTTCGGTAGATTTCAAGTTCAAGATGACACCATACTGGGTAAGCTTCAAGAAAAAAACATATTGTCTTTGAAAGCAAATTAACTGGACATGTCTCAGCTGCAACAGATAAAGAAAGTGTGGGCACTGCATGTGAGAGAACGCTTTCATACAAACCTCTGCACTGGAAGACATATAGTTTGTGAGAAGAGTGGCATTTACTAGTGCAAATAATTCTGGAAGGCTTCATTAACCGCAAAAGCATCAAGAAGGGAAAGAATCCAGTGAAATTACTGAAAACAAAGCTTTTCTAACTGTACCAGGCGTAGGAATCATTCAAGACAGTGATACATTGGAACTTGCAATGCGTTACCACAACAAAAACACTGTGTTTGACATAACATCTGAAGCAGAAACAACAAGAAGCTTAAGAGAGGCAGAGAGATTGTTGAAAGCAAAAGCATAACCTGATCTGTGCTATTACAACTCCTATATTAAGCGCTACTCAATTTTCTATGAAACAGAAAATGGAGTGCACCAGATGATAACTAGGATAAGAGATTGTCTTCTGATCTTGATGATGGACAAACTTGTAAGATTGACACACAAAAGTGATTCCAATCCTGGTGAAAGTAGATCACTTGATTTGTGCACATTGCCACTAACCTTAAAGGGAATACCAAGGACTGCTGCCATTGTAAGAACTTGGCATGCTGCTGAATGCAGATACAAAAATGCCTTTGTATGCAGCCGTATGAAAGAAATTGAGCTGACAAAAGATGAATGATGGATGTGCATTGTAGAAGAATTCCCAGATGAGCCAGGCGTTATACAGAGGCATGAGCGGTTGCGAAGATGGTCGTTTATAACTTGATGGTCCAAGATTTCAGAAGGTAATAATATCACTCATTATTAGCTTAAGTTGTAATAATATTGTTATTGTATCAATCATGTTATCTTCAATTTATAAAAAGTGACAACTATAAAATGAACAAGAAAATTAAAACTAAAACTGCATAAGTTTACCTGCAATTTAGAGGAAGGAATGATCTCCATTGTAAAAAAAAAATAGTAAAAGCTCGATAATCATTTGATTTAGCAGAGATTTCAGAAAATGGAACAAGAACATGGGTTGATTGATTTATCATTACCCCAAAAATTGATTGGAAAATGCCAGATATAATATGCATTATTTGCTCTTCCTTAACACTTTCAGAATTATGTGGAGTGTACCGATCAGCACAATTTCCTGCTGGGGATCACAAGGAGAAGGATGACATAACTTCTGAAATGCTGCCTGCTGGTACTTCAGAAGTAGGTCAAGCCGATCTGAGTGATGATAGCATGCCACTTCATGAACTTGAATAATTATTCATCATAATGTGTCTAGATGAAACAGTTGACATTTCAACTGCATCGGAGTCTGAAGATGAATTAGACAGCAACTTCAATGTATTAGAGTTTGAATTTTAAGAAGAAAAATATGTGCAGGTATTAGCAGTTGTTGCACAAATTCCTCCAAAAACAACTCCAAGATAATTTATCAATGACGAAGCTTCTTTGCATCAATATCTTTGCATAAAGGGCAGCGTGGATGTCTGGAAAGATACACCTGAACGACAAAAGTGACATTACTTCATCACACTGCTAACTCACAGAAGAATGATTTTAATATAAAGTATGAGAGAATTGTGACTTTTAATCAAGGCAAAAAGGGAAGCCTCTGTATAAAACAAAATCGTATTCCTATGCTACATTTATCACAGTCTTCGTAAGGGATGAAAATTTAGACTTACACTGCAGGGACTGAATATAACAAGTAGATAAGGAAATATTTGTGTAAAGCACATATTTAATTTTGCATTTGAATGCTAGTAATATGTTTCTTTTTTTAAAGGATGGTGAGGCGGGTGCTAACACTGAAGCATATATTCCGCATGATCATGATGGCTCAGACTTTGCTGATGCTGTGGATGAGGAAGCAACGGATTTGAAACCAGTTAATGGAAGATGTATCGTTAGAATCACAAAACCATTTCGACGAGAAGCTGCCACATATTGATAAACGTACATGTGACCAAGTCCAGATAGGTCCTGAAGAAGAGCACGTGTCTGATTTAAATGATTACAAGTATGTTGCTGGTGCTGATAATGAGGTGAATGTAGTCAATGCATTTGTTAGTTATTTTGGATTTATGCAATTTCGGCCTCCTCCAATTTTATGCAGACATCCAAAAACAGATACCGATAAAGATGATGATATATACAAGATAAGGGAAGTTCTTGGTGGTGTGCTATTGAAAAGTGGAAACCTAAAACCAGAATATGCAGTGTGGGAGATAATAATATTGTTTGGTCCAGATAACAAGATTGGAAAAAGTCTGATTTATCTTATGAAACTAAATTACAAGTATAAACGTTTTCTCCCAGAATTTCCACTTCTCCACCTCCGAAAATCAAACATCACCAACCTCTTTGCTTCCTACAAAGAAGCAGGTCTCCTGCAGCCGTTATATTGGCGATTTGCAAGCAATGCTTCAGATTTCCTTGGATGATCTGACTGAAAAGCTGCAAAATGCAAAAGTGGTCTCCAAAAGGAAGAGAAACATTGCTGAAACCCTCAGAAAGGACAGGGAAGGAAGAAAATGTTTACATCAACACCAAAGTAAGCGTATTTACATGCAATCTGCTTATCATGGCAAACTAATAGAGATTAGTTCTCTATTGTTTTTTTTTTTCAGTGTCATTGATGGGCCGTCTCAAATTTAATATAACATTTTCCTGTGAATTCTCTATAATATCTTTTATTTAAATCCAAATTCAAAACAGTAACTGACATTGATAAACACAAGTGTACTCAATAATCACACTGTGTAGCATATGCCCCAAGTATGTCTTTCGGTGATTGTGACTCTTTTCAAACAAAATATCAGGTTTACATGGGACACTAATAAAATATTTGTAGTCACCTAAAAACGATCACCTAAAGGTTTAAATGGTTCTAAATACCACTCGAGCATTATGGTCACCTACTTGGGATAATTAAAAGTTTGTTTTTGCCACTGCTTGAGGATGACAAATGTTATATGCAGTGAAACTCATCGTGTATTGTTATTTTCTTTCATCTCTATGAAACTAGATTAAGAAAATACTGAAAGTTTGTCTGTGCATTATTTGACCTAAATTAGTATTTTATTTTCTGAACAATAGAATGTCAGACTTACATCTTTTATTTTTTCGGGAAAAGTTCTTCCCTACGAAAGCATGAACTAAGAATGTAAAACATATCATCACCAAAGACTGATTTTAATTACTGGCAGGAAGTTTGTACTGTTTCAAATGATCTACATATTGTTAACTGTGAAACTGGTGTAAGGTTTTGTGAAAATATACTGTTAGTAAACATGATTTTTTTCAATATATGTGAGAGTAGGTGAGAAAAATCCTAATCCATTGTATATGTGAGCTGGTTGTGTGTCATTCTTTCGTATGTATATCCACCAAATGTATTTTGTAATATCACCATTCATGCATTGTAGTTTGATATTATGATTAATTGGACTGAATTGTAAAAGTGCTTTTTTTATTTTCTCAAGATATAATCGTTCTCTTAATAATGAATTGTTTATACATTAAAATTATAAGACATTATTGGTTATGTTTCCCGTTTCAACATCTGTTTATATCTCTAAATATTCTCCGAGATAAGAAAATAAAATAATTTTGGTCAGGTTTTTTTGTTGTTGTAGCCCTCACAGTTAATTTTTGGCAAGCCTGCCTTGGTAGAAGCTCGACTTATTGATCACTTTAGTGTCCGTGTGCGTGTCCCGTGTCTGTCCATCCACCCACACCCTAGATTACAGTTAATGCTAAAGCTGCTTGGATTGAGCTAAATGCTGAAGTTGTTTACTTTCTAGTTAAATAAAAAAAGCTCAACAAAAAGGGTGCATCACGTTTCTTATCTGTACGAGTTTATTTGATACATGGATGCAGACTAGATGAGCTCAGACTAATTAGTAATGTCTGTATGATTCTGTCTTGACCAATGATTGTTATGCAATTAAATCTATTAATCACTGACAATACATTTTGCAATATTATCAGTGCCACAATACCTTCCTCATTTATAAACTCCCTCTCTCTCTCTCTCTCTCTCTCTCTCTCTCTCTCTCTCTCTCTCTCTCTCTCTCTCTCCTATACTAGAATCCCTGCACAAAGACTTTCTATCCTCATGTGTGGAGGTATCTTGTTACAGAGCTGGTGGAGAAAAATGTTTAGATTAATAGTACTGCGTAATCTTTTTGACAAAGTGATGATAACAAGAGCCTGAATTAGCTTGCTCAGTTTGAGTCGACCAAACACCCTTTGTCATAGGACAGTATGGAAAAAAAGGAGATACATTAATGTTTATACAAAAGTACATGATGGAATCCTGTGTAAACCGAACACAATCTACTGGAGAAAAAAATGGAAATTACCTTCGTTTTTTCTTAGACAAAAATTATTCTTATTCAAAAACATTTACACAGGTATGCTGATGCTAAGAAAGAATGCTCTTCCATACCCCCAAGTACAAGTCATCCACAAGGTTTAGTAACTGTAGATGGTGGAGAACTTTAGCTATTGTGCGAAAATGAAATTGGCAACAAACGGATGGACGGAAATCATAACATAATATTGCGGTGTATCAAAAGGCTGGTGTAATTAAAGTAGGCCACTGTGACGTGCATTTCCCTGTGGTGGTACAGAATGGTGCAATGAACACTTGATTTCATGTGGATGCCATCTACGCAACTGGAACTTTGCTAAGAGGACAAAGCTTTGATACTGTAGTTAACCTGTCAACAACAAAGTCATTAGTGTACGAAAAGTGAGTCACTGTCACCACCTGGTTTACAATGGATACAAGAAACATCCTAACCAAGTTCCATTAATATTGCATACCTACAGTTGGACATTAGCCAGCAAGACCAAAATCGACACCGGGGTGGTTTACAATGATGTAATAAACAATCTGACCAAGTTCCATCAACGTACCTTGCCTACAGCTGTATAATTACTTGGAAAACAAAAGTTACACTTGGTCTAATAAAGTTATTTGTGTAAAATAATCCGCGATTACATAGATCACCTCTACAAAGCTTTTAGTAGTCTCCAGTCGCCATTGTAAGCATTAATTATCATACTGACAAGTTCAGAATAAAGTGATCTTGACAACGAAATGTTAGCCTCTTTTCAGATTTTTTTGTTTTTTTTTTTGTTTTTGGCAATTTGTTCTTCGCACATTTTACCCAAAACTTGTGTGGTCATGAGCTAAATGCAAAGAATTAATCAAAGCCAGTAAAAGATTCAATATAGGTCACAATCATGTTTTTTTATTGTAATGTGTGGTAGTAACAGAGATGCATATCTTCATCAATTTCAAGATTATAGCATGAACAATGCCTGAGAAGTGATCAAACACAAAATTTAACTCAAGCCAGTGAAGTGTAAATTATGGGCCATAATGTTTTACTTCTGCAATGAGTACTACACTCATCAAGATGTATCCTCTCACCCAGTTTCACGATTCTAGATAGGACAGTATGTACACAAGAAACCAAAACCTATGTGTTCATGAGGTAAATGCAAAAATGTAACCTAAGCCAGTAAAATGTAGGTGAGAGTGACCTTTTTCATATAGCTGTAGAACTAAGAGAGATGTACACAATCATCTAGTTTAATGATTTAAGCAAGATTAGTAAAGTAACAAAATTTAACCCAAGTCTGTGAATTGTAAAATATTGGTCACAGTGAACTACTTTGAAGATGAGGGTGTAGTACTCAACAAGATGCATTCTCTTGCCATGTTTCATGATTACTGGTATAACTATATTATACAGGAGATAAAAAAGCCTACGAGGTCATAAGCTAAACACAAAAACAGAACCAAAGCCAGTAAAATGTAAAATGTAGGTCACACTTACCTTCTTTTCTTGTATGGCTGTGGTATCTATCAACAGAGATGTATATAATTATCTAGTTTGATGATTCTGGCATGAACAGTGCAAGAGACTGAAGCCAAGTCTGTGAAGTATCACAGTTGTGATGAGGGTGTAGTACTCTTCAAAACGCATCCCCCTCACCAAGTTTCATGATTCCAGTACAATAGTTGTACATGGAGTGTAAAAGACCTATTGGGTTACGAGTTAATTGCAAAAAAGTTGACATAAGCCATTAAAATGTGAAATGTAGGTCACCATGATCTTTTGTTGTAAGGGTGTGGTAATATTAGAGATGTATACAATCATATAGTTTGATGATTCTAGCATTTAAAGAACTCAAGAAATAAACTTAAAACACAAAATTTAACCAGTCGGTGAAACACGAGTAACCTACTTTTGCGATGAAGGAGTAGTACCAACAAGTTTCATAAATATACGTATAACAGTACATGTATATATACTGGGTGCACAAAATCTATTTGGTCATAAACTAAATGCAAAAACTGAACCAAAGCCAGTAAAATATGAAATATTGGTTACGGTGACCTTTTGTGGTAAGGGTGTGATACTAATAGAGATGCATACAGTCATCTACCAGTAGTTTGACGAGTCTGGTATGAAGAGCTTGAGAAATATTCATACAACACAAAATTCAACTTAAGTCAGTGAAGCATGAAATATTATTCACAGTTAACTTATTTTATGAGGATGTAGTACTCATCAAGATGCATCCCCTCACCAACTTTCATGATTCCAGGTATAATATTTATACAGTGTGCAACACCAACCCCAATGTAAACACAAAAATTTAACCAAGAATATACAACTATGTACATGTACAAAGCCAGCCTCCTCAGTCTCATCACCAGTGGGTAGTTGTAATGAATTCCACCCCACACTGCTGCCTATGACCTTAGAAGAAAGAATGGTTGACATATAGCGAGGGTGTACATATGTTTATGCTTTTATGTGTGTGGATGCAGAAGCTGGGGTAGTACAATAGCTCTCCTCTTCTTTGTAGAGGTGAGCCAGAGGTAATTCACAGTGACCTACTTTCCCTGGGGTGATTTGGAATGATGTGAGGAACACCATATATAAGTTTCTTGAAGAGCTAATGTATACAACTGTCAGCAGTGGCAGTAGCCATTGTCCATACTGCCTCCTGCACTTGGTACAGCTGAACTAAACAAAATGGTAGTGTGTGCAGCTAAAGCCTAAGTCACTTATCAGTGGTGAGAGAGAGAGAGAGAGAGAGCGAATGCTTACAGATTTATATCAATCAATAACCAAACAAGTTTGATTTTATTATGCCAGATGTATGCAATAAAGAGTTCTGTGGTGCAACAATTACAGTAGTGGAAAAGATGACTTCAAAATGGTTTTATTTTTAAAACATGTAATTTATAACAACAGAGGAAACAAAATATTTAGTTACTTGCTTTGCCATGGATGTATATCTTTAAACATGTCAGCATAAACATCAGCAAACAATCTGAGGTATAAATAAATGTACCAATATCAGAAATTCAGGGTCTTAATTAAACAAGTTCCCATTTTGCAAAATGAATTCCTTTTACAAAATTCTACCTCGTACATCTGGTCCCCTTTTGGGTAGAAGTGGAAATATCACTAATTCTATAGTAACTGCTTTTCTCAAAGCAATGACATTTAAAGCTAGACACAATCACATGTTAAACTTGGAGGCACTTTTTGCTTTTACTCTTCAGCTTAGTGAAACATTTTTCAACACCCCTCCTTCTTGTACAATCTAGCACAAAGCAAAAAGCTATTTTGATTTTCAGGGCTTCGTCAAAAGATAAGAAATGAAGCTGTAAAAAAGAAGTTGCAGTAGCTCAGATGGAAAAATGTTAGATTTGTAACCCAATGGTTGCAGGTTCAATACCTGCCTAGGCCAACCAGAGTTGGGGGCTTCAGTGTGTCCTTGGGAAAAGCACTTAGCTCCCATTCCTTCGGCATGATATTGACAATAATGTATTAAAAGTTTTGTTAAAACCTAACATGAAGCTGTAAGCAGAAAAGGAAACTTCTAAAATATAGGAACTCTATCAGGATGAGTACAACAAAAAAAAAACCTATGCTGCACATAGATTAAAATAACCTTTACAAGTTCTGCCCATAATCTAGCTCTGAAATCATAAAGAAACAATGCCCTTCACAGCTTTTAGTAATGGGATTGGTAGATTATCAATGAACAAGCCGCTTTCATCATGAATAATGGGTCTGACACTTGTGTTCATTTTCTATGAAATTTATAAAACAAGTTATTATATGCCACAAGTTGCTTGCAGAGAGTATAATACTGCATCTGCATTGCGAATTTGCAGATATCAGTCTGGAGAAAAAGTTAAAACTGCACCCCATTGTGGATCATTTTCATCAAGTGGATACAATTTGACCCCTTCAGCAAGTGTGGACATCATCAAGATTATTACATCATAATGTGCATGATGTCAAAAAAGACTTTACATAGCATACAATGAATCTGATCTTATAATATTCTTCAGATTAATATTATGTTACTTTTGTTTACCATAAAGGTCTGGATTCACATACTTTATTTCATAATTTAATTTAATTTTAGCTCTGCCTAGTGCTCCAAAATCTGGGGCTCCTCAGTTTCGTTTTACTTCATTTTTTCACCATGACCTATTTTGGCTTTTCACTGCATAACACTGGAAAAAATTAAGTGGACGTGATGAACCAGGCTACTATGGGCCCATTATCCAATAGTAGGACTGGGTTAATGCTGTTTCGATGTATACACAGGTACAAAGGGGAACTATCCAACTGAATGCCCTCCATGGAAGAATGCAAGGAGGAAAATCTTGTTCACAATTTTTTACAGGAGAAAACAAATTAGTTTTCAAGTTTGCTTCAACTCATAATCAATCATTGTCATGATAGAAGAACGAGCACAAGAATCAAATGGTCAGATCTTCGAAAAGTATAAAATCTAAAAAACATCTGATGAAGCCTTGACATCATAGGGAGCAAATAAACAAATAAGAGTTCCTTGAAGGGACTGAAGCTCTACTGGCCAAAAAGAATTTCGAGGAATTCAAGTAAATCCACTTCCTTTTTTTAATAGCCGAGTATTGAAACCATCTCAGATATTATTGAGAAACTCCAACATACCAAATCTAGTAGCAAACCTTTTTTTTATGTTTTAGTTAACATGTTCACAAGAAACCTTTAAGTGCAGTACAGTTAACAAGCCAAGTCAAGGCCTTTGACCTTAAAAAAAAATAAACGATGTCTGAGCACTGATTATTAACTGGTTCGTTGGGATCCAACAAAATACAAAGTCTGGTCAAAATTCACTTGTATATGTACAAGTTACTGTTTTCATAGGCTCAATGATGTACAGAAATACAAGCAATGGGCTTTGATTTTATGTCAAGATCAACTAGGTCTGGTTTTCAAAGTTCTTCCACAAAAGTGTCGGTATGTTGGTGGTCAGATTGGCACCATTTTCATTTAGAACTGATTAAATACTGTAAAAAGTATTATAGTGAAACCCCATGTCAATGCCACCATTCATGCAAGCATGAACAAGATTTTCAAGCAGCCATATTTAAGGTCTGGTTGGTACCATTTTAGTGAAAAGCCCATATCACTACAACTGTCCAGGATAAGTAGCTATAACAAGATTTTAAAAGTGGCCACCGTGCTGGCCATATTTTCTATGTCAGATTGGCATCATTTTTATTTATGACCATCAAGACATGATTACAAAGTCTTTTGATGAAAAATCAATGTAGCTATGATCATTTGTTTAGAAGTAGTGATAACAAGATTTGGAGGCAATGTTGGAGGTCAGACTGGAACCTTTTTTTTATTTGGTACCAAGAAGACATCACAAGTCTTTCAGTCAAAATATGGCCACT
This sequence comes from Margaritifera margaritifera, assembly GCA_029931535.1. Taxonomy (NCBI): domain Eukaryota; kingdom Metazoa; phylum Mollusca; class Bivalvia; order Unionida; family Margaritiferidae; genus Margaritifera; species Margaritifera margaritifera. The sequence continues at coordinate 429,401 of JAQPZY010001641.1, forward strand.
GTGGAGGCCATACTGGATACTTGAGGGGTACCATTTTCATTTAGAACCAACTTGTCAAAATATGAAGTCTTTTAGTGAAAACCACATGTCAATATGACTATCCATTCAGGACAATTAGTTAAATTTTCATACTGGTTGTTCAAGGGCATGTTTGTTGGGCACATTTCCATTTAGGACCAACCAGACATCAAGTCTTTTAGTGAAAACCCCATTTTGACACGACAATCCACTCAAGAGAAGTAGTGAAAACAAGATTTTAAAGATGGCTACTATGGTGGCCATACTGGATATCAGATTGACACCATTTTCATTTAGGACCAACATAAGAAGTATTTTTAGTGAAACCCCATGTTGATACAACCATCCATTCAGGAGTAGTAGTGATAACAAGATTTTCAAGAAAGCCATGGTGAGGGCAACACTGGATGTCCTAGGGGTATCATTTTCATTTAGGACCAACTAGACATCATATGAAGTCTTTTAGCAAGAACCCCATGTCAACATGTCCATCCATTCATGAGTAAAGGTAAGATTTCAAGATGGCCATCGTAGCAGCCATAATGGATGTCAGGTCAGCACCATTTTCATTTCGAAACAACTAGATATCAAATAAGTCTGGCCATCTGTCGTAGTGACAAGATTTTCATGATGGCTGCCATACTGGATGTCCAAGGGACACCCTTTTCATTTAGGACCAACTAGATTCTGCGATAAACGCGTTTATAAAATTTGTTGACAATCCTCCCAATAGTTTAGGAAAAGTAACAATAACAACCTTATGATAACACATGACGGACGAAAGGCAACCAAATAGGCCCTATTGGTCTACAGAGCTGGGGAAAAAAAACAGAAATCAAATTCCAATTAGATGCTCGATGCGCTATACATTATCTGCATTAAAGAAAGGCTGTGTACAGTTGAAATTTCTATGTAATTCAGAAATATTATATCCCAAAGTATAAACACCATGTCTGGAAATAAAGGCAACCTAAAATAAGGCATAACAAAATGCTTCATTTCAATGTATAATTTGTAAAAAATAATCAAAAAAGACTATCAGTTGTAGATTATGAAAAAGTGGATTATTCAAGTTTAATAAGCCATGGTACATGTATATTTCGAAGAAAAGGAAAATTAAAGAAACAATATATACATATACATGTCTACATTCATTCACAAGTTACGAGATTTGAGCCATTACATCACTTCTGACATGGAAAAATAAAAATGTCTGCAAATCTATGCTGCAAAGTTCTTCCAAAATAACAGCAATAGTTTTCTGAACTTCATGACATTTTTTTCTGGACTGCCAATACAAGTTTAAACTTTAACTATAAGAAGTTATTAGACAAATATTTTTTTCTTTTTTTCTTCAGGAGATAAATGGCCTAAACACCAGATTAATGTCAAATAATGGCAGACCAAATGCTTGCTCAATCTTCTTTATCTAAGAAATTTTGATACCAGTCCTTATTTGTTTAAAAAATAAGAAGTAACCACTTCGTTTTCTTCTTTACATGTATGCATTTGTATAGTTTTCATATACAAATTATCAAATTACAGTGATTTCATTTATATTTTTTAAAAAAGCATTTGGCTCCAGGAAGTTGAAGAAGTATATTAAATAAGTTAAATACTGTCAATTTATCCAATTATCATTTTTGGCCACTGACTAACATTCAAACTAATCTATCAACCTAATGATTCTTAACATTAGCTATACACTGCATCTTAAACTTCAATTTGTCACAAAAAAGAACAAGAGTACCATGAACAGCCTGCCCCATGAAGAATAGTCCTCTGTGTAGGCAGTATTAAGGCATGGCCGACTGAAGAGTATTGACCAATGGGTCTCACTTATGTGCAACTCTGGTCAACATATGCAGTCTTGAACAAAATTTACAGTGCAGAAACCATTATTTTCTCATCAGACTTGCATGACCATGACCTCTAGCTCCTAGAATCTAGTTTTTTTTTTATTACCCCAAGTGCACAACATCAACAAAGTTTGGTCAAGGAACTTGCTCTGGCACAAAAGTTATTCTGCAAAACCATTGGTCTTTGAGCTACAATGATGCTGACCTTTGACCTTTTAACTATAAAATCAATATGCCTCTTCCATACCTAAAGCGCAAGCCCTCCACAAACTTTGGTCAAGGTAGGCAGTCTAAAAAAAAAAGCACTTTTCTTCTTTTAGTCAAAGTGACCTTGACCTTTGGACCCCAAAATCAATAGGTTTCTTTCTTACCAAATGTGCAGGTCAGTCACAAACTTTGATTAAGGCATATGATTGAGAACTGAAATTTGTGTGCACAAATTATTTTCTTCTCTCAGTGGCCTTGACTCGTGACCTTTAAACCACAAAATCAATAGGGTTCTTCCTTACCCCAAGTGCAAGCTATCCATTAAGTTTGGTCCAGGTATGCGACACAAAAAACCAATGTTATTGTGCAGAAACCTTTTTTCTCCTTGCAGTCACATTGACCTTGACCTTTTGACCCCCAAAACAATTGGGTTTTTCCATAAACGAAGTGCAAACTATCCACCAAGTCTGGTCCAGATATGTGATGTAGCACTGGTGTTATTGTGTGGAAACCATTTTTCTTTTCTCCGTCAGTGGCCAAAATCTTTGACCTTTTGACCACACAATCGATAATGTTCATCCTTACCCAGAGTGCAAGCCATTCACAAAGGTTGGCAACTGTAGATGATGGAGAACTGAAGTTGTCATGCAAAAAAGGAAAAGTTAATGGACAGAAACAGACAGATGGACAGAAAGGGTCATAGCATAATACGCTCCACCAAAAGTCAGGCATATAATATTAAGACAAACATCAATTACAAAAGACTTTATGTAGATTCGCAAGATGGAAAGCAAGTGATCTTACAAACCTACCAGCTGGAAAAACAAAATGTAAATTTCAGACTGTGGACAATATTTAGTTGTGCATATTCAAACATAAAATTCTGTGCAAAAAAAGCAAATCAGATCTAACTCAAGTCGTTCATTATTGGCATTTTTGTAACGCTTTGCATAGTGGTAAAATACCATGCATAACATATGGTTTGGTTTGGTGTTTTAGTCCACAGCAACACAGTAGGTTTATTTAGCGCCAAGGTAACTGAAATAAAGTGACCTGCCCAAGCACACACCATGGTAGCCGATCAAGCCCACACCCTTTGTCACGAGTCCCGCACACTAACCTCTGAGCCACTGCAGCTCCTCCATCTATAAGTAAAACTATGAACAACATAGATCCCCATCTGCCATCACATAAAGAGCCAGCAGTTCAGGACCAAAACTGCTCTGTTCTGCTTAAAATTGCGAATGAACACTGTACACCCTTATCTGTCATAAATTAACCAGCAGTAGGTATGGGTCCATGATGTTTGCAGTTATATGTGGTACTAAATATTGTCCTGTATTGTAGTTACACATCACGTTATTATGAATATAAATGCACTAGACTAGACTCTCATATTACAAGCAAGAACTTCCAAGATGTGCAGCAGAAAAGCTTAAAATTGCTTTAATGAGCAGATGGCTAAACAAGAACCAATGTTAAACAACATTTTTAAAATTTTCATTTACAATTAACGTCTATACTCTCTTGTAAAGTAAAGTCCAACTGCAAACAATATAGACCCTGTTCTGCCATTGCATAATGCGCCAGCAGAGCAGGGTCTATGTTGTTTGTTCTACTGATTATTCCTAACAAACTTCATAGACCCAGTTCTTGGTCTGTGCAGTTTGCAGTTAGACTTGACCTATAAGCAAGTATATAGAGTATGTACAGACTGTCTACTCATGAAAAAGTGTTATCTCTATTTTATGATGAACAAAACAGAGTAAAATATAATCCAATAATTGACATACAAATCTACAATTTTTCATTACATGTCTATGATCATTCTGTAGGTTTAAAAGTGAGAGAGACAGAGAGGTGTATGCTAAACTTCTGAAGAATGAATCAGAGGAAACCAAACATCACATGAGAATCTGGTTTTGGAACTCGGTGGTGTATATTTTAAAAACTAAACATGTCCAACCAGCCCATCAGCCAGCACATAAAAGGAAATGTAATCATGTATGTACAGAATTCACATCTCAGCTGTGTCACATGTATGTAACTAATGATGACCCGACATTTTACTTTCATGGCATGTTCATCGCATAACATACCTGTCTTATAATTCAAGACCATACATTCTCAAAACTTTTTGCAAAAGAAACTCGAACTCAAAGTTCAAAATCTTCAACAGTCTACAACTTTATTTACAATAAAGCAAAAATCATAGAACTTTCCGATTTTTCTCAACTTGGATTTTTTTACAAGACTGCCAAATTTTGATGACACAAATTTGGTGTTTTCAGCTTGTGCTCAAGTTTTGTGCACAAAAAGTTTCGAGAACACAGGACCAAAAGTAAGATGCTGGAGACTAGCTTTAATGTTTTTAAAATATTGTTCTCAGTAACTTTCTTGAGCTACCAATACATAAAGAGAGAACAAACATACGAGATGACCATACCAAGACAATATCTATAATCATCCCTACCTTGAACACAAACACTTACAAGCATACCCCATACCAAAGTGTCCACTCAAGATGAACATTTAATACAGTACGTCAACCATCTAAGAAAGTAAAATTTTCCAGTGATAGAATAACTTGCATTCCACATGCACACCTTTATATATATATCCTGATGTTATTACATGCAAGTCAGGTGAATACATGATACCGTGTACCATCAATAAGTAAACAATTGATAGCCTAAGCCACATAATAAAATAATTTCTCTCTACTCTTAAATTCAAGCAATAGAAATCATATTTGATTACTATCACTAGAAAATACCATTTGTTCATGTAAAATGTGCAACCAACTGCACACTATGTAAACTAACATCTGTCAATGCATAATGTGCTGGTAGATCTGGGTTTATGTTATTATAAACTGGGTAAATACGGTATGAAAGTGTAAACAAGATTTTATTATACCAGAGGAAGTTCAAATAACACTTGATTGTATGCAAAATTAAGAGATACTGTACAAATTTGATTTTCATGTTCGACAGTTGCTTCATGGAATCAGTTACAACAAAGTTGTTAATTATTCCAAGTTCAATGAAGTAGTTTTAGACATGAAATGTTTCTTACACTGCATAATAATTGTTTCTACTGCTTGTTCAAAATATGTGACCACCGGTGCAGACCCTCTACAATGATACATTGGTCATGAAATTTACACTTATCCTCCTTTCACCTTCAAGAAACATCAAAAGTGTAGTGGCGGTGTCGCTGAAATATCTCTCAATTTTTTTTTTAGGTTTGAAAAGGTTTCAAAATATATTTCAAACATTGGAGGTCTGTCTTTGCACCTCTGATTGAAATGTTGGCAGGAGTTTTTCTAGAGCCTATGTGGGGCTGAATATAGGCACTGCTTCGCAAGTCAAATTACTTTAAAATTACGCAAAATGTCCTCTTTTGAAAAGTTACACCTGGAGTTTTTGTGCCCCAAAAGCATATTTTGTCAAGGATGTTTTTTCACAAGTAAGAGTCACGGGCCTCGTTTCAAACATGACATAAAAATCTGGAAATCAAAGTTCCCCTAAATACTTAAGGTAAGTTGAAAATGAAGGATTAGTAAATGCTACCTATATTACAAATATCGTATATTAAACCACCTTGGACTAGTTTCCTCCATTTTCATTGGTCAAAGTGAGTCACATGAAGCCCTGCCATGTGACATAAGGTCATAAATGATGTCATTGTGTTATTCAGTCACTCAATGTTTCTCTGTCCTGCTTCTGCAGAAAAATTATTGGAAATAATGTGCAAAGAGACCATGAAGGTCTTTGGTAGGGTAAATTCTTTGCATGGTTTGTTACTCACCCAGTATGGAATGATGCCTTGTCAGTAGGAAACTTATCGTGCAAGGCACTTGCGCTGAGCGCAAGCAAGTTTTCTACTGACTCAGTATCATTCCACACCAGGTCACCAAAAAACCATGTAACAAATAACAGAGATAACAAAATTTCATATAGCTTTAACCTAAACAAAAATGTTCAACATACAGATGACATTTTACATCTTGCCTCTTGGACATGCAATTACTGTGATACCGGCCTTAGCTGACACCTCCATACAAACAACACCTGCTCATAAAGGTCAACATTTGTGAATCCTTTCATTTAATGTCACTTTTAAATTCAACCTTTAGACTATATAAAGGTCATCTGTCCATAAAAGACAAATTTATGTGATGGCTTAAATGTTAACAATACTTGACATAAACATTATTTTTAATGAAAAAATATTTCAATTAAGAAGGATAATCAACAGCATTTGACCCAGACACTTGTCATATTTCAAGTTACCACACTGCTTCTCTAATGCTCTTCCCCATAATGTATTCAGGAAACAAGGTGTTTTATGACAAAAAATAAATACTGCTGATAAAAAAACAATGCATGAATTTTAGCAATTAAAAAGTGTATTGACCATTTTCCACTCATGCCTGTGTCGCTGCCACTGAAGTTCACCCCAATATGCTGTGTAACAGCTAAGTGTTACTTGTGAAGTCAGGTCCATGCTACACTATGCTGTGGCATATTCAACTTTGATTGCTTTATGACCCATGGAGTTACCACCTGATGTAAGCCCTTCAAAGATCTAGTTATATACATCAGGTAATCCATAAACTGTCCAGGTATATTCCACTCGTCCCTTTGGAACTGAGTGTATCTTAACACCTGTGAGAGTACTGCCAGAGTCAGAGTATTATACCAGCATATGGCAGTTATCTACAGTCACCTGCATCCTACACAAGCACAAGTGTTGTATTGTCAAACCACTTTGTATGTACTACCTAACAAGTCTTGTGCATGTGAAATACCGCAAAATTAGGACAATTATGTACAATTATGTAATGTGCAAAGGCAACCACTTAGCACAAAAATATTCATAAAATATATACAATTTTCATGCGTTTCTAAAATTTCATGGGTTAGAATTGTATATTTACATGCAAAATGATCCTCTACATTAATTCATTGATTTATTACATACATGAAACAACTGAATACATCATTTGTAATGGTTTTTATAGATTAATCTCATTTTAAAGACAAAAATTATCCCTTGATACTACTCTACTTGAGATCTTCAAAAATTAATACTTATATTTTAAAGTAAAAAAATAAAAATAATTGTCATGTATTTATACTTTTACCAGGAATCATCCATACTTGTTTTTCACTGTACAAGTCAGAAAATAAATGTCCCATAAGGAATGGAGTTTCAACTTGAAATGTATGTGTGGTTCTTTTATTCTAAGCTACTTTACAACTGCATTATTTTATAAAATATTTAATTTTTTTTTTTACTGTTCCTACCTGTGGAAGTTCAAATAACACTTGATTATTTGCAAAATTAAGAGATACTGTAAAAATTTGATTTTCACGTTCTCGATGGTGTGGTAGATTGTCATCAGCCTCTTGTTGCCCCCAAAGAAAGGTATTAGAATTTCTATTGATTGGGATGGAGTAATCACTGGCTGCACTTGTCAAATGTGTATAGTCATACATATGGTGAGTATAGTGCATTTCCAAGTGAGGCAAATTCTCAAAGTTTGAGACTATCATATTTCTGGATGAGTGGCACGTTCCCATTATATTCAAAATAGCTGTGGAGTCTGACTCTGTGTGTGTGTGTGTGTGTGTGTGTGTGTGTGTGTGCATGTGTGTGTGTGTGCATGTGTGTGTGTGTGCATGTGTTTGTATATATATATATATATATATTAGGTGTTGCTATAACCACCACTACATGGAAACACTCTGCTTCAAAGGGCAATTTTGACTAGATTTACCAGGAAGATTACACAAGATAGATCTGTGATCAGGAAATGGACTACAGAAATGCATGCCCTTAGTTAGCTACTTTCTGAAACAAACAGAAGTGAATCAACACCCTGTAGTGTGTTGTAAAGGGAAGTCTATTTAGTAATAGAGAGGCAAATGGCAATTCTACACTCAGTCTGAATCAACAGCACCTTTCAACTTTCATAAGATTTTATATACTGCATTTTTGTTTACTCCTACATCCGTTTCAGTAATAAAAAGCGTGATTAATAGTAATAAGTATTTTCCCATATCAACAGATCCCTCGAGTCTATGATCCAAAAAGAGACTCTGCAAAATGTATGGGCATTATATTAATGCCTCATGAATTATCTCCCTTTCTCTCTTCTTTCTAAACTTCATGTAACATCATTAACGCCAATGGACAACTCTTGAATTCATTTCCAACACTAAAGCAAAACTAAATTTCAAAATTCTTTACACAGTTTATGCTGAACAGTATTACTAAAAGAACAAATACAACTCACTGAAATGCAGAGAAAAAGACAAAAAATAAACAGCACAAAACTCGTAAGTATTAACGATTTGCACATCTCCTTTGAAACACATTCCATAAGAGAAGATTGTGCTCCTAATATTTATATTTCACAATTCATAATCTAAAACAACAGGGCAAAATGGAGTCTTTCCAACTATGAAGAGCTACATTCACACAACTTAATTACCTTGGGTAAGTCATACAAGATAAAATGTAAATATTTTCAGGATATCTTTGGCAAGACTTGAGATGACTATAATGTTCATATGTAATATTTTCACCATAACGTCACGATTGTAACAAATGTCCTAGAACTGAGATCTCATAATGCATGAAAAGCAAGAACAAATATGAAGCACAAGAGGAACAAAACTGGCAGATAGCTCAAAATGAATAACTTCATGCTGACAAGCGAGATCTAAATCATACGTCACAAAGAAATCAATGTTACATCAGAAGTTGACGTTCCCTCACCAGACTAAAAATGGTATGTGAAAATTACCTGCCTAGGTCTCAATCTGCAATTATTTACTGGTGTTAGAAGGGTCACAGAAGTTTCAGAACACAACCTTTCACACGATCAAATTTAGGTCATTAAGATCATCAACTTTTACATTTTTATACAAGCTGGTCATGAGTTTATTCTGCGCAAGTAAAACAAATTTGTAATTGCTGGACTTGGAGAGTGAAATTTTTAAGATTTTTCAACCCCTGCATATATGAACTAGAATTCACTATTATTCATAGATCAAAAATGTTCATAACAAAGAATTATCCATCTTGGAAGACAATATAGACCCCTTTCCCCATCAGATGCATTTCAAGAAATTACCAATAAAATTGTACCATATATACTCACTTTTAAGTCCAACTGCAAATTACATAGACCCTGATCTCAGGGTCTACGTTTTGTGTTCTTCTTATTACTCCTAACAATCTGCATAGATCCAGATCTGCTGGTGCATTATGCAACAGTAGATGGGTCTGTGCAGTTTGCAGTGGACTCGACTTATAAGCGAGTATAGACAGTAATTTTGGGGCAAACCATAAAAATGTATACCTATGAATGTAAATGAATTCACAATATTCTATGCCAGGTAATCTGATGCAAATTGTTCCCATTTATTATGTATTATAATCCTGTCATTTGATTTCATGAAATTGAGTTTCATTGCTCTTAATTCATTTGCTCTGCCTTTTTCATGACATAAACTAATATATGATGATCCAATTCAATAAATTTGATTGCAAATAGAAAATAACATCACAGAATTTTAAATTTAATATTTTTCTCTAAAATATTTACATTTAAAAAAACTAGTTGAAAAGAGTATTTAAGTGATATTATTTTGTTTCTTCCTGAAGGAAAAAGAAATCTACTCAGATAACAGTGATGATTGTAACGTCTTGCCAAAGGATTCCCTCTTGTCCCTGTAGGAAAGTGGTAACCCATTATAGAGTTGCCTTTCTTTTTTATATTACTTCTTTTCAAGTCCTTGCATGGTCCTCACAAGGAATAGTGGACTCCTGAAGCCCACTGCTCATGTTGAGCATGTTCTTGTTGGCATTTGAATCTCTTCCAGTTCATTCGGAACAAAAACTGCTTTTTTACCATCCGAGCATGCAAGCAGAATTCCATCATTTCTTGTGGTCTTAACTGGCATATGGCTGTACCATTCATCACCTCCAAGATCTGCATCCAAATATTCCATGGTGTCAAGGAACCTCTTGCTATCAAACCCACCAACAGCATACAGTCTGTTGGCAAGACAACATACACCTGCATTGGCTCTTGGCATGCTCAATACAGGGCCCATTATCCATGACTTGGTCGTTGGATTGTAAATTTCTGTTGAGTTGAGGGCATACATGCCATCATTTCCTCCAACCACATAGAGTTTTCCTGGAAGTTTTAAAGAAAAGAAGGAATTAAAGATGCTCAAGCAAGCAAGAGATCATGCATCTGGCCAACATCAGCCAAACAGCCAAATGCAAAAGCAATTGGCCAAGAAACCTGGGTCAGTAGGATGCTTTCTGTGAAAATTTCCTCCAATGCTGCTGATTGCATATGTTATGAAAATGACTGTTTCAAGGTTTCTTTACACTTTTTTTAATCTTCATCCATTTTTAATCACACATCAGCATCATTTGTCCAATACTGAAAGGCCTTTAAGCCAGTATGCTTACTGTCAAAGTTTCATCAAATTCTGTCACGTGCTTTTTCAGATAAAATTGTTTAAATATTTTTCTTTTTTTTTTTTAGTAACATGGCCATATTTAATGGTGAATCAGCTGAATTTGTATAAATTTGAATTGCCTTTAATGTTGGATGTTTTCTGTCAAATCTGGTAAAATTCTGTTGAGCAGTTTTTAAGTCATTTCAAGGTTTGTCTTTTTTTTTTTTCGGTAATGGCAGCCATATTTGATGGTGAATAGGCATCAATTGTACAAATCTGAAAGCCCTTCATCCCAGAATGCTTTCAGTCAAATTTGGTCAAATTCTGTTGAGCAGTTGTTTTTTTTATGAAGTCATTTAAAGGTTTATCTATTTTTAGTAACAACAGCCACATCTGCTTGCAGATTGGTATCATTTTTATATAATTTAAAGCCCTTCGGGGTAAAGAGCTTTCTTAGCAAGACAAGAGTCCCTCAAAGGGACTGACTCTCTACTGGCCAAAAAGAATTTCCAGGAATTTAAGATAAGACCATTTCTTCCTTTTAACTACTGAGTGTTGAAACCATCTCTGATATTCTTCAGCAATAACAAGCTTTTGAAATTAGCTGCTGTAGATGTCAGATTTGCACAATTTTCATTTAGGACCAACAAGACATCATTTAGTCCCAAGAAGATATCAATAAAAAGTCTTCTGGTGGAAACCCCATGTTGATATGACTTTCTGTTTTGAAGAAGTCACAATTAAAAGATTTTCAAGGTGGATGCCATGGTGGTCATATTGGATATCAGATTGGCACCATTTCCATTTAGGACCAACTAGGTAACATAAGTCTTTTGGTAAAAGCACAATATCGACATTACCAGCCATTCATTCATTCAGAAGTGATAACAACATTTTTTGTGGTGGCCATATTGGATGTCTAAGCAGCACCATTTTCATTTAGGACAACCATACACCATAAGAAGTCATTCTGTAAAAACCCCATGTTGATATGACCATCCATTCAGGAGGAGTAGCGATAACAAGACTTTCAAGATGGTCACTTTCATTTAGGATCAACTAGACATCATAAGAAGTCTTCTGGTGAAAACCCCATGGCAATATTAACTTTTCATTCAGGAGCAGTAGATTTTCATGATGGCCACTGGCCACTATGGTGGCCATATTAGGCATCAGATTGGCACCATTTTCATTTAGCACCAACTAGACATCGGAAGTCTTTTAGTGAAAACCCCATGTTGATATGACCATCCGTTTGGAGTAGTCATGCTAACAATATTTTCAAGATCGCCACTGTGGTAGCCATATTGGACATCAGATCAGCAACATTTTAATTTAGCACCAACTAGACATTATAATAAGTCTTCTGGTGAAAATCTCATGTCGATATGACTTTCCATTTAGGAGGAGTTACGATAACAAGATTTTCAAGATGGCTGCTGTAGTGGCCATATTTGACATCAGATCAGCACCAATTTCATTTAAAGCAAACTAGGCATCGAAAGAAGTCTTTAAGTGAAAACCCCATGTTGATGTGACCATCCATTTAGGAGTAGCGATAAAATTTTGTTAAAGATGGCTGCCATGGCGCTTATACTGGAAATCAGATCTGCACCATTTTCATTTAGGACCAACTAGAGATCATAAGAAGTCTTTTATTGAAAACTCCATGTTGAAAAGACCATCCTTTCAGCAGAAGTAACAATAACAAGATTTTAAAGATGGCTGCTGTGGTGGCCATATTGGATGTCCGAACAGCACCATTTTCATCTAGGACCAACTAGACCATGGGATGAATGTGTGTGTAAAGTTTCATGGCAATCCTCTAAGTAGTTTAGGAGCAGAGATAACAAACGTGTGCTAACAGATGGATGGCCGACAGACAACAGACCATCCCATAAGCTCTTCTGCTCTATGACCAGTAGAGCTAATTATGCAAAAACACTCATCGCAAATGAAATTTGCATGCATATTTGTTTCCATATGATAATGACCCAAGTAGATTTTCATGTCATTCCATTAATTTGTCAAATTTTCACACATTTTCTATCTTCATGGGCATGGACCTTTTTTAATGAAAATTCTGTTAGCAATGATCAAGCAAAAACCAGTTGAATTAGACCAATGAAATTTGATAAGCGTGTTTCAATGCATATGTAGATGACAGATTAGTTTATCATGCCTTATAGCAATTTGTTTTAAACAAATCCATGTTTTATACCGTTTGGTCTGCAGTATTTTTACAAACACACAAATCTAGTTTGAGAAGTTGTTTAGATTTTTGTCAATGTTTAGTAACAGCAGCCATATCTGATGGCGAATCAGCATCACTTGTACAAATCTTAATGCCCTTCATGCATGAATACTTTCTGCAAAATTTAGTCAAATTATGTTGAGTGGTTTTTGAGAAGATGTCAGTTGAAAGTTTTTTTATTTTTAGTATTGGCAGCCATATCTAATGGTGGATTGGCATCATTTGTAAAAAATAAAAATAAAAGCACTTTATACCCAAATACTTTATATAAAACAATTTCAAATTCTGGTGAGCAGCTTTTGATAAATCATTTGAATGTTTATTCTACTTTTAGTAACAGCAGCCTTATCTGATGGTGGATTGGCATAATTTGTACAAATCTGAAATTTGAAATCACTTTATGATGCCTTTATCAAATTCTGTGGAGCAGTTTTTGAGAAGTCATCTAAAGGTTTAACATTTTTTAGTAATGGTAGCCACATTTGATGACGGATTGGTGTGATTTATATAAATCTGAGAGAACTTGCTGCAACATTGCTGCCTGTGACATTTTTTAAATGTTATGTGGTTTTGTAGACGTTAAAAACAGCAAATGTTGATGAACACATGATGTACGACCTATGACAGATGAAAGACCATACCATAAACTCACCTGGCCTTACAAGATCTTGCTAAACAGATCATAAAGTCTGCAATAATTCTTTTTCTTTCTCTGCACATACTACACTGAACTTAACTCAAAACAAGCTGCCAATCCTTGTATGGAAGTGTATTTTAACATATTGGGAACCTGTCACTTTGATGATTTTTCACATGATAGTGTTTGTGTTGACAGAAAATGGTTTAATATTTGTAACATATAAAACTCATGAAATTAATTTTAGATATTTTTTAATACCGTCTTGCAAATAGCTTATGAATCTTATAGGTATAACTTCTGAAAGGCATATTGTCAAGTTTAGATTATAGTCATGTGCACTCATTTGTCTTTTGATTTCTATCAGCCATTGAAAAGTCTGAATATTCAGCCAACAATAAAAGCATATACAGGGGAACCCTGGTATAATGCACTTCGCTGTAACACAAATTCACATATAACAAAGCTGTGTTGTGGCTCCTGATATTTTGTTTTAGATGTATATTCTTCCCTGACACTACTCAAAGCATCAGCCAAGCTCATAATTAATGTTTTTGAAATGGCAATGATTAATTTTCATTAAGCATGAGGCTATCCTAATCCTGGTTGTTATATAAACTGGCATGTAGTAAAATGTATTACTATACATTTTACTGCTGACCATTACAATCACCAGCAAGATGTGAATTATTGCAAAATAAGGTGGCTGGGAAAAGTATACCCAAACAGGTTGGGCACATTTTCAGAATTTACCATTTAAATATGTAAAAATTTTGTTCTTTATAACTTGGACGTATTTTTAAAAATTCTCATTAAAGTTTTACAATATATTTATGAATCTTGTTTCAATCACTGGGAAATTTTTCAGAACAAAAAAATGCCACTTTTTAAGAAATAGATGTGAAAATGAGTAATTGAGCATTCTCCATTATTCTGTGAGGTCCATTTTTATCCTTTTAATCCGTTCTCAATTCTTTCTTCTTTTTCTTTAAGTCATACAAAGCAAGCATTAAACCACACTGAAATTTTCCTGTATGTGTTATCTAATGTAAACTTTGCAACACCAACCATTGAATATGTCTATCCCAGCCCCACGTCTGCAGAGATTTAGTGTGGGCCCAGGTTGCCAGGTGTTGGTTTCGGGGTCATAGATCTCGGTGGTGTTAAAGCACTGCCAGCTGTTTGTACCACCAACAGCAAAAATCTTGCCCATATAGCCACATACTGCAACTTGGAATCGAGCTAAAGAAAAATAAACAAAAGAGTTAAGAAAAATATATTTAGACTTGTCTCAAAACTTAAGGGTCTTGGCTTACTTTTCTGGCATTAAGATTTCTTCATTTCTTCTTCCACAATTCTTTTCAAAAGAACATCAACAGCACTCAATAAGCAATTTACTGTTTAAGGGTTTGTTACTGTCTACTTTAACTATCTTTATAACTGAAACTAAATATGCCAAGACAGCCACTGCCAGCATATTCAGCCCCAAATCATTACTATAAAATGTGTAACCGTGACAGAGGTCACAAGGTTGAGCAAGCACATCAAAGAATAATTTGCCTTGTTTCATAATGATTTATCCTAAATATGAACGAAATCCATCAAGTGGTTTAGGAAAAAGAAGCAAAATAAAAACTTTAGCCACAACCTTAATGCAATTTGAAGTGACCACATCCTTGACCCCAAAGTCAAAGGGTCAAGTGAGCGTGTTGCAAAATGAATGGTCTTTGCTTCATGATTCATTCCAAGTATAAACAAAATCCATCAAGGGTTTTAGGAAATATAAGCAAATGAAAAAAACTTCAGTCAAAACCTTAGTGTAAATTTTCTGTGATTAACACCAGACTCCAATGTCAATGAAGCGAGTTAGCATGTCACAGAATGAATTTATCTTAGCTTCATATTGATTTATGCCAAGTATGATGAGAATCTTTCAAGGGATTTAGGTAATATCTGTAAATGAAATACTATAACCAAAACGTAAAGAAACTATTAGCACCACTGTCACCACTGGTGGAAAAATGACTGCTACCATATGCCATGGACAGTCTGGCACTAAGACATGAAGAGAAAAAAGTGAGAGCCCAACGGCAACTACCAGGTCAAAAAGTATGGTCATTTAGAAAAAAGAATGTGGCACAAATATCCTTACCTGTTCGTTATTTATTCAAGAAATTCAAACACATATCATTATCATGGGCACTCGGGTTGTGGATTATTAATTTCTGCAATAAATACTCACTTTTCCAGCATTGTATTCTTAGGGTCACTATCAAGTCAGACTGCAGCACAGTTTTATACAATTTCCTTGTTAGCTAAAATTATAGTGTCCACTTTTCAGGACATGGTCATTTCTATGGACAAGGAAAATGTAGCAAACGATGATATAGTCTGACTCAACAACGACTGATTCAAAGTATACCACGCTGGAAAGTGAATATTTGTTGCAGAAATTAATAAATTCACAACCCGAGCACCTGTGATCTTTTTCTGCCTGTCCTGTTTCGAGCCTTCCCTGCTGGGATTTGAATTCCTAGTGCTTGAGTAACAACTCCCCTCAAGAATTTGGACCTTTGAGTCTACACTTTTTCCTCTCTGTATGCTACTTTGGAAATAAATGCAGCAGTGCTGCTGCTTAAGATTTCATCTGGTCTTCTTTAAATTTTCCATCAAGGATCATCGACCATGTGCTGCTCTTGTATGGTGCCCAAGCTAATCAAAATCAGTAGCACATTTATGTCAGCCAATGAAATTTATTGTCTTATGCTTATTTGGTAATGAGGGCTCTCTATTCAGTAAACTTGGAATGCGCTTGATTCAGTCTAAAATCAACCGTAATCATCTGATCTTTATTTTGTTTGGTCTTTTCTCTGTGCCCTACTGGCACCATGTAGGAAACTTACTTGCCCCAAAGATGAAAAAAAAGGGGCACTGGCACACGGGCATGGCCTAAAATGAACCCTGGCTTGTTCATATTTAACTGTACATAGTATATGAAACAAGCAATATGTTAATGGAACAGTGGAAGCCCCATCCAAGTGCCTGATAACTAAATAATACATTTGTTCCTTGACATCAGCTTGTTAGTAATATTGAAGAGCTCGTTGCAGCTGGAGCTTTCAGTAATCTTGGTATATAAAAGTATGTACATGCTTGTATCTTTGTTCTTGTCATGATATCCTGTAATTTTACCGTGATGCTTCAAGTCACCAAAACTGGGTGGACTATGCTAAATGTAAACTTTCCATGTGGGATTTTGCTTAGCCATTACCCTAAAAGCCAATACAGGATCCAACAACAATTGAAATCTGTTTCACTCTTTATTCTTGCCATATTCATTTAGCCAACTTTAGTGAACAGGAATAACTGTCATGCGCTACAGTGAGTTCCCATTTCTTCAACAGACAGTGGGAATGTGTACAACTAGCTCAGAGGCATTCAGTGTCAAGTCAAAGATGAAAGAAACCACTACAATATGTCAGTATTGACCAAAAACAAGCATTCACACGTCCCGTTTCTTTAAGGTTTCACCCCAAGACACCAGTTGCATGGAATGTCCTAATGATTAGCCAACAAATATGGATTAGTGTGGTTTCTTACCTATAAAAATCGCCCTACACTCAACTACGGAATTATATGGAGATTATTTGGGCACCCTGCTATAGGTACATAGAGGAATAATTCAAAGACTAAATGTCTTTAGCTGTAAAAAATATACAATTCCATTATAACTTCTAACATGATCAATTTTAAGTATTTTTTCGTCTGCCCAAAAATGGGCTATCACATTCGGAAAAATGGGTGTCCAGAAGTAATTTTTTTTAAAAATTTTTCTACCCCTGAACAAGTACCAAAACTCAGCCATTCTTTCTTGTAACACAATCAATAATTTTACGAATTTTTATTGAATTCGATCAAACAGTTCTTAAGTTGTTTTGTTTCTCAAGGGTGAAAACAGCCCTACCACTGTTATAGTAGCAGTGAGGCTTAATAACTGACACTTTGCTCGAGATTTCTATTTGTCAAGAAAATCAAATGCATGATACAACAAAGACTCCTGGAATAATTACCCGAGTTTAGTGGGGCTAAGCTGGTCCAGATGTTAGTTTCTGGGTCATACATTTCACAATCTGTCACAGTAGTCTGTCCCATGGATCCTCCAATGACATAAATTTTGTTATTCAGCACAGCAATACCTGTAAATAAACAATCACATTCATTTGTTATTCTTCACAACAATAACCTGCAACTAAATATTGTTTCTCAGTAATGTAATACCTGTAAAAAAGCATTGTTTGAATTCTTTTTAGCATAAAGCCGGGATAGGCTGTTGCATGGAAAGTAAGAAATACTGATATATATTCAGGCACTTTTTGAACGAACTGTCACACTGACTTAAACAGCTAAGACATTTGTTTTAGATTTATTTCCAGGAAATTCATGTAATTTCCAATATATTTTTCCTGCAACTCTGTAAATTAATCTCTCTCTCTCTCTCTCTGTCTTCATGCAACTCTCTCTCCCTCTCTCTTGCATGAGACCTATGTTGCCTGTTGCTACAATACCAATGTCTCTTGCTTTAGGTCAACCAATCTGAAACATTTTGGTCCAGCATGGCAATACAGCATATCATAACTCAGCTCCAGAAAAGACCTAAATGAACTGGGGCTTTTACTCCCCATTTTCAAACTAACTGCATTTTTAAAAATTCAATGGGGTACTTTGTGAATATTGCAGAACACAAACATATGATACCAGACTAAGTCTTAATCATCAAGATGTTTATCATGTCTTTTACAATGCTTAGTATCCAAGATTAATTTTGGGTTGCATTTGATTATTTGAGTGTTCTCTCAGTCACCAAGTACTATCATTTGAAATGTGCATGAAACATCAGGAACTTCCCAGTAGCATAGTTTATATTGATTGAATGCATCATAATGACACATGAACTTGTGCTTTTGGTAGAATCAATACACTGAGAGTTTTAGACTAACTGCTTAACATTAAATTGTCTTGCATAATGTGAAGGCATTTAAAAACTAGTTGCATACTTAGTCAATTTGCACAAAATATGCTATCACAATGCTTATCTAGAGCCCTGTCATCTATATGAAAACTGTCATATATATCTAAATGTTAGGTCATTACTTCAATCACTGCCACATTTTTTTTAACTTTTCTTTTTCTTTTTTTAAACAATAAGCTTCTTGATTCTTCTTGAAAAAGCACAAAAGCTTCACATAAACAACACCTGTTACCTAAAAGTATTGGAAAATAATAAGTTTGGCCCATGCTTGAGGATAATTATTGTTTTTTGCTTGTGAATACTGAACTTTTTGGAGTATTGAACCTTTTTAAAATCTGACATTTTTACACAGCTGAGGTGCAAGCTATCCAAAATCACAACAACAAAAATGTATACGTTTGTGAGCATATTCTTGTGCTACCCCAAGCTGA
The DNA here is from genome assembly GCA_029931535.1 of Margaritifera margaritifera. Lineage (NCBI taxonomy): Eukaryota > Metazoa > Mollusca > Bivalvia > Unionida > Margaritiferidae > Margaritifera > Margaritifera margaritifera. Next base: position 448,331 of record JAQPZY010001641.1, read on the forward strand.
ATATCTAAACACAATTAAGAATCATTACATAGAAAAGTACGGGAAAAAGTAATTACTACACTACAGGCAGCGGTAGCACAGGGAGGGGGGTAAACTGCCCGTAAGCACCATCAGGAGGGGTTTTTTTCATGCAGCTAAAATTTTTGTAGTATTTCACTTCATCTTGGTGTAACAGGATCAATTCTTCACAAAACTTATAGGGTGTGGGGGGGGGGGGGAGGAGGGAGGTTGGCAACGGACATAAAAACTGTTCTCTGTGGCAAAGTAGGGGCACCACTAAAGAACTCTGCCCCTGGGCACCTCGGTAGGGGCACCACTACAAAGCATTGCCCCCAGGCATCTTGATACCCTCACGCTGCTACTGACTTTGGACTCAGGAAAACCACTCATCCTCTCAACCTGAATGGATGAAATTGGCTGTGTAAGAAACAATTTACTACTTGCTTGTCCCTGGGCTAAGTAGATGCAGATTTTACACCCTGAGAACAAATATGTGTGCATCTGATACCCTTGAAAAATACCAAAGTTCAACGTTGCTTAACATCTAGTATGCATCAATTATCGATTCATCTTTGCCTATTTTGCCTACTTGTTGTCAGTCCAGAACATGTTGCAAAGGAAGCTACAGGTACCCCAATGCAAACTTGATACAAAAACGGGTCCAAATCATGAAAATATTGTTATGAGTGATGATAGAGGGTTTAAAAACCTTACCCTACATGGCCCCTTATATAAATATATAACAAGACACAAGGTTTGTATACTAAATTGAGGAATTGCAGTTTCACACAAAAGCTTCACTTCTTAATGATATTCACATTTACAGGGACACTTTTAGTTAATCGAGACATTTAAATCTGAAGAAATTTTTCTTTTCAACGATCTATCACACATCTTTATGAGTTAGACCTGTGACAAGTTAAGAGCCAGAGAATGTCAAAATTTTTTGATATTTTGTCTCAACATATTGTGTTACGCTCATCCCAGGCCACCAGAATTTTCAAGACTACAGCTTTATCGATACATTGTCACAACAAAGTGAAGACACCAGCAGATATTTCTATAAGTATATAATTACTTTTCACAAGAAAAATGGTGTGAACTTACATTTGGAAAAAGTGTTTTATGTGTCTCTGCAGAATTTTACCAAGTTTCACAGAATGCATGCCATTGAAACCTATTGAGAAAGCACATAATGTCAAGACAACAGCTGCTTGGTCTTAATTTAAGTAGGGCTATGATGTAACAACCTTCCAACACTTCTGGTCGATGAGGAATCTTAAGTTTGATAGGAACCCATGAGTAGTTCTCTAAAACTGGAGATTTGAATGAAATTGATTACGGAGTACAAAGGTTTGTGAAAATTGCAGAGATGCTTGGAATTCTTCTTTCAAATAAAAGTTTGTGACATTTTTCATGTGAAAAGTAATTACATTCATATATAAATATCTGCTGGCATCTTTGCTTTGGTGTGACAATGTATAAATAAAGCTGTGCAGTCTTGAAAATAACAGTAACCTGAGCAGAATATAATACCATTTAAACAGACGAAAAATAAAAAAATGTTGACATTTTCTGGCTCTTAACTTCCCACATATGTAACTTTTAAGATGTGTGAGAGCTCGCTGAAAAGCAAAACTTATCAACATTAAAATTACACCTATATTAATAAAAAGTGTCCAAAAAACATCAAGAAATTGTGGACTAGGTGTAAAACTAGAATTTCTCAAGTTACAGATCTTGTCTCTTATTTATATATTTATCTAAGGGGCCATGTATTAGAAAGGGTTTTAAATTTTGCCATCTTGACTCAAAACATAATATTTTCATGGTTTGAGCCCATTTTAGTATCAAGCTTGCATTGGGTGCCTGTGGTTTTGTTGTAAGTAGTGTGGTGCAGGCATGTGCAACTTATAGCCCATGGGCTGCATCCAGCCCACAACCTGGTTTTATCTGGTTACATTTACATCATAAAGGTACATTTAACAATCGCTATCTGGCCCACGCCCTGGAGGAAGTTGCACATGCCTGGTGTAGTGGTTAAGTGTACTGTGTTGAGTATAATGATGACAGGGACGAGCATCTGTTGCATCATCCCAGGGACAAGTGCTGGACAACATTTTCCCAAGCCCTGCACTATTTACCCATAAAACAATAGCTGAGTGAGTATTTAAAAAATCATCAAATTTGCACAGGTTGAAGATCACCGACTTCTCATGTCAAATACACAAAGAAAAAGGTATGTTGTAATTTTGTTCAGCATGACACAATTATTGCGAACACATCAGTTTTCCACAAAAGAAAGTGAGGCCAATTTACGGCAAGTTGTAAATCACTCAAGATTTCCAAAGGTCTTGAATTATTTTTGTTTACTTTAGCATTTTTTTTCAAAGGACCGTTATTATGATTATTAAAATTGTATAAGATCTTTTACTTTTCATTATTTAACATCAGACACAAGTCACATCCATGTCATTTTATGTCCAATCTCTCCCCAAGTTCATACTGCTACAATACAAGGAAAAAAGTTATGTCATGTTAATGATGACATAATGTATTGATCACATCAATTTGGGCAGTACAACAAGCATTGCTTTTATAAAAGTGGACTACCTGAATAATACATGTGATTATTCATAAAACAAAACTAAATATGCAGATAAAAACAAAAATGCCTTTCTCAAAAAGCTTCTCGAAAGGTTTTAACATTATCAAAACTTGTAACTACCATAACAGCAACCAACCTGGGGAAGCTTTTGGTTTCAGTGCTGATGTAACAGAGGTCCATTTTCCAGTTGCAGGATCATAGCAGTCTACAGCACGAATATCCTGATGTCCATTTGATCCGCCAACAACATAAATCTTCCCATCTATTTCTGCAATATTGAAACGGCCTCGTGGACCTCTAAGGTTAGCCAAAGGAGTCCACTTGTTTGCTTCAGGATCATACTCCTCCACAGATTTAAGACATTCCCCACGCTCATATCCACCTGGAAAATATTATTATTTACATTCCAGTTCAAGATGGTTGTGCAGCTCATTACACTCCAACTTCTGTAACTGATACAGACAAGTAGTTTCTGAAAAATGTATCATAAAAAAATCTATGCATGTGCCATATTTTTCTGAATACTTTCTTTGTCTGATATTTAATGACACATCAACACATGAAAGACTATATAGTGCCTAAGCAATGGGAGCAAAGTGCCTTGCCCAGAGATAAATCAGCAGCCAACAAGGGCTGATATGGGTAGGATTTGAACTTGTGACCTTTTTGCTTGCGAGTCCACCATGGCCCCTTTCCCAATGCAATGGTAGACACTTAACAAACTATGTTATAAAACTGTACTGACAAGTGCCATTGCATGCTGTATTTTCCCATTCAAATACTGTTAAACAAGCCCAGTAATAAACTTCTTAAAGACTGTCCATTTGAAACTCTATTTAGGGTGTTTCAAGCACTTTATACACCGTTATTGAACGTTTTGTAATTATCTGACACAAAACTTCTCACAGTATAATATAATCCTTGAAAAAATAAAATACAAACAAAACATCACCGTAGTATGAATGTAAACTTTGTACTCCTCATAATGCATGTATATATTAATGATATGACTGCAGGCAAGTGTTGCAGAAACTAAGCTGAATGCAAACATTAACAATAGTTTTGACGCCAGAAAGACTCCCACATGGACCGATGAACAATTGTAATCAGTTCATTCATCTGAAGTTTCTTTGCAATTCGACCAATACAGTGCTCAAAGAAATTTTGTTCAGACACAGGCCCAGGGCAAGTGGCTTTTAAAAAAGCACTTGCCGCCCGACTCCAAATCCACTAACATAATTGTCAAACAATCACATAAGTACTGCTCAATATATTTAACCAGTTATGCATTACCAAGTCAGTGTGAGAAAGGGACAGCTCACTATTATTTACACGCAGGACATGTGAGTGCTAATTATAGGTAATCAATGAAATACGGAGGACAGAACTGTCCCCATTCATGAGTCATGTGCTTCGTACACAAAAAGTTTATACCTTTCAATACAATTAAGCAGACAATCTTCACAAGGTGGAGGGACCTACGAATACAGCCCCAGCAGCGGAATGAATATCAGCAAGTTGCTATTGTCGTTCAAGAACTTCAAAATGACAATGCCGCATTTTGCAATAAAATACCTAGGATACTAAGCTAGTTAAAATGGATATTACAAATCCAATTATGTAGCTAATTCCTATTTCCAAACTGATGTGTACTTTTTCAATGTTGACATGATACTTCCCAATTTGATGAAAGAAATTTTTTTAGATAACCAAATGGAAAAAACTACTGAACACCATCTTCAAATTATTGTCTATATTTTGTCCAATACCAAAAGCAACCAAAAATTATATTACAAAAATGAAGTATACAGGAGACACATTTATTTTGCTAATTTGGAAATTCTCTGGCTGATTACATGCAACTGTCTTCAACTCCATGGGCTCTGCCACTTCAGAAAACCACATGGAGCTAAATATTCTATGTCTTTATGTCTGTTGGATATATCTACTTCCTTCTACTGATCAGTTGACAGATGTCTATCAGCAGTTTCCCAAAGTCCAATCCATAATTTTAGCCACCTGTCCATACTATGCCATACCAATGCGGACAGCTGGTCTAACATTAGCAGCTTTAAAGAAATACGCAATGTATGTGGCTATTTCTAGTGTTATTGGCCCTTTTATTAGCCGACACCCGTCCATCTTCTATACCAACAGTAGTTTGGATGAATTGGCCGATACAAGGTCACAATTCTTCATGCTTACCTTCATCATAGACTCCATTAAGATCATGTTGTTGTTATTTAAAGTGATAATATATCCGAAAGCTTTATTTTATTTGTCAACAGCTTATTACAACATCAAACTCGCAGATTCACAGGTAATTATCGCACTCGAAATTACATACATCTTTGAAAGGAGTGCAGCACAGTAATAACCTAGCATGTAATAGACTAATTAATGACTAATTAATGAACATTGTTAATTAAAGTATCCAAGTCGCAAATGTGATCAACAAAAGCAATGGGAAGCAAGTGAAAGGAGTACTCAGTGCATGCAAAACTTTGTTTGACAGATACGGTTCATTATGGAGAAGCGAGTTCCAAAGTTTGTACTGAACTTAAAATTTGCCAATTGGCACTCAGAGGTTTGCTCAAGGATAAGCAAAAATTCAATATTACTTGCAATGAAATAACAGCATCAATGTTTTATTAAACAAATTAAATGTCCATAGTTTTTGAAAAAAGGAAATCTTGTTTTATTGTGAATTGACAATAACACTTGAATATATCCATATTCACATGCAAAAAGAAGCGATGTAATACACAATGTTTATGTAGGTACACATGGTATGAGTGTTGAAACCTCGTTGAGAAATGTTTTTAACAATCTTTCACAGGTTGGTTATCTTGCAAATAAAGGTAATTTACACAGAAAAGTGAACAACTTCATTAGAAAAAGCATTTTATTGACAATTATTCCCAACTCGAGTATAAAACAAATATTAAACCATTTAACAGTTCCCCCCCCCCCACAATCTTCTCACTGTCAACATCCAGCTTAATTTTTTAGGTTTCTCAGAATCTCGCACACTTGCTTATATTGTGATGTGCGTTTTTGGACCCCACTGTGTGTGAGTTATCGAGGGAGAGATGTAGTTTGTTAAAGCTTTGCATCAAGTGTTCAGAAGTTATCGACTGGTTGGGTACATCATAGCAATTGTCTGCCTGCAAATCTGACATGAAAGTAAAACTTGTGCAGATGAACAGACAGACAGATGTGCAGTCAGTCATACAAGGGTAAAATAATATGCCAATTAAACATTTAAGATGCATACAAATCTAAACACTGTTGGAAAGGCTATCTCTAACAAAAAATTTATATTTCACTATCTGCTTTTAACAGGCAGGATAATAATAAAACAACTGAATTACTAACCACATGCAAAAAGCTTGTCATCGATGACCTTTAACCCAAAGGCACAGCGTGGATTGCTCAATACGGCAAGCTGGATCAAGGACACACGCCTGCTTATTGGCATCTGGGATTTGGGTGATGCTGTCTCCTCTGGAGGCTTAGTTTGGGGAGACTGGTAGTGCACAGAGAGTGCAGTCAAAGTTCCATTTAACATGGCAATGGCCATGTACATGCGATCTGCAAAATAAGAGATATACATATATATATATATATATATATATATATATATATATATATATATATATATATATATATACATATATATATATATATTTTAAACTGTGATACATCATGCTATAAAGATTCTTTTATATAAAGATTCTGAGGAATGCTGCACCTCCCCTGCAAGCAGCCCGAAGATGCTGGTATATGATTATGCAGGCAAGGTAGGAATTTTAGCATAACAGGGTTCAAGTGGGCCCAAGATCACCATCTGCCTGCAATGTGCCCAACAGTCCTATGCAAGAGCAGTTGGCCAGGAAATTTGGGTCAGTAGGATGCTTTCTGTACACATTTTTTTTCAATGTGATTGATAATATATATTATGAAAATAGCAGTTTCAAGGTTTTCTAGTTTATGCATCTTCATCCACATATGATGGCACATCAGCATCATTTGACCAATTTCAAAAGACCTCTATGCCAGGATGTGTTCTGTCAAACTTAGTCAATTTCTGTACACCATTTTTTGGAGATAAAGTTGTGTAAATGTTATTCCATTTCTATCAGTAGCTATATCTGATGGCAGATCAGCATCATTTGTATAAATTTGAAAGGCCTTCAAGCTTGGATACTTTCTGTCAAATCTGGTCCAATTCTAGACACCGTTTTCTTTGAAAGTGTCAGTTTAGCATTTTTTTTTAGAATTTATTGCAGTTTTTTACATTTATTTTTAGTAATAGCAGCCGTATTTGATGGCAGATTGGCATCATTTGTATAAAATTAAAAGTCCTTTATGCCAGGATAATTTCTGTCAAATTTGGTCAAAGTCTGTTAAGTCGTTTTTGAGAACAAGTCATTTTAAAAAATTTCTCAGCGTCATTTGAATAAATCTTAAAGCGTTTCAGACAAGAAAGCTTTATGGAACATCAAGTCACATTTTCCTGAGCAGTTTTTAAGAAAAAGCCACTTTTCTATTTGTAGTAACAATGGCCTTAATTGTTTACAGATTAGTGTAATTTGTATAAATCTTAAAGACCTTTATGCCAAGATGCTTTTTGGTCAAATTCTGTTGAGTGGTTGTTGAGAAGTCGCTTGAAGTTATTTTTTCTATTGTTAGTATGGTAGCCATATTTGATGGCAACATCATTTTGTGCAAAACTGAAACAAAGAAAAGCCCTCTATGCCAGGATGTTTTGGATAAATTTCTGTTGAGCAGTTTTTGACAAGAAGTTTAAAGGTTTTCAACTTTTAGTAATGGCAGCCATACTGGAAGACAGATTGGCATACATTTCACAAATTTTAAATGCCTTAATACCTGAATGTTCCCTGTAAAATCATGTGCAAATTGGTCCAGTGGTGTTAGAGAAAAAGTTGTAAATAACCACTGCAAACCAATGGACAAAGGACCATACTGTAATCTCACTTGGCCTTACAGTCAGGTCAGCTAAAAATCCAGTCAATGTTGTGCCAAAGTGATATGGCTTTCAAAAACTAAATCTAAATTCTTAAGATCATGACAATGAAAATGCTGAAAGAGTGATGCCTATGTCTCACTTAAAGCCAAATGCAGCTTCAACAAATGCTGTAAAATAGAACCGTCAAGGTCAGCTTAAAGGTCAAATATGGAGGTTTCTGTTTAACTCATTTTCCCCTGGAGATTCTTTCATTTTAACCTGAAAGAAGATTAAGTCATAGGAAACGCATTTTTCAGGTTACTTTTGATTGCATCCAAACACATCTGTTTCCAAGAGACTTTTGTTTTCTCCAATGCTTAAGTGTATAAAAGACAATGTTTATGATAAGCTATTTCGCCCGTGCATGTGCAGAAGTTGAAAATTGGACTTCCTATTTTTTTTTTTTGTTGATTGGACCCATGATTTTCATATCATGGTCCTTTTTTACTTCAAATCTCAAGCTTACCCAACTTTTTGAAAACCTTCATCTGTCAGTGTGCAGTTCGGACCATTTCTGCTTTAGATCTAATGGTAACAAGTCTAAAATCCAGACACAAACTCCAGTTCCAAAACCAGTAATTTTCGGCCTAAAAAAAAATCTGGTCTAAAAAATTATGCTTCTTCAGCTGTATTTTTTAACGCGAGTAGAAAGTCAACATTATTTGGTATCAATGTAGAATTACATCTTTCTCCTTTTCTGTAATACCACCCTCATTTGTGTATTATGAATGGTGTTGACGTTACAGAGCTTGCAACTAGGGTACTACCTTATGATGCGTAAACGTAGCACACGGGGATGAGTTTAACTTCTTTTTTTTAATCTTCCATACCTGAAAACACCATATTTGTTGTTATTATGAATTTTTATCGCATTGTTTATGAATAACTGTGTTTAAATGTATGACCCTAGTGCTAATGTTACAGAGCTCGGAACTAGGGTACTACCTCATGACATGTAAACATGGCACATGGGGATAAGGATTTGCAACGTTTATGAATAACTGTGTTTAAAACTATGACCCTAACAAAAGCTTGTGGAAGCAGGAAATGCTCCTGATATGTATGTGGCAAATATGTACCACTAGAACAGAGAACTTGCTAACCCGGAGATTATAGTATAAGAAGTTTGCAATAAGCAATGAAATTAACAGTGATCCTGTGGAAATTTAAGAAACTGAAATGACTAACGCTACACTTATGGTCAATGTGGTTGATAGAATGATAGAGAAAGGGGCTGATGCTCTAATGACCTAACAGAATTTACAGTAATTTAAGATAAGAACATTTCTTCTTTTTAACTGTTATGTGCTGAAACCATCTCTGATATTTTTGTACTATAAGATTTTCAAATTAGCCACTGTGGCAACTATAATGGATATAAGATCATGACAATTTTGATTTATGACAAACTAGACACCATTAAAGACTTTTGCTGAAAACCCCATGTTCATATGACCATCCATTTAGGAGAATTATTGACAAAATTTTAATTATGTTCATTGTGGCAGCCATATTTGAGGACGGAATGGCATTATTTTCATTTAGGACCAACTATATATCACAATTAGCCTTCTGAAGTCCAAGTGGAACCATTTTCATTTAGGACCAACCAGACATTTTAAGAAGTCTTTTAGCGAAAACCCCATGTCGATATGACTTTTAATTCAGGAGGAGTAGCAATAACAAGATTTTCAAGATGACTGCCATGGCAGTCATATTGGATATCAGATCGATACCATTTTCATTCTTACCAACTAGACATTATAAGATGTCTTTAAGTGAAAACCCGGTGTTGATATGACCATTCATTCTGGAGGAGTAGTCATAACAAGATTTTCAAGATGGCTGCTGCAGTGGCCATACTGGATGACCGAGTAACACCATTTTCATTTAGGACCAACTAGCGTATTTTGGTGCGTATAATGCACGAATGTGTAACACACACACCTATTTTCAACTCAGCATGAGGTGAGATACTGAGTTCTGATGTATAACATGCATTTGATATCCTACATTTTTGTTGTGAAACAACATTCTGCCATTTTAGATTGTGCACTGATCGTCATTGGTTACATGTTGGATTGGTTTACAATAAAACAGTGCTGTACTGTTTCTCTGTTCTTATCTGTCAGTGCTTAATACTTGTATGTGGCTTTGATGGTTAGCTTGTCTCTCTAAGTTTAGTAGTTTCTTACGTGGCCCATGTTGATATTTTGTCTGACTAGATTCATTCTGATTCAAGACTGAACACAAGATGCTATGTTAAAGTTCAGGTCCAGGATTATACTTACTTGGACTAGCTTGACACCTCTGTAATATATCTCAGTGTCAAAGCTAAGAACATTTATCCAGACAGTGCATCATAATTACACTGGGCACATCAAAGCTTGAAACAGTCATATTACCAACAAAAACATCACGCTGAGTCAATGAAGCACTGATCACTATACGGTCACAAAGAAATATCAAATACTGTGATTTAAGATGAGAAATAAAACAAAGAACCAAGTTTATTTTCAAAAGAAAAGTAAATAAATTGCAAATTTACCAAGATGTTGAATTGTTTGTATGCTTAGCACATCAAAACTTTTGCCAGCACTGTTTACTCTGAAACACCATTCTGAGTCAATAAAGCATTGATCACTGTATGGTCACAATGAAGTATTAAATACTGTGATTCAAGAGGAGAAATAAAACATGGATACAAATTTATTTTCGGCTAAAACACGGTATTGGTGCTGATAAAGGAATTTTCATGTTATATGCATGAAATAGAAAAATTAAACAAGATATGAACCAATTTTAAAGATTGGTAAGCCTGGCATATACCTCTCTTACTTTCCTGAAAATTTCAAGAGGTTAGTGTAACCCATTGTTGAGATATGCATGGAAACAAGCTCTAAAAATGGCCATTTTTGAGCGTTATGTAGTCTCACTCGAAAAAAGCTTGAATATAAAATAGAGAATTCTCTAAATATCATACTGAAATTATGCATTTATTGGTCTGGTTTTATGCGGAATTCTATCCTGCAAATATTGCTTCTTGAATTAAAGAAATCGGTAAAATATTATGGATTTTATAAGCAAAATACCGTCAGTAGAAGTTTTGTTTCAACACTGAAATTCAAACACTAATCTGTTGTTACATGCCAACATTTTGTACAAAATAACATTCATTATAACTTTTATTGACATCTAGAACTCGACTTTATATTATAATAAGTAGTAAAACCATTTAAATCACATGGCTAGCCAAGATATTCGATTGAGAGCTTGTTCTTTGTCAAACTTTCCAGTTCTAAATTTTGTAGTGTCTGTAACCTTTACAAGTTTATATGGCAATAATTTTGTTGTTTCATTATGGAAAAGTATAAATCCTACAAAGGCTCATGTGTATCCATGTGATGTCCAAGTTGGCCAAAATTGGTGGTGCTGTATTGTACCATTAAAAAACAGCAACTCAATAAAAAAAGTTACAGACACTACACAAACAGGTATAAAAATGAAAGATAAAAGTATTGTTCTACTTGTCATTAAAAAATTGTTTTTCTCAATAGAAAGTTCCATCTTATGTGATGTAATGTTGCATCATCTATTTACCTCTGCAGCCAAGAGCAAAAAAGTGATGCAATAACTCTCTTGATTGAATATTGCATCATTCTTGCAGCACTGTCTGTTTGAGTAATTTACTACAAGACAATGTAACCTGAATTTCTTATCCTAGAAGAAGCTGCCTAATTACTTTTTCTGTTCTTTACCATGGTACATCCCTAAGACATGGGAAGACGACAAAAGCAAACCTCTGGGAACAACTCTGGTAAGTTTGTATTGAATGGTAAACCACACTCTTAAATTGCAGTGTCTGTAACCAATATCCCCTTTTTATACTGTCTATGACTTTATCCCTGTTTTTTTTAAAAAAAATGAAGCCAAATTATGTTTCCTATTACAGTATTGATGTGTAAGGCTAAATTTTGACATATTGTCTGTCTGCAATTTGTAATATTTTGGTATATTTATAGTTTCTTTCATCTAGATTTCTGATAACAGGCAACATTTTCAGTGATTTCTTACAATATGCAATTGAAACTGAGTATTTTTGCATTCCATATCATTAGACTAGTAAATTCAAACAGAAATATTATGAGAATTCAATGAGCTCAGACTTAGTATTGGATACATTGCTGATATTGTCAAATGGTTACAGACACTACTAGACATGTGAATTGACCCGACTGTTGTTTACATTATTAAGGAAAGTGTGCAATCATTGTAAATGCTAGAACATTGAATAATCATCAGGTTTTATGCTATTTCTTTTTCAATCAGATACTTTTCTTTAAGAATCTACAGGTTATTCCAGTTTGCTTATGTATGAAAGCATATTGCGTACTCATTACAAGTATGTTTTGTAAAGTCTAAATTTCATCCGTATACATAGAGGAACAAAAATGAGAATGAAGTTGTTTGCTTTTAGGAAGCAAAGATAAGCCAGAAGAAGATGAACAGAAGATTAAAGCTAGAAGGGAGAAGACGAGGCTAAAGGTACAAGCCTAGAGAAAAAAACAGAGGGAAAAAAAGGCGAAACATGAGGAGCTAAAAAGGGTTGATAGAGAAAGAAGAAAAGATGCAAGACTACTAAAAAAACAGCAATCACTTTCCGATTCAAATCTTCAACAAGAATTAAGAAGGAAAAAACGTGAAGAAATGAAAAGGTATCGCCAGAAAAAGAAAGAAAAAGCAGCCCTGGCAATATCGGTTAATAAGAGTGTTGATTTAAGAAGTCCAAAAACTGCTGAATTAAGTAGAAAGAAGAAAGAAGCTGTGAAAAGAACCCAAGCATGGAGAATGCGTATCAAACTGAATGAAAGTATACAGCAAGAGTGTATTCAGACTGATTGTGAAATAGGAAATACTGGGTCAGCCAGAGATTCACCAATGAATAAAGTGTTACCTAAAGCAACTCTGTACAGACAATTAAAAAAGGTAAAGGAAGTATTACCAAATACCCCAAAGAGAAAAGCAGTCATCATAAGTAAATTAATTGAATCTCCATCAACATCAAAGTTTCTAAATAGGAATATAATGATAATGACACCGGATTGCAGAAAAAAAACTTGAATTGACAGATACTGTTATACAATCTGTGTCAGAGAGCATTTCAGAAGTGAAAACAAGGAAAGGGGGTGCAAAGAAACATGCATACAACATCATTTGTGACGCATTACTGAAGAAATATAAAAGACACAGACTAAAAAAGTATTTCAAAGTATCAGTGAAAGGGCAAAAACCTAGTTCTACATGGTGGGAGACGAAACAAAGAAAAAGAAGAAGGGATCCACTTAACTCTCCATTAAAGAAATCTGTGAAAGATTTTTTTCTAAGTCCAGAAATCAGTAGGGAAGTGCCTAATAAACGTGAAACTGTGAAAGTAAGAAAAGGTGGTCAAAAAGAAATACTTCAAAAACATGTGATGACTATGACATTAGAAGAAGCCTACAAAGACTACAAGTTAAGGAACCATAGTCACAAAATAGGATTAACTTCATTTTCTAAATTGAAACCAGTGAATGTTACAAAGGTGTCTGAAACAAGCAGAAGATCATGCTTATGCCAAAAGTGCTGTAACGTGGCCCTAAAAAGTGAGGCACTAACAAATGTAAAAAAAGCAGTGAAAGAAAATGGAGATTTGGATGAAATTTCAGTAGATAAGAAAAGCTTAAGTGATGCTACTTTTTGTAAATACGACACCAATCCAGCTATTAAATGTTTAAGAAGAGAATGCAAACAATGCGGTGTGAAATGTTTGCAGAGTTACCTTAAACCATTTGTTGAAAAGTATAGTGACAGGCAGATATCATGGCATCAATGGGAAAGTATAGAAATAGCAAAAGATGATAAAGTAAAGCGTTGCGTCTCCTGTGTGCCTAAAGAAACAGACATAAAAACATTAATTACATGCTTAGAAACTGACATGCAAGAGTATCCAGAGCACGTTTTCAGGGCCAAATGGCAACAGCAACAGATGGGAATTTGTGTTGATAGAATTGGTGAGGGTTCTATTGCTATGGTCATGGACTTTAGTGAGAACTATGGGTGTGTTTTTCAAAGTGAAGTACAATCTGGATTCTTCGACAGGAACCAAGTTACAATACATCCAATCATGTGTTACTATACAGAAAAACAGGGAGAAAAAGAATTCAAGATAAAGCATGCCATTATTGGCATCAGTGAAGAAACCAAACATGATGCAGACTTAGCTATCACTTTTGAGAACAAAGCTATAGAAATTCTGAAGAAGAAAGGTGTGAAAGTAGAGGAGATCCATGAGTGGACAGATGGCTGTGCTGCCCAGTATAAGGGGAAGAAAGCCTTTGCTGACATAAGTCTGAGGAAAAAGCCATCTGTAACACGAAATTATTTCGAAACATCACATGGAAAGAGTGTTTGCGATGGTCTCAGTGCGACAGTCAAGAATGCTTGCTACAGAGCTGTAATCAGCAATAGAAAGGTGATAGGTTGTGCAGAAGATGTATATCATTTCTGTACAGAGAAACTGAAAATGGAAAATACAGATAATGAAGCTAAAACAGTTTCGAGAAGGGAGTTCATCCTTGTTAAAGATGTTGAGAGAAATAGAGAAGAAACTGATGTGCAAACACTGCAAGGTACAAGAAAATTACATGCTGTAAAGTCAGGAAGCAATGATTATGAACTGAGCATAAGAAATCTGAGCTGTTATTGTGAGCAATGCATGAAGGTTGACGGGAGATGCAACTTCAGCGAAAATGTTAATGCCTGGGAAATGAGAAAGTTAGTACTCAATAAAGATAATTTAAGTCAGAAAGGAAAACAACTTAAAGACAAGAATCCATCAACAATAGAAAATAATGACAAGAAAAGAAAACAAGGAAGTAACCAGAAAGATCATAACTCAGCAACAAGCGAAAAGCCTAATAAGAAACGGAAGTCAACAGAAAGACAAAACATTGTGACAAAGAAGATCAAAGTTGACAAAAAAGCACCAACCAACACATCTCCAAATGAAAGTAAATAACTTGCAAATTTACCTAGACAATGTATTGGACTTGAGCTTAACGCATCAAAGCTTAAACCAGTGCTCATTACCTCGACAAATAAAGCTGAGTCAATGAAGCAATGATCACTGTATAGTCACAAAGTATCTAATACTAGGATTTAAGATAAGAAATTTAACAAAGAACCAATTTTATTTTCCAAATTAAAGTTAATAAATTGCGAATTTGATACAACTTATTCATTAGTTTCATGATATGTATCAATGTTACAGAAATGCAATATTTTGCACAGCAGATATACAAGTTTCCGGTCGCATGTGTATTTCCGGTTGAGTCACAGAACAAAAATACAACGATGTGAAATTAAATTAATTTTTTAATATAAGCAATCAAAAAGCAGAACTATCAAGGTTTGTAAGCATCAGTTACTTATTAAATAAGGCTAGTAACAATGAAGTTACAATGTAACTAATTCAATATTTCACAAGGATGTGACGTGTGTAGGCAGCTTTAGTGTCATGATCCTCGCATCAGATTGACCTAAAAAAAAAAAATTTATTTGTTCTACCGTAAAATGTGCACCCCCTCCTGAAAATAGGAAAAATAGGTATAAAAAGTGCATGTTATACATACTAAAATATGGTAGATCTTGGGATGAATGTGTGAAAAGTTTCATGGCATGTTAATTTACAAGGATTCTTTATGAACTGGTTACTTATTCAATGGCACTAGGTAAATGTGGTTGTCAATTCTTATGGGGAAAAAACTGTAACCACCTCACTTGCCTCTACAGTCAAAAAGGTAAACACGATTTATTTAGAAGTAGAAGAGGCGTCACATTTGCAGCAAGGAAAAACCATGCAGCTCTGTTTACGCTTGAAGCATGAGATACACATGTCCACCATGATGAAAGCGGACAACTTATTTTTCAATATTTTTCTCCCGCTTGCTCTCATTCCCCCCCCCCCCCATAACTGTCTAAAAAATATGCACAATCTTTTTTTTCCAATGATTTGTGACAATATGATAATTTGTAATATACATGCAAAAAAAAAATAATAATTGGCAATGGGGCCAACTCGGAAACCTTTTCATAATACTTCCTGGTTGGCACAGTATAATTGGTTGATCCCCGTTTTCTGTGTCTGTCTTCATTAATAAATTTAAAAAAGGAAAGCAATAGCTTTGTGACAACATACTCACAAAACCAGTCAACTGATCAGATCATTCTTGAATGAAGTCACACTTAGCAAATGAGCCTAAGTCGAGGGAGGTAATACTGGACAATCCAACTTTATTAAATTAAAAGGTAAATTTCGGAAATTCGGTTGGAGTCCAGTTTACCAGCGAAAGATTTTTTTTTTCCCTGCACATAATGTTTTACTAAAAGCAAGAAAAATTTACATTTTGAAGATTTTCACCATAATTGACCTCTAACTTTTTAATTTTATGCCTGATTTATTATAAAACCTATCCTTACAAAAATAAGTTCCCTATTAAAGGGAGGTAACTGAATGAGTGAACTGAAACCAGCCAAGGCTTGAGTTCAGCTATATACAGTGGGAGCTGTCTATAAGTAAACCATACACTGGGAACATTTCCAATATTCAGTACATTTTCTGATACTGAAAATTACTTATTAAGTAAAAAATTATTCTGCACTGTAGCTTCTCTTGGTGTGTCCTGTTTTTAAAACTGATTAAATGAGGAAATGTCAAAGATCATGTAGATTTTGTGATAAACAGGTTGAACAGGATTTTGATTCAACTTAAGAAATATTAAGGTCTATCTACCTTTTGTTTTGTAACTTGCCACAACTGACCACTCTTGATGTTGCACGGGGTTCTCTGGGATGATCTGAAATTTTCTGAAGTTGGTGTTTCCAATTTCAGTTTGATAACTGTTCCATTCCTTTTGTTTCTGTGCCTCAGTCTACAAGAAATATAAAAAATTTCATTCATGAGGAAGGTCCATGTCATAAGAAAACATAAGGCATGGCTTGGCCAAAGAAAACAACAGTTTACTGCAAAAATTATTTGAAACAAACTATATCACTGTATTCCTCTATGAATGTTGAGAGACAAGCCATGGCTTTTTGCAGGAATCAAAACACTGAGGGCTGTTCCAGTAAAACATATAACCCTCCTGGGGGGAAGGCACTTTCAAATTCAACCAACCCACAACAGAAGCAATTAAAAAATATTATAATCCACCGTCTCATGTGTTTTAATAAAAAAAAAGAATTGCCCCCTACAGAAACATATTATTTTACACAATTTCTGGCTAGGGGATAGTGGGCAGTATAAGTGATTTTAATTTTGGGTTGTGGACAGAAGTGATTTAAATGACAGCTGACAGGGGTTAACCTATACTGAATTCTTAAATATCATATAATTCACTGCATATTTTTATTTGTATTCATTCTTTATAATCATTCATTCTTTATAATCAATCATCTTTTGTTCTTTTGTTTGTTTCTGTCAACCATTATGATTCTGATACTGTGAAATCACAAATGTTATTGGTGGCTTATTATTTGCAAATGTCGTGGTTCAGTCACTTAACCCATTTCAGACATGATATGATTCCAGTCGTACCTTACCTTTTCATATGGAATACTATTCTGGTCGTATATTCATTACATTCTATTTACAGAGATGCTGCCAGAAATTTTCTTAAGAGGGGGAGGTCCCCCACACCTACCCTCAGAGGGGGGGGGGATCATCAGGGGAGGGGGGCAAGGGTAAACTAAGCTGAACGGTAGAAGATGGGTGACAACATTATTATAAGGTGTAGAAACACCTTTTTTAAAACAAGCATTTAATGATTTTGTATCACTTCTTTGACAATAAATGTATAAGGTAGCTGCATACCTAATTGTTGCTCAGCTGGTAAATATTCTTCTTTGTTTCTTATCACTGCCCTTCAAATATGGCTTTGCAAACTGAAAATAATTTACTGGACCACACACATCTGTATAGTCATCAGTTTATTTATTGTTTCAGATGTTAGCCCAATGGCCTTTGAAACTCTATCACTGTAGTAGGAAAATGTCAGAATATCTTAGAGAAAAAAAAATGGGGAAAAAAAAATACTTAATCCGAATTATATATCTTTATAGGATTTTATTTTGTTTTGTTCTCAGATATTCTGACATTTTCTTACTACAGTGATAGAGTTTAAAGGTCTGTGGTTACCCTATTTTGCCGAGTAGTGTGAATTTTGCTTTGAGAACTGAATCACCTTTCACAATCAGTTTTTCGTAAAGGCAACAACTGCTGCAATTATGACCAGTCTGAATATTTTCGGGAACTGGTTTTCAGGTATCCAAAACACAATTTTCCACAATTCAGGCATGTTGTTCCTTGGATATTTCGGTCGATGTATCAGAATTTCTGCATTTTCAAACCGTAGTAAACGACATCATGCCGGTTATTTCTATATCACAGCTTTCTGCGCTATGTTCAGTTGGCAACAAACCGTCAGATATTTCATCCTCCCTAGTTTCGTCCTTAACAGATGATCTTTCCATCTCGCTGAGTTTCCTAAAGAAATGTTATATTTTGTTTCAACATAACACACTACTGTCGCACTTTAGACATTTCAATCGATGGATCAATTTACTACACAGCACCAGGAAACAATTCAATCGGAATACTTCCATAGTTTCTGTAATACTCCAACAGATCTCCATCATAAAGGTGCTTGTATTCAAACAATATTCTCCATAGATATATATGATTAATTGAGATCATGGAGAAAAGTCAAAAAAGACGATCTGATCATCCTAATTAAAAAACAAAAAATAAAAAAGTCGCGCATTGGGTTCGAGAAATCGCGGGAAGCACAGATAACTTGCGCGATCTTTCCCCCATTGGCTTTTAAAAGTTGCGTGACTATCTATCACTTTTGCGAGAAACCCGCAATCCCGCGGCCTGGCAGCATCTCTGTATTTACCACTTCGCAGAAGTGTACATTTAACTGTGTAATACATCGCTATTTTATATGTATTCGTTCAAAAAGGAAATAAAGGTAGAAGGTCCACAAATGCTATATTGTGCAGTGACAGCAGGAGTTAAAAAACCAACATAACTTGTAAAAATTTGATTTAAAAATAGAGTTTTAAAGTGCGGAGATCAAAATGGCAGTCAGTGCTGAAGAGGCAAGTGATGGCAGTGATGCACTTGCTGAATTCGTTGAAAATAAGACAATTTCATGTGGAGAATTGACATTTTAGGTAGTGGTGATCATTGTCTTTACTTCATCAAAATGAACAGAGTTGATGATAACTGGTTATTTGAAAATTTGAAGTGGCAAGTGATGGCAGTGATGTGGATGCCAATTTTGATAAAAATATAGACAATTTTGTGGGGAAAATTCATGTTTTAGGCAGTGCTGATAGTGATCTTGACTTTGATGAAATGAACAGAGATGACTGAAAACTGGCCAAAATAAAGCCAACAAAACTGATATTTTTACATTAGAATTTATTATGGGAAAAAATATACTGAAACAAAATGTCAAGCTTTGTCAACTTTCTAGTACAGATCTGTTCTGCTTGCTCTCCACTTCTCATGTGAGTAAATTTAATAGAATTGTAATGACCTTTGACATTCTTGATCAATTGTTATTATACTGTCACCATCTTAAACGACGTAAAATTCCTCACATTTCATACACTTACATATAGGAGGCAAAATGAACAGATAGAAAAACTGCATTGAAAGTAAGTTATAAAAAAAAAATGTAAAGTGTGCTTTTTAGTTTACTTTACTTTCAACTGACTTTTTTTACATCTGAAAATTTTAAATGAAAATATATATGACTTTAAAGAAAATGTTATGCTTTTTAAAATGGTATATAACTTTGAACAATTATTTGAAAAACTTGTACTGTAAAGCCAGATTGACGAACGTCACTGCATTCTCTCCATTGTCACATGCTGATACACCAATGACTGAAAAAATTTCCAGTTCTACACAACTGCCTGGCTGATTGGGTTTCAGTATGAAAAGGGTTAATATGCTTGTTTTTAATTATATAATAAGGTTATTGACTGAGTATTTAAAAATATTGGGTCCTCTTTTATGTGGCGATAATGCCTCTTTCATATCGCACAGAATGCCCTCACAATCTCTGGTATCTTTTGCCACATACCCTCAGGACCAATATTTTTCAATACTCACTTAATAACTATACTTATTACCCCCATGTTTACCACTATTATTTGGTGATATGATAATAGTATGCGGAAATAATTGTAGCATGTGAAAAACTGCGTCTCTTAAAATTTGCCGATACTTACTGTGTATTACAAATTGCATCAAGCATGCAATTTTAGCAATGTTATCTCTGAATTGTAATTGATATAAACTTTGATAAATTCTCTAAAATGTTTGGGCATGCTAAACTTTTGTGATTCACAGTACACTAATGATGTGATACTTATTTCATCCATTATTATATGATCGAATGCATAATTGTATGTCACATAAGTGAACTGAATAAAAATGTTATATATTGAATGATTGTAGCATCTTGATATTGACCCTAATACATATCAGCAATTTTTTTGTAATTACAAAAATCATAATAAACACTTTTGCAATCATGAAAACTGAAAGACACCTTTTTATAGTGATCTAGTAAGATGGTCAGAAATTATGAGTAATACATTTGTGCCCTGGGGATAATAATGAATACTAAGAAACAGTGCAACAAAATTATTTGCTTATAAATATTTAGATCTGTGATTATAGAGTCTAAGTCAACAATTATTATTAGTACAAACATCATTGTACATATGCAAAATTCCAACTCCATTCTGGTGATTATCTCTGTTCCATTCGGTTCTGGTCTGTTCTGATAATTCTATCCACCCATACTGTTTGTCTTGTTTTAGATACGTATCCTTATTTGTCACATGCTTATCCAATTACTATGCTAATTGTTTGTCAACCTGAGAATGTGTATACCAATGCAGAGATGCTGCCAGGATTTTATCTAAAGGGGGGAGTAAAAAAATGGAGGAGAAGGAAGAAACGGACATAGTTCAATATTTACCTAACACTTCAATAACCGTCTCTGCTTCTTCCTGCTCCACTCTGTTTGAGCTCTATTGAAATCAAAATCTTTAAAAGATGTCACCTCTAGTTGTATAAACATTAATCTGTTGATTGCTTCTGAGCTTAATCTGTACCTTATTTGTGCAAAAATATTGTTCTGTGCAGAGAACCCCCTTTCACAGTCTGCTGTCTGAAGAAGCATATACATAGCTAGCTTAGCCAGCTTGAACAAGCTGGGAAACTGTTCTTTATGGTTGTTATGTACAATTTTCCACAGCTCATAGGCATTGTCTTCTGGAAACTTCTGCTCCAAAATAAGATTTTTCACGAACATAAGCTCTGCCACAGGTTTACTTACTTCAGTTAATTTTTGTCCCCCACATATAAGTATACAATAATGAAATCTGACTGTGACCTAGAGATATCAACCCATGCACAGGTTTTTCAAGAATTCTTCCTTGAATTTTTCAGGATATAATTCATCACCCGAAACCTTAAACATAGCATACCTGCCAACCCTAACAAGACCTTCCCAGTAAGCAGTTAATATTTTTCCTCAAGTTAGACCAATTTTCAGTAAGGTGTAATGAAAAATCATGTTCTGCTATTGTTGACTTGGAAAATATACATTTAAATAGTTGAAGAGTGATCTGAGACTGAAGCAGTTTAGGTAAACATTATGTTAAACTAAAAAGTGTGTAAAGTACACTCAGATCGTAATTACCTTCAGTACAATTTCAGAAACTTCAGTTCCAAGCCTCATGGAGCTCAATGGCTTCTTGTCAGATCTCTCAACTTGATGCAATCTTTGTTTTTTTTTATATTTCACATGTCAAAGGCAACCATCTCTCCTGATGTAAGACATACTCAAATCAACACATGATGTCCAATAAACATAATTGTTGCCTTTCCTGCTTTCTTTCCCCAAGAATCTGAATATTCCCTTTTATATTTTTGTTCTGATTAACTTTTTAAGAGGCTTATTATCCCTTTCACCTTCAACATGTTTTCATTTGTTGGATTCCATTTCTAGAAAATGCTGTAAGCAACAACTTGATCATGCAGGCATTTTGTATGAGAAACGTGCAGTTTAAAGTGTCTGAGATATTCCTGTAAAGTTAGTCTGGTTCCATGACCAACTCCACTAAATCTAATATGAAACCCAGACCTGGATGAAACATTGACAAGCCAATATCTGGATTTGACAGCAACAATTTTCATAATTTTTGCTATTATTCCACAGGTCTATAATTTAAGGGTAATTTCAGAAACACTTAGTCAAATTAGAACGGTTGGAAGATCTGCCCTAGTGGTGTGTGGCATAACTGATAATGATACCTAGTTTCATCTCAATCTCAAACAGCTCTAAAGTTCTAGAGCAGAAAGAAAAGTGATAGAAAATGTGAAATATTGATGCATGACCTTGACCCTGAAGATCGGACCTTCAAGGTGATAGATGAGACACTTTCTAATGATTCAGTACAAGTATGCTAAGTTGCATCCCTAAAGCTGAATGGGGTGGAAAGTAAAGTGTGATGTAAGACAAAAAATACTGACCTGTAACCTTGACCTTAATGATGGGATCCCCATTATCATACATGACACACCTTCTAATGATTATATAGAAGTACCAAGTTTCTTCCCTTACTCTCTCAAGTTAAAGATTGGAATGGAAAGTGTGATGGAAACTTGACCTTAAAGATATGATCCCCACTGTCATACATAACCTACCTTCTAATGATGATGTACACGTCTACCAGGTTTCATCCCTTGAGCTCATACAGCTATAAATTTATGTAGTGGAATGGAAAATGCAAGGAAATACCTAAAATATTACCCTATGATTTTGACCTTGAAGATAAGACACCAATGTGGTTCACAACACACCTTCTAATGATGATGTATAACTACACCAAGTTTCATCCCTAAATTTCAAATGTCTCCAAGTTAAAGCATGGAAAGCAAAGTTTGAACGAAAACTCCAAATATTTAGCTGTTACCTTGACCTTTAAGATAGGACCCAAATGTGGTACACGACACACCTTCTAATGATGCTGTGTGGGTATACCATGCTCCGTCCCTTAATCTCAAATGCCTTAAATTTATTGAGCAAAAAAAGCATTGATGGATGGATGGAAACACAGATACTGCGTCTCCCTCTTTTCACAAAAGTGGGAGACAAAAGAGATTCTCCTCCTTATGAAGGGTATTTGTCTATAAAGGACTAAATTGTCTTGTCCCTCGACTATCTGTCATACATATATATCACTGTACACATTACCTTGCAGCCAGATTTAAATGTACTATATTCTCTTGCAGCCAGATATCATTGTAATATGTTCTCTTGCAGCCCGACTACAATGAACTATATTCTCTTCCAGTCAGGTATCACAGTACTATGTTCTCTTGTGGCCAGATATCACTGTAATATGTTTTCCTGTGGGTAGATATCACAGTACTACATTCTCATGGCCAGACCCCGCTTTCATAAAACTCAACTTGAGTACATACTCGACTGAATATTTTGATCCTCTGTAAAACTGGTACACTTGATGTCAGTATCTAACTCTGAAGTTCTAATATAACCAGCTGGTTTTAAGAAGGCTTAATGCAATTTATCCTACTGCAATTTACAAATAATCAGCATGCAAGATTTGAGAAGAGTTTTTACTTAAAATTGAGATGTTTTCTTGAAAGCAGAACCAGACTTAACTGGAACATATTTTCTTGTAACCAGATACCACTGTACTATGCTATATTCTCCTGAAGCCAGATATCACTGTACTATATTCACCTGCAGCCAGATCTCATTGTAATTATGTTCTCTTGCACACAGATATTGCTGTGCTCCATTGTATTTTCTTGCAGCCAGATATCATGGTACTGTATTCTCTTGCAGTCAGATATCACTGTACTGTATTCTCTTGCAGTCAGATATCACTGTACTGTATTCTCTTGCAGTCAGATATCACTGTACTGTATTCTCTTGCAGCCAGATATCATTGTACTGTATTCTCTTGCAGCCAGATATCACTGTAACATGTTCTATTGCAGCCAGATATTGCTATACTATACTGTATTCTCTTGCAGCCAGATCTCACTGTGACATGTTCTCCTGCAGCCAAATACATTGCTGTACTGTATTGTCAAATTATTCTCTTGCAGCTAATTATCGCTGCAATATATTCTCTTGTGGCTAACCTTATTTTATTTTTTGAACCACAATTGTTGACCATATACAGTTCTTACCTTCTTCTTCTGTTTCTTGTAATCCAGGGCAACAAGGCTTTCCTTTAGATTCTGATCATCCATATCTGCACAGTCCCTCAGCTGGTTACTCTGATTCAGGTACAAAACATTCACCTACAACACAAAGTTCCTATAGAACACAAACACCATGGAAGATCAATCACATCAACCACCTCAAAACATACCATCTAGTAATAATATCTAAGTGTACCATATTAATTTATCTCAAATAGAATAAAAAATTAGAGCAAGGAAAAGTGAAATTAAGGGATGGACAAAATGGAGGGATGGAAATACTATGTTTATCCACCTCCCCGTGGCAAAAAGGCAGAGAACCAAAAAGAAGTAAATAATGGTAGTTTCACTTTGGTTTGGTTAATGTGGTTTACATCACAGCAAGTCTTGGAAGGTAACACTGTGACAAGGCAAAAAGTAGAGAAAAGTGCCACCACAGAAGCCAATTAGGGATGATCCAATGTGGGAATCAAACTTTCACCCTTTTGGTCACGAGTCCAATGCCACAACAACCCAGCCACATTAACTAACGGTAGAAACTTCTTGACATCAGCAGACACAAGATCTTATTTACCCCTAGGATAAATAGAGTGATCCATCTGAGGGCCAAATACCTGATAACTCTGGTGAAAAAAAATGTGGGTTTTTTTTTAAAAAAAGAGTAATTTTTTAAGTGTACCCCAACAATGACACTCAACAGGGTTCAACATCTACACTAGTCTGGACACCCATGACCAGTAAAAATTGTTAGGGACTTGTGTAGGTTTGCATGTACTGTATATACTCGCGTATACTCCAATACCAACTGAAAACTTTATAGACCGAGATCTGCCGTCGCATTATGCGCTAGCAGATCTGGGTCTATGCAGTTTGTAAGGATTAATCAGTAGAACAAACAACACAGACCCTGATCTGCCAGTACATTATGTGATGGCAGATCAGGGTCTATGTTGTTTGCATCTGGACCCGGATTATATGTGAGTATATATGGTAGGTAGTTCTTCAGACTAATGCAAAGAAACAAAAAGAAAAGAAAAAGTACAAAGTGAAGTGGATGGAACTCAGTCCATATAGTCACAGCTAGAAACTAACAATAAAATTCCAAACGAATAACCAACATTTCCAACTCACATCAGAAGATACAGCCATTATGTTATGTGCCTGATCATCAAAATGTTTAACTTTCACACACAAATGCAATAGTCAAGCATATTGATGACCAGGACTAGGTTACATGAAATCTGATTGGCTACCGAGTACTGCTTATGGCTGCCTTCACGATGCCACATGCTTTGAATGTTGTGACTGAAATGGAGAAGTATCTGACAAGATACACACCTCAGCCAGTTATTACTGTTTGAACATTTGCTGTAATACTTGCTTCATTTAAAAGGTTATAAAAAAATGTATATGCATTTCTTTCATTAAATTCCTGTTTTCATTTTTAACGCGGGAGTACCATGGAATTGTGCATTTCAGTGAATATCAGACCTACCAACCCAAACAAGACCGTCTCAGTAAGGCAGCTGATTTTTTTTTCACAAGTTAGACCAGTTTTCAGCATGGTGTAACAAAGTATTATGTACTGCTATTGTTAAGTTGGAAAACATGCATTTCAAAAGTTCAGAAGTATGATTCGAGACTGATGCAGCAACAGTAAACATTATGTTCAACTAAAAAGTTTGTAAAGTACACTTAGACCTTAATTACCTCCAGTACAGTTTCACAAACTGCAGTTCCAAACCCTATCGAGCTCAATGCTTCTTCCTATCTCTCATCAACTTAACATAATCCTTGGCTTTTTTTTTAATTTCACATAGCGACAGCAATCATCTCACCCACCAAGAGACATGCTCATATCAACCCATGATGCTCAATAAACGTAATTGCTGCCCTTCCTGCTTTTTTTCCCCAAAGAATCTGAATATTCCTTTTTATTCTTCTGTACCGACTATGAAAACATTTTTAAGAGGCTTTTTGTCCCTTTCATCCTGAACATGTATAGCTTGTTGGATGCCATTTTTAGAAAATTCTATAAGCAACAGCTTGATCATGCAGACATTTTGCATGAAAAAATATGTGCAGTTTAAAGCATCTGAGGTACTCCTGTTAAAGTTAGTCTGGTTCCCTGACCAAATCCACTTAATCTGATATGAAACCCGGATCCAAATCAAACACGGACAAGCCAGTATCCGGATTTTACCCTAACAAAATCATATTTCTGAAATTTTTGCTTTTATTCTGCAAGTCCATATTTTAAGGATCATTTCTGTAAGACTTGGGGTCAAATCATAATGGTTGGCAGGTCTGGAATATAAGCAATGAATTGGTAGATACAATAATGACACTTTTAAAACAATGACATCGATAAAACAGCTATCATATCTAAATATGTAATCTATCTTTCTCCGAGTTATCTGCAAAAAGTTGGTCATGACTTCGAGAGGGGTATTTTACCGTCGATTGCAAACTGTGTTTCCACAAATGATATATATGAACATATTTTCTCTAAAACGTTCTTGCATAAATACAAATAAAATGCAAACTGCACAGACACAGTTCTGCCATCACATAATGCGCAGGCAGATCTGGGTCTATGCAATTTGTTATGAATAATCAGTAGAACAAACAACATAAAGCCTGATCTGCTGGTGCATTATGTGATGGCAGATCTGGATCTATATTGTTTGTAGTTGGACTTAACTTTTAAGCTAGTATGTACAGTAATATAGCTGACTTGTGTTGTCAATTTCAGTTGCTTGGTAATATGTCAGTAAGCAAATTTTTTTCGTAGTATTTCTATATTTTTTTTGCAAACAATCAAAAAGTGGCCTTTTACAGATTTTCAGCCAACAAATGACTTCTTAATTTCTGAAAATCATTTTTAAGAACCCGCCACATTTTGAAAAATTGTTTCTATGACACTTTTTATATTTGTTCATACAAGATACACAATGGTGGAGAACACGAGTCATGGTGAGGAAACTATTTTTCTTCTTTCAGTTAGTGGCCTTGACCTTTGACCTTTTGACACCCTCCACAAAAAAGATAGGTTTCTTCCTTAGCCCAAGTGCCAACTATCTACAAAGTTTGGTGGAGGAATGTGCTGTAGAACTAAAGTTATCAGGCAGAATAGTGAAAGTTAATTAACAGATGGTCAGAAAGGGTCAATTGCATAATAATTATGCCCCACCAAAAGGCGGACATATCCCAAACCAAAAAACGAAGGTGTGAGACTTCTTTGGTACGTTTTTCTCAAGGTTACCAAGACATTCGGGAAATGATCCATTCCTCTCACATTGTTCATACAGCCTTAACAAGTTTATTTTCAAGGACTTCCAAAACTTTTCAAGGAGTATTTTATCTTACAAAAATCGAAAATTGTTACTTTGTTAAGAGGTGTTGTGTCTCATTTGATCCATCAAATTTGATTGCATTTTATTTATTTATTATTTCTGGACAATACATAAAAAAACAAAACTTCTTAATTCAAAAAAAGTTACATATTTTATTCCCTCAGTTAAATTCAAGGAGGTTTTGGGAAAATTTCAATAAATTTTTCAATAAATTCAAGAGGGAGCCACGGTGGCTGAGTGGTTAGTGTGCCAGACTCTGGACCGAAAGGGTGCAGGTTCAAATCCTACCCCTGGACCAGCCTGGGTCAGCTACCGTGGTGTGTCCTTGGGCAAGGCACTTCACTCCACTTGCCTCGGCATGAAATAACCTACTTATTTTGCTGTGCCGTAAAGCAACCAAAAAAAACAAACAAACAAACAAATTCAAGGACTTTTAAAGGATAATACCATGTTTTTTTTTATTCAAGGTGTTTTGAAGGCAACCCTTAAAATTCAAGGATTTTTCACAGTTACATGAATCATGTCTCGTATACCTGATCAGAAAGTTGACGCTGTCTGGCATCATCCAGTTCCTCTCTGATCCATTTCAGCACAATTTTAAAAATCTCTCGACCCTCACTGCCTTCGACATTCTCTTCAGCACCTGCAATACAAATTATGAAGACAATGAAGTTGATGGTTCTATGAAATGGATACATTTTATTTTCTCATTTAACAACTCTTACATAACATATTATTAAATAGTTCTTGTATTTTTCAGTGAAAACACTATAAAAACAGCATCATGCCACAAAAAAATAACAGAACAGAGATGCAAATACAAAATTTCATCATCTTGTCCCTTAGTTATCTACTGCTATGATCTGGATTATACAATGATGCACACATGCAGAATTTTGTTGCTCTTATTTGTATTGTCACTATTGGTGGTGAATAGTTTCCATATTGAGGGGAAAAGAAAAAAATACTTTCAAAATAACTCTAAACATTTGTATCTAATACTTCAATCTTTCATGACGGAGATATCTGTCTAATTTAAGATAACTATTACTTAACCTATACTTAATCATTTTCAGAAACGTAACGAGAACATTGTGAAAGAGCTCTTAACCAGACCTCCATCAAGTAATTATTTCTAAATAAAAATGTTACTTATTTTGCAGATATACTCACCTGCTTTTTCTGCAATTTTAATTAGACAGAAATTCATGTGATTAAAAATAGGTTGCAGAAAAAGCTGTTAGCTATGAAACAAATCATGACAATTCCAATTAAAAAACCAGAGTGTAATCAACGATTCCACAGCTCACCTTTACTTTCAACAGTCTTCAGTAGCCATTGTAAACATTATCATGCAGAAAATAAACTAACACTAAAGTGATCTTGGCCCCTTTTCTAACTAAAGACTTTTTGCAATCATTTGAACTTTTAATCATCTTAAAATTTGAAATTTGACCTCTTAATCTGCATGATTTAGCCAGTATTATGCTAAGATATTGTGAAACCACCTACCTACCCACCCACCCATCTACCTACATATTTAAAATGACAGAGCATAGACAATATAAAAGAATAAAAAAGAACCTTCTTTTCTATTATATCAAAGTCGAGGTAACGAGTTGATAAGAAACATATTAATGTTTTGTATTAATTTTTTAAAAAGCATTGTTTTAAAACTCTGCTTGAAAAGCTATTATCATTGTCTGCACCTAGAATCCAGATTTTAGTGGTGTGAAAGTCAGAGGCTCTGAATAACTTTTGTGTGACAGAAAGCAGCACATAGTTCATGCATCAATAATTACCTTGATTAACCACTACAGGTGGACCCTCATGTGAACAGCATACAGCATGCTGTCCACTCACCTAATTCCTGTACTCATTCATGTGACCAATACACAGTTAACCGACTGAGGGTAACAGATCACAATATACAATGTATAGTCATTAATATGGAAAGTTTACCAGTGAATAAACATTTATTCCTACTACCAACAGAAAGGGCCTTCTGAGTAGGCAAGGGTGTACACATGTCTTGCATGGATTAATCAAAGTGATCATAAACACAAATAATGTCATGGGCATAATAGTAACAGTGATGCATCCAATTATCAAGTTTCATTATTGGAACATAAACAGCACCCAAGAAATGAACTCTTAACACGAAATTTGAAGAAATCAGAGACCTCTTTTGGCAAAAAAGGATGTAGAACTTATAAAAATGAATCCAATCACCAAGTTTCATGATTTCTAGGTAGGATAGTATGCATATAACATGCTAGAAAATCATGTGGTCATAAACTTGATGCAAAAACATAACCAAAGCCAGTAAAAGATGAAATATAGGTCACAGTGAGCCTCTTCTGTTATACAAGTGTGATAGCAACAGACATGCATATCAGGAATGGTGTCTGAAAAATGAACACAAAATTTAACCCAAGTCAGAAAAGCATAAATTATGGTCGATATTGACCTACTACTGAAATGAGGGTGTAGTGCTCATGCATCCTCAAGTTTCATGATTCTATATAGGATAGTATGTACAGAACATGCCAAAAACCCATGTGGCCATGAGCTAAATGCAACAAGTTAACCCAAGTCAGTAAAATGTGAAACAAAAGTCACACTGACCTTTTTTGGTATGGGTGTGGTGTTGACAGAAATTTATACAATAATGTAGTTTAATGATTACAGCATGAACAGTAAAAACATCAAATTGAACCACAAAGTCAATGAAATATGGGTCACAGTGATGTGCTTTTAAGACGAGGGTATAGAACTCATCAAGATGCATCATCTCACCATGTTTCATGATTCCAGGTGTAGCAGTATTATACAGCAGATAAAACACCAATGTGGTCACGAGCTAACTGCAAAAACTTTGAACATAATCCTGTAACATGTTAAATGCAGGTCACAATGACCTTCATTTGTTGTAAGGGTGAAATACTAATAGCAATACACTCACCTAGTTTGATGATTCTAGCACAAACAGTGCTTTAGACTGAAACCAAGGCAGTGAAGCATGAAATATGGGTCACAATGACATACTTTAGTGATGAGGGTGTAGTACTCGTCAAGATACATCCCCTCACCAAATTTCATTAAGCTTGGTGTAACAGTATGTATTCAGGGTGCTAAAAAAAATATTTGGTTTTGAGCTAAACCCTAAAATTTAACCTATGCCAGGAAAATGTGAAATGTAGGTGACAGTGATATTCTTTTGTGGCAAGGGTGTGATACTAATGGAGATGCATACAATCATCTAGTTTGATGATTCCTGAATGAAAAGAGCTTGAGAAATAAACTTAAAATACAATGTAACCAAAGTCAGTGAAGCATGAAATCCAGGCACTGTGACCTACTTATGTGACGAGAATGCATTCCCTCACTAAGTTTCATGAATCTAGGTATAACAATATCTATATACAGGGTCCTATGACCTATATGGTCATGAACTAAACACAAATACTTTACCTATGCCAAATCATGTGAATTGTTGGTCACAATGACATTCTTTTGTGGTAAGGGTATAGTACTAATAGTGATGCATACAATCATCTAGTTTGATGATTCTAGCATGAACAGAGCTTGAGAAATGAACTTAAACCACAAAATTTAACCAAAGTCTGTGAAGCATGAAATATAGCTCAAAATGATCTACATTTGCGATGACGGTGTAGTAATAATCAAGATGCATCCCCTCACCAAGTTTCATGATTCCTGGTATAACAGTATTTATACAGTCTGACAAAAGACTGAGCTAACACAAAAAAGACCAAGAATATACAACTAAATCACATGTACAAATCTGGCCCCCTCAGCCCCCCTGCCCTAGTTGGCCCCTCAGCCCCTCTGCCCTAGTTGGCCCCTCAGCCCCCCTGCCCTAATTGGCCCCTCAGCCCCCCTCCCCTAGTTGGCCCCTCAGCCCCCCTCCCCTAGGGTAGATGCTGTGAAACCCACTCCAAACTGTTGCCTTGGACCTAGGACAAATGAATGGCTAACATTCAGTGAGTGTGTACATATGTATATGCTTTTATCTGTGTGAACGCTTAATCCGATGGCATGGGTAGTAAAATAGCTTACCTCTACTTCGTAGAGGTGAGCTAAAGACTTTTCACCATCAATATATTTAAAAGCAAGACAACAATTGTCCATATGATCAGGATGCCCATGCCAATCAGTACAAATGAAGAAAGTTTGCTTTAATATGCAAGGGAAAAGTTTCAAGTCAAACAGGAACCACGTAACAATATTAAATTTAGTCATAAATTGTTGAAAATCAAAACAATATTAAATTTAGTCATAAATTGTTGAAACTCAAACTTAACCCAAGTCTACTTAATATTAGGCCTTGTACCAAATTTGGATTCAATCCATGGAGTACTTCAAAAGCTTTTCAGCAGAAATTAAATTTGTCATGAATGGATATGATGAGATTGGACACGACGTTACAGATGGACATGGGTGACACTATATGCACCTTCCACAGAATGTAACATGTAACGGGGAATAAAACAACAGAATGTGAACAAGGAAATTTTGATAATAATTTGAACCAAACAAGTTACCAGTCACATGGGGGCCAATAAACTATAGTTTAGTGTTATGTAAAGTTTTCCCATTTCTCAAAAGAAAATAAATTTCTGATCCTGATCATGCTTTCCACAAGTAAATAAAGTCAATGTTACTGCCTTTTGTCTCTGGGAATGGAATTCATTTAAACAGAGAAATGAGAAGGAAGAAAAATGTATTCAGTTCAATGGAAATGTAGCAGTCCATTTGGAATTACTGGAAATGAGGGGCAAGACAGAATGCAAGGGATTTTTGTGGTCTTGCCAACCCACTGTGCTATGAACACTTTGTGGCTTTCCTACGAAAATCCCCTCAGAAGTACTTCAATGGAGTGATACAGTGTAAAAAGGGGAAAATTGCCAGAAAATGGCAGAGAACTGTCACACACTAGTAAGCTATGCAAAAGAGAACCATGTCAAAAGCAATATGATAACTTTATGGAATTATTTGCACAAGTTCAGTAATACAAAGTTCTCCAATGAATTCATGAAGAAACTTTGGAATATTTCAGGATCTGATTGGACAAGTTACCGTAATGTGCTACATGCACATGTCATTTGGTAAACAAGGTATGTTTATGTGCAGTGGCAACTACTCTATTATTTCTTAGGTGTTATTTTATTATTAGCAGAAAGGCCCAAGCATTTTCCAATCGAGCTATGTCATAACCACACTGAATATGACTTGGAGAAAAAAACTTCAATCACACATCTGTAAAGCAGAATATTAACACTTACAAGGACAATGCTGTCATCATCAGTGGAAAAGTAATACCTACATCTCATTTGCTAACCACGACACAAGATAACACAAAACATGTTTTGCTCCAAGTCAGCAGAAAGAACTATTTTCATATGGTGCAGGGGTATGTCTAGGCCATCAGGCCAGCACATATTCATATGCCATATCAAACGAGTTCCTTCCCTCGACTTCTAACAAAACATGAAATGAAGTTTGTATTTATTACATACCACACTTTACCACTTTCCAAATATACTTAGGTGTATAGTGTGAATAGGATTCAAAACATATTAGAATTTATACAATTTCAAATTTTTGCACCGAAAAATACAGATGCCTTGTCATCAGTGAAAATGTATTTTTTCAGGGGTGAAAC
This sequence comes from Margaritifera margaritifera, assembly GCA_029931535.1. Lineage (NCBI taxonomy): Eukaryota > Metazoa > Mollusca > Bivalvia > Unionida > Margaritiferidae > Margaritifera > Margaritifera margaritifera. The sequence continues at coordinate 481,382 of JAQPZY010001641.1, forward strand.
TAATTTTAATTATGTAATACTTATCTGTTACTATTGCACTCCTTACCTTTTCCAGGATGCCAAGTCCCCAGTCCAAGCTAAATATTCCCTCCTCCAATTAGTAATTGAAGGCACAGAATTGAAAAGAACATGATCCCAATCTGAGTCCTTAGTCATAGCCAACACAGGGAATACCTTCCTCATTTGACTTGGACCAAGACTACAGTACATCAGAGCAGGAATGGGAGAGAATCTCTGCAATATTAGCAGGTAATTATTACATAATTAAAATTAGTCTACCCCCCCTTCCAAAAAAAAAACACAACACTACATTTGAATAGCAGTAATACAATACATACTACTATTGCATTGCTTATTTTACCAGTAAGGAGGGAGGTTGATGGCCCCAAACAAAAACTGGTACAAGAAAACATTGCACTTACCCTTGCAATAGGAGAGTTCACTACTCATGGCTTGGCCACATGCTGTGCAGTCACATTGGACCCAACACGTAAACGATTTTGCTCTGGTGCACCAAATATCGAAGGTAAAAAGATGGAAAGGTAGTGTGAGGTGGCCAAGAACTCTGCTCTCATAACAGCATCCAAAGAGGAGTGATTCCAGTAGGCCCAAGATGCAACAATAGCCCTTACCTCATGGACCTTAAGTCTCGTGAAAGAAAAGTCCCTCTCAGTGAGGGATTAAAAAGCTCTCTTGATAGTGAGGACAATACACCTGGAAATGGTGGCTGCCAAAATATCAGAGGAACCCCTAAGAGATAGAAAAGAGACAACTCTGACCCTCCATTCTTCCTTTAGAAGAAGCCTATTTAAAACCTCATGACCCTAATTGGGCAAAGAAGCCTATCTTTATCTTCCCCAGCAGAGATATGACTGAGACTGGGAATTTCAATCAAAACTGGAGCTAGTGAAGGTAGGTGATTCTTACCCCGAAACCAGGTTGGCACAGACAAGAAACCAAACCACAGTTACCACTGAACTGTAAACAACCCTGACAAGGCATAAAGCTCACGCTTTCCCCTCGATGATGCTAAGGAGGGGAGAAAGACTGTCATAGGGGTAAGCTTCTCGAAGAAAGCTTCATAAGGTTCATAAGAGGGTTCTGATAAAGCTCAAACACACGAAAGGTTCCATCTAGGCATTAATGAGCAAGATACTGAAGTTCATAATACCTGATGAGATCAGAAAGATGAGGGTCCAACCAAATGGCTGAACCCTTAGAAAGAGTGTTAGAAACGGCTGCCATCTAACCCTTAACAGTAGAAACAGAACATTCTCTTTCCTAGAAAAGGAAGGGAAGAAAGTCTGCAACTGCATTTAAAGGAGGACACCTAGCATCAATATGTTTCCTACCGCACAAATTAAAGAAGCTTCTCCAATTTGCATTGTGCACTTATGGAAGTGGATTGCCTCCAAGCCTGGGTGATGCGTTTGGCTACCTTGCTCAGAAACTGTTCTTGACATATCGATCATTTGAGATGATTCAAGTGTGAAGGTGGATTCAGAGTTCATAGGAAAGAGGTAAAGACAAGCCAACAACGAAGTCTTGGCCATATGACTCACTATGAGGGACAGAATCTGAGCAATCCTGTATGGTGGGACGTGAACCCTCCCTTGATTGATGATGTACCGTATATACTCGATTATAAGTCGACTCGACAATAAGTCGAGCTCCCCTTTTTAGGGCTGCAAAAAGTGAATTTCACTTTGACCCTCCTATAAGTCGGGGTGTATTTTGCAAGTCAGATCCGTCTGAAGGGGTGACTTCTTAGTGAGTCAGAAACGCACTTTGGAAATATAAACAAGCCAAACTGGATAGATAGATAAGAAAAATAAAGACAAAACCAGTGTAAAATACAATTATATTATTGAGTGAAATATGTCACAAATAAATTGACAACTTACAATTTATCCATCTTTGTGTAATAAAGTCCATTGAAATCCATAATGCTTGACATTTTAAATCCATTTATATGATAAATCCACGAATTCAATTATAGTTCACATACCAGTATAAAAATAGAAGTTCAGAATGATCCGATTCACAACATCCCGTTATATGTTAATTCCACACGTCGTACAAATAAACAATGAAAGTTAAGTCCACTTTTTTGTGATTCAAGGTATCCTATAAATGTCACTATCTAATGTCATCTGGTACAAAGTCCAAGAATTAATCCTCATTGTCTGATAAAGTTCTGAAATCCTACATCGTCGTCTAGTCATTGTAAATCGTCGTCGTCTTGTCAATGTAAATCTCGTCCGACTCCAATTCTCGGCTTTACTGTTATATGCGGGTGCTTATGCAGAGACTGAGCTTGGGCTCTGTGAGTAACACTTTGATCATAAAGTCAGAAATCTATTAATGACTGCAACTAAACACATGTCAATTGTGCGGCAAGATCACAGGGAGTTCAAAAAGCCACCCTCTGTTACTTGGCAAACTCGCGGCTTGATCAAAGGGTTGTCACGTGGGAAAACAAAGAGTGTGGTGCCTTTACAAGCAAAGGGATTAAGGTCAAAGTATATGCACAGGAAGTTGTAGAACTCTGCTTGGCACTGAACAAGTATAGATTGGCGGCTCGATCAAAAGGATTGTCAACTTGAAAACAAAGTGAGTGCTGCCTTTACAAGCCATGGGCTTATCCATGCGCACTGGCAGATAACTTGGAAAATATCACTTGGGAATTAAATCTGACTTGTGGAAAAGGAAAATACAAATTAAATCAAAACTTTTATTGCATCAAGCACAGTCTTTATACAGCAAAACACAAATATTAATACAAATACAGGTTGTCCGGACTTGCACGAAAATGGAGGCAATATACTTACTAGTAAACACCCATGGTAAACATTGACGGACACTTCATTTTGCGGTAGGTAGTATTTAATTTACCGGTAATATTTTCAAATTAATAACATCCAAATAACTGTAGATACATGTATTGAATACCATCATGAAACGGATAAACACAGTGCATACCATAGTGGCATGAAAACGTAAAAATATATGAATTGACAGTATTTGTATGTACTGCAAACATCTAGAGTATCCAACATTACCCCAAGATTTTTTTTTTAATGTCGCGTTTATAAGACGACCCCAACTCTGCAAGAATCGAATTCTAAGTAAAAACGGTCGACTTATAAGCGAGTATATACAGTAATTCATCCCCACGTACACAAAGTCCTGAGAAGGGATGCGATCTGACTTCTCTAGGTTGGAGATTAAACCCAGTCGCATCACTGTCAACCAACAGAGGGGTGGGTCCACAGAGCGGTGGGTCCTTCAAGAGAGTATCTCAAAAAACATTGTGCATCAACCAGTCTTCGAAATACTGGAGGATGGGGATCCCTAAAGACCTCAAGTGAGCTGCTATTACCTCCATCACCCTGTTAAAAGCTCTGGGGACAGCGGCAAGGCTGATTGGAAGAGCCCAAAACTGAAATACCTCCTAGCCGAGACAAAACTGGAGATATTTCCTGTGAGGCAGGAAGATGGGTATGTGAAGGTACACATCCTACAAACCGCTTTATAGGGTTCCTGACCATTGCAATAGTCTCCATCCTGAAGCGCTCTTCCCGAAGAAATTTGTTTAAGGTGGAATAATTTATGTAGAGTCAAAACTCTCCGCCTTTTTTCAACACCGAAGATATCTGGGAATAGAAACCTGGAGTTTGGTAATTTTCCGCTTTCTTGACCATTCATTTCTGCAGAAGGGCATGTATCTCTTAACTTAGATGAACCAGTTTAGACTGGTCAAAGAAAACAGGGGTCTGTGATAGAGGACGATGTTCCCGGAAGCGAAGCCGATATCCCTCTTTTAAAGTGGAACGGACCCACACATCGTCCATGATGCACGACCAAACCTCCAAAATGAGGGTCAGTCAAGCAACTACAGGTGTGTTGGGAAGAGAAAGACACTGCTTGTTTGTCTGAGGCTGACCCTTTTCCTTCCTCGAAAAAGGCCAAAGATCAATCCTTCAGCGGCTCTGATGGCATCAGACCAAGCATCATGAATTCTTGGCTTTTTGGCGATCTCCAAAGTCATGGAGGTCACTCCTTGTTTCTTCCCCACAGAGGGAGCTAACATCCCTAAACCGGGAATTAACTCCAGACCCCTCCTGGGAATGAAGGGGGTCGTCTTATGATGATGAGGAGGACACAAGACTTTCCACCAAGTCCCACACTTGATCTCTCCATAGACAACATCAGATGGGTCCATGTGTGCACAACCAGTGCATGATAGGCAGGTGGTGTGTGTAACCCATGGGTCCCTCTAGTGTCTGCACTTACCCACATCCTGCAACATATTAATCCCTGAAAGAGAAAAAATTACAAAAAACAAGATAAACGGGAACCAAAAAAAGGGTATGTAATTCTTACCCGAACACTGGTTATCAAGAAGGGGTTAACACTGAATAGAAGCACCACCTGCTGAGCAAGGCACAAAAAGTCTTAAATTTTTTTAAAGGAATATAAACAAGAGGCCCTCGAAGAGACTGACACTCTACTGGGCGAGAAGAATTTCCAGGAATCAAGATAAGACCATTTCTTCCTTTTAACAGTTAAGTGTTGAAACCATCTCTGATATTCTTCAGCGATAACAAGATTTTCAAATTAGCTGCTGTGGTACACATATTGGATGTTAGCCAGGTAGAAGTCTCCCATGTCATAATGATAATCCATTCAGAGGGAGTAGAGACAACAAGATTTTTAAGACAGTCGTCGTGGCAGCCATATTGGATGTATGACTGGCACCATTTTCATTTAGGACTTCGTGAAAAACCCCTGTCATCATAATGATCATCCATTCAGGTGAAGTAGTGACGACAAGATTTTTAAGATAGTTGTCATGGCAGCCATATTGAATGTACAACTGGCACCACTTTCATTTAGGACCAAGTAGACATCATAGGAAGTCTTTTAGTGAAAACCCCATGTTGATATGACCATCTATTCAGGAGGAGTAGCGATAAGATTTTCAATATGGCTGCCATGTCGGCCATATTGGACGTCAGATCAGCACCATTTTCATTTAGGACCAAGTAGACATCATAAGAAGTCTTTTAGTGAAAACCCCATGCTGATATGACCATCCATTCAGGAGGAGTAGCAAATAACAAGCAATAACAAGATTTTCAAGATGGCCACTGTGGTGGCGATATTGGATGTCCAAGCAGCACCATTTTCATTTAGGACCAACAAGACCATGGGATGAATGTGTGTGTAAAGTTTCAAGGCAATCCTCCAAGTAGTTTAGGAATAGTGATAACAAACTTGTGCTAACGGACGAACAGACGACAGACAACAGACCATCCTTTCAGGAGAAGTAGCAATAACAAGATTTTAAAGTCGGCTGCTGTGGTGGCCATATTGGATGTCCGAGCAGCACCATTTTCATTTAGGACCAACTAGACCATGGGATGAATGTGTGTGTAAAGTTTCAAGGCAATCCTCCAAGTAGTTTAGGAACAGTGATAACAAACTTGTGCTAACGGACGAACAGACGACAGACAACACACCATCCCATAAGCTCTTCTGGTCTATGACCAGTAGAGCTAAGAAAATACTCAAATAATGGAGAGAAAAACACTAAATTGACACAACAAGATATAAGATTGGCCAAAAAGACATTTAAAAACAATGAAGATGAATTCTGATAAGCGACCTCAGCATACATGCACTTGCACAAAGTCCAAGGAAAACGAGGAAGGTATTCCATATGCTGGCTGTGACCAAGGAATCAGACTGGGATCATGTTCTTTTAAATTCTGATACTCCGAAATATTTAGCATGGACTGGGAACTTGACATCCCAGTAAAGGTAAACAATGCATTGGTAGCATGTCATGTATTACTGCTATTAAAACACCTAAATAGTTCCAGTCAGGGGGTACAATACAGAAATATGACTTGAACATTCGCATCAAACACCAGATCAACCATGCAAGTTTAAATGGGTATGTAATAAACAAAAACATCACAGGTAAGACATTCATTTCAAATGCTCTGACAATAGAAAGTAAAATTACATGAAACATGACTATCTAATGCATCTAGCAAATAAAAAAGCAAGATTTTACCTGACTCTGGTCTTGTCTCAAACAACAGTCATCCTTCAACCTGGAAAGACTTGTATTCAAAAAGTACAGGAAAATATCCCATCATTTTTTCTCCCCATTTTTCTGCACATCTTAATTAAGTACATGTAAAAGTAAAGGTTTTTTAAAATTATTAAAGCAATCATGATAATTACCAATAATTTCAACTTGTACTTTGGGAAGACCATAGAATTTCTTGCTGTTAGTAACTTCTGTTATGTTTTCTTCTATAAAACTGTTAATTTGTCTACAGAATTCCTCCTCCTTCGCTATAGTTCGGATTCCTGAAAAATAAATATAAAGCAAATTGAAATACAAAAAAACAAATAGACCTAAAAAAAATATATTACACATGAATCCTGTCTGCATGTGACTGACTTATATAACAACTTAAATAATGTGAACAATAGCAATAGTTTTCAATCTTCAGAGATTATTTGTATGTCAATCTTTATATCTGTCATAGAAACATATCCTGACAATTTGTTTTTAAAAAATTACTATAGGCAGGGTCTTCACATTATAACGTGTTTTGGGGGATAAATTCTACAATAATGTTTTTTCCCCTTCTGGTGTTAAGGATGCATGTCCTGTGAGCCATGTTTACTAAGCAATATATGCCATTCAGTTGAAACTATCTTCTTGTTGAGTCAGAAGCAAGAGTTATTTCCCTTCAGATATTTACAACATGAGCTAGAGTTACTACCCTTTACATGTACTGATAGCTCTTGTGCTAATTACAACATATTTTAACACTTAAAACTTTTCAGCCTACTTAATAATAAATACAACACAATACACTTAATGAAATGAGTTGTGAAGCAAATTTTTCCTTCATTTTGCTAACTTGATTTGTATGTCTGACCATTACATTTTATGCAAAATGTCTCGTGTTCAAACTAAAAGAATACACAATATAATCATTCAACCTAACTCAGATCAAGCTTGACTGAATATGAGACTTGGATACTTTAAAGGAAGAAATAAGCAAAGCCAAAATTATTGAAAACATATTTCAAAATTTCTCCACTTCCCTCTTCTTTTTTTAACAAATGGTGCAAATCAATTGATAAACAGAAGCATCTTTTCAGCTTCCTTACCAATATGATAACTGCAGTGCACCAAATACAGGCATGCAATGAACAATAGGTATTATTTCATTAGTAAAGTATTAGCACACAGATTTTTAAATTGATACATTAAGCTTTAAATATTGAAAATGGAGTCCCAGGTGTTAGAACATTGTACAATGATAAATGAAACATTTCTGAACTCAAGTTGCCAAGTTTTTACCCATAAACCTGTGAATTGCTTTGTATGTATGTACGTACGTAAGTATGCAGATACTGCATCTTTCTAGGTTTCAATCTGCCGACATTATTTCTGTGTGCTTGTTTTTTGTATACATGTGAATATGTTTATACGTACATTTGTATGTGTATATACATTCAAACCTGTCCTAGCAGTTGCCTTCTATGGTGTTCACCTGTTCAAAAGGGCCATTCTAATTACCCCTAGGCAAATTTCCTACATAAAAGTCATGTATATAATGGTCACCTGCTTTCTGCTTTCAGAGGCCAGGTACTTCTAACCCAATAATGGTTTCTCCCTGCATTAAGCAGTCACTGGAGCATATTGATAGTGACTGCTCTATACATGCAAATGAAATGTTTGTTTGACAAGGCATTGTTTCTATACAGGTATAGCATGTGAATCAGTGTGTAAACATTTCTTTTCTCGCTTGTAATCACCACACTCCAGTCACACTGTCAGTGTAACTCAAAGGTGTCAATATGTCAAATTTTAAAGCAAGTGATTTTTATCATTAGATTCATTATCTGGAAGATGGGAAAAGTAGTTGCATAGTCATAGCAGAAATGTATCGCCTTTTGTGCCAGTGTGACAAGTATTGTTCAAAATCTTATTTGTTTTTAATTTGCCTGTTAATTAAAGCTATATCTGATGATCTATGTGGAGAGATGTGAATTCATCATATTTCATTATCGTCAGGGGTCATTCTGTATTTACAAAACTTGTCCGTAAAGCCAGGTAAAGTTTTGTTTCACATGTCAAGAACAATAGCCACATTAAGCATCTTTTCATTCCTTATTCATTACAGACCTCTCATATGAGTCGACTCTTTTGATCTCGGCAACATGAGCAACTAGTTAATCAAGATATTGTTTCTAAGTGTGAACAGCTTGTTCCTAAGCCTGATTATATAAGATGGCCAAATAAAGAGTCAGTCCTCTGTTTCAATCATATGCAAGCTGTCAATTAGTAAAACATGTGTAATGTCGTGGTGCATGATACAACCTAGATCAGTGATTTTTTTTATAAATGGGATGGATTCAAGTGAACAGGATAAACTAATCTTGTGTGGAACATAACTTTGGGACAGAACATGTACATGTATTTTATCATTTTGTTAAATAGTGCACTAAATTAAATGTTAATAATAATAATAATAATAATAATAATAATAATAATAATAATAATAATAATAGTAATAGTAACAATAATGGTACATGTATTTGGTACATGATATTTGTCAAAAACCAAGTTTGAATAGTGATCCTGCATACAGAGGTCACCTGTGTACAAAGGCCAGTTTGACTTTTTCCCATGGGTGGCAGCTATTGACAGGTTTGACTGTATTTGTATATATGGGTATGTGCAATATAGAAGCAAAAGAATATACACTGATTGTCCAAGAAAACAAAATTCACTTCAATTATGTAAAACTGATGTGTTTATTACTAACAGTGTGAAGGTAAAGAACATACACTAATTAAACAAAATTTTCTTCAATTAAAAAAAAAATGACATGTTCATTACTGACACTGTGTCCTCGAGTTAAAATTCAACAATCAACCAACAACAACAAAAAAAACATGATAATCAGGTGTGATTAAAATGACAGAATTATCCTCTAATACTGCAATGTATCTGACTTTATCAAAACAGCTTACCGTATTTGACATAATATGCACACATGACTTAATAAGCACACATACCACTTTGTGGTCAAAACTTGCATAAAATTGGTACATGTTTCTATCTCAGCATGCCTCATTAGAGGCAAGTGCTACTAAAATCAGTCTAGAACATCAGAATTTTCTCCCAACCTACACAGTGATCTCACTAGCTCTAAAAACAGATTTGTTTTGGATCCCCAAAATCCCAAAATTGGGGGTGCAAATTTGCCGCTGGAAGAATAAAGCAAACAAGGCTGATACTGTGTCTAAAACTAATATCTATTTGTAAAGAAGAATATCTATTTGTAAAGAAGAATATCTATTTGTAAAGAAGAAGATATAAGTACTAATTCAAATAAAGTTCAAACTAGATGAAGACATTATTAGCACAAAAGACTGATCAGAGTTTAGCAGAGACAAAACAGATTACTGTAACAGTTTTTAAATCATTCTTTGACAGGTCCTCTGAACCGATTCATTCTCTTTGAAGTCCATTTGATTTGCTGCATATGCAATAATCATCCTATTTTCTACATTTTCAACATATCTTCTATTAATGGCAGCAAACATATCCCTATTCTGCCAAGAAAATCTCCCTTCACAGGGCAATGAAATGAGAGGAACTGTCAACAGAATACTTTCCAGTGTTTTGTAATCTCTGCTATGCACATATTGGTGGCATCCATGTTTGGCTTTTGTGACTTTTTTTGTGTGGAAATAATGTAATCATCTCAATCTTGGTGTCTTAATACGGTAGACCGGGTAATCAGTAGTACTCCGAATTAAAGCTGATTGGGAAGTTGATGGTTTAGTTTTAGGTGTGTGTTGCACGCACACAAGACCATGCATTCCTGCATCGTCAGCACATAACCATATGAACTCTTTCAGAGATGCTGCCAGGATTTTATCTAAAGAGGGGAGTAGAAAAAAAATGAGGGGGAGGAAGAAATGGCCATAGTTCAATATTTACCTAACACATCAATATCCATCTCTTTATTTGTTCCTGCTCCACTTTGTTAGAGCTCTATTGAAATCAAAATCCTCAAAAGATGTCTCCTCTACTTGACAATGTATAAGAATTAATCTGTTGATCATTTCTGAGCTTAATTTGTTCCTTATCTGTGTATGAATATTGTTCTGTGCTGAGAATTCCCTTTCACATATGCATAGCTAGCTAAGCCAGCTTGAACAAGTTGGAAAACTGTTCTTTATGGTTGTTATGTACAATTTTCAACAGCTCATAGGTATTGTCTCTTGGATATCTCTGCTCCAAAATATTTTTCGCTAACGAGCTCTGCCAAAGTTTCACTTTCTTGAATCAGTGCTTTGCTGACTATTATGCCAGATTTCTTATCTGTTCAACAATGCTGAATTAGGGTTTCAAGTCCATCAATGCCATAGTCAGCTTGTTCAGACAGAGGTATTTTGATCAAATAAATATCCTTACTTTTTCAAATTCATATCCTTACATTTTCATTATTTATTCAATTTATCTTTACCCTTATAGTGCTATATAGTTTTGTAGCACATGATACGTCAAGGCAGAATTGTTTGAGAAAAGAAATGAAAATTGCACTTTACTTTTAAATTATCTGTATTTTAATTAGGCTTGGTATTCTGCCTTTTTGACATTTAATTTCGAAATACTGCTTAATAGGGGGTTGACCGGCATGTTATCTGTTTTTGTCCATCTAGCATGTACATCGGATTCGCATTTAACATTATTTTCGGGTTCAAAATTACTCACTGGTATTTCCAGTACCACTTTCCAGGCTCCAATAATCTCATATACTTCAAATCTTAAAAAATCATTATCATCATCACTATCATCAGCAAGTATTTGCCGAATGAAATCGTCATCTGAAGATGAACCTAGCTGGGAGTCAGCCATTTTGGGTTTTCTAGGAGCCCTTAATTTAAACACGCATTTGTAAAACTTCCTTCATGAATGCATGGTTCAACCTCGACAATGCTTGTTCCAGGGCACAATGTGCCAATCAAATTTAGTTTAACAACCATTCATGTCAAACCGAAGTACTCAGATGTATACAGTTGCCTACCGAAAAAAAGACAGATGCTGAGACAAGCGCTACGAGACCTCTAATGGCGGCGCAACTTATGCCACGACAAGCACTTTAAGGGTTAACAGTTAAATAAAAATTGGGTACTGCACTGAGTACATTTGTATATGCGCGACTTTAAAAACTAATTTGCAGGAGTTCTCGCACATCACTTCTTTCCAAGTGTGCGAATTCGTACAAAGTTTGCACGATTTGCACACTCGCGTGCTCTGGCAGCATCTCTGCTCTTTTAACCATCTTTTCTGTACATTTTTTAATCTTGTCAGTATGGCTTTAGATTAATCATTTGTTTTTTTGTTCTGTGTCCACCATTTTGTCCTGTTGACTAGCTGATGAACCCTGCATAGCCACAAAAATGTTAAAACTGAAGTTGTGCAAGGTGACCTGGACCATTTGGCATTCATGCAGCATCTGAATTTTGGTGTCTATATGTATATACAAGAGGTATGATTCTAGGCAAAGCGCGATTAGGCAAAGCGCAATGGTAGAGATTACCCTACTCCAACACGTGAATTCCCAGCAGTACACTGTATTTCTAAACTTGTGACATTAGGGGTTAAATATGAAATTCGCAGTTTTTAATGCATGCTATGTACGTATTTGATGACATTATTTACATGCAAGTTGTTATTTATGCTTGATTCACATACAAATTGTGAATGGGAACACTGACACAGCATGTTTGGTGTATCATTACCGCTTAAGATATGGTTTAATATGTCTCGTAAACCTATCTTATATGTATAACAAAAATATAAATAAAACCAAATCACATCCTAAATGTGAAAAGTATATATATATATATATATATATATATATATATATATATATATATATATATATATATATATATTATTATTATTATTAGGCAGGACTATATGGGAAGAGAGAAGGAACCTCCATTGTGAAGAGTTTCCAAGATAGGACAAAAGGAACTAACTCTTCTATTATGTGTATACATCTGATGGAGAACGGTTTATGATATTGTGTTGATGTGTGCTTCTTATGATGAGCTTTAGCCTCATGAAATGTACTCAAATAATATCTTTTTAAGTACACAGTGCGAATATTATGTCAAATACAGTATTTTTGCCCTTTCGTGTGAAAAAAATTACATGCTGACAATTGCCCAATTCATTAAGATTCATCATGAGTAAATTTACGCAAAATGGGGTAAAGAGTTTTTAAAGATCAGAAAGACCCTGCCATATTCTGAAATTTGATTTAATTCTATCAAAATTTATTCAAAGATTTATGAAAGAATTAATTATACAAGATAACAATATAATGCAAGCAAATAATAAATAACATGTGAAAGCTGTTTTACTTAATCATTTACAAGTCATAACAGTATGCAATAATTTTAAACTGAAAATTGATTGGTCCTTGGCAATACGTTTCCTTTTCCAACAATAGTTAAGTTCCAACTTCCAAGACAAAATGCACAATCATATTCTAAAGGCTGATGCATCAATTTGGGAAGACCCAAAAAAAATGTAAACTACTATATTAGATCACAGTTACATTACATTTCCCCCACGGTTTGAAAACCTTTGTTCAATGGTCGAGTACCCTTAGATACCCTTCAATGGTTGACCAAGAAATCTGGAAAGAAAGACATGTTTAAGCTACGATAATACCCTAAATTCTATCAAACCTCACGTTCATTCTCAGACACATACAGACTACCAAAGTGTCCTGATAGTTTGACCCTGTACTGAAATATTTATTTCAATGTTCATAATTAACTTTCAGAATCTGCTGGACTTCGGGCCAGCAACTATCAGATAGAATAATCCTTTTAATAACAAAAATTATTGGTCCACTCTGGTTTCAGGCCACTGAACTGACAACTACTGCAGATATATTTAGTCCCTGTACACTTACAAATTGGGTATACAGCTTGCATGCTATGTATAGACGAGTTATCCAGTCAGTATGACTTCATTAAATTGCTGGAACTATAGAACCATGGTTGAAGAATCCAGTGTCTTTCAGTATTTGACAGTTATCAGCAGTGTTGCACCTAGGATCCCAAGGTCAGGGGACACTGTGTCCCTCACCCTCCAGATTTGGAGGGCATGGCATTTTAAAGGGAAAAAGGAAAATTGTAGTACATAATACACTAGAAGTGCTAAAATAATGAGATAATCTTATTTGTTTCGACAGTTTTGCCACCTTAACTTTTTCATATTTTCCGTGGACATTTACATTATTGCAATAAATGTTTTATCATGTGATCAACTCATGAAAACATTAACATATCTGAATATCTGGTTAACCTGAAATGAACTGCACCATGGTATTTTCCATTCCTGATCTTGCACTCATTTAACTTTAGTGTCACTCATTATTTACTAGCATTTTTGATAATAAATAACCATGTTTTCTTAATTACTTTTCTTTAAAAAGTATTAAATCATTAATAAAATGGCAAATTGTGTATTTGCATAAATTAGTACCTTTTTTCATTAATTCAGCCTGAGAATAAATTAAATCTTCATTGCCAAAGTTGTGACTTTAGCCTCGAAAATACATTACAATAGTGGCAGTCAAAGATTTTAGCAACTCGGCCGACTACGACAAACCCTGAATGTTTTCACTGCCAAATTCATTGTTTTGAAATGGATATTCATTGCCATCTTAAAGGTTTTATCACTTTTAGCTACTTTGGCTATTGCTAGCGCCAACATAGACGTGGATGTACATCCATGAAGGAAAAGTGTAGGCATCTTTGTTTTTTTTTTTTTCCTGAAAGCGCACCTAAAGGGGCGCACAGGGTTAAGATTTGGGGGACATAGGACAAAAAATTGTGAGAAACCCGCGAGCCTGCGCTCTGGGTGCAACACTGCATCAGCGACATACAAAGCCATCACGATGACTTCAGTTGCAGCTTATTGATGCAATTTTTTCAGTAACATGACTAAATTTATCTTTCATCATAAAGTAATTACTACTCAAGAGGTAAAATTTACTAATCCGATTTCTCTTGACACGACACAAGTACACTTGATGTAGGTTAAACTGTATTACATCTGGCAGTCAGTCAGTACCTGCAGAGGGTCATCTCAAACACATTAGTACAAAACTTTAGTAAAAAAAAACTGATGAAAGTTAGATGATGTAGCATCGCAAAGCCAACATTTACCTAAATAATAGTGTATCATAATTCACCGGATATCAACAAGAATATTCAAAATAAGAACGAGGAGTCTGACTTAATGCAGACATTGCTGAAACCTCCCCCTTCCACTATGATGTGAGGTCTCAAGGTCAAACAGTCATCATGGCTAATTTTTTTATGCAATTTTGCCCTTTTACTTTTGACGATGAAGAAAGTACACAAGTTTTTGAAAGCTATAACTGGTTCTTGAGTGAGGATCTTTTAACTAGTTTCAGCAGCCATGTGCTCTGTCTAAAGGAATTTATGTTTGTGCTTTACATGATTCGACACAGTGATGGTACTATCACCTGTGTAAGCTAACTCTGCTGCACATAGGTTCCAGTTACCTTTTTGTTGCCACTATTTCTACCGCTGTAGAATATTTTCAAAAAGATAGCTTGTTTTGCTTTTGTCAGCGAGAAGTCTAAGCTTTTTTCAAGTTATAGGTCACATTTTATTAGTGTAAACGAAAAATATTGATTTTGTAAATGTTTACTTGACAAACGCGAAACAATGTCATTTACAACTGTAAATGTAACAACCCTTGTTAGTGGCCCAATAAAATCTGTTATGCATTAGCTGTTTAACAGATTCCACCCTCAGCCAATGGGTCAATTTATGAGGGTTCTATGTTTGCTATATGACACAAATTTCAGAACTAAAAAGAAAGCCCAAAGAATTTTCCATGGTAATAAAAGAATGCCCTACGTTAATCATCCATGGGAGGGGTGTCAAACATACAGCCCGCAGGCTGGATACTCCCCGCCAGACTCATTATTTATTATTATTATTTATTATTATTTATATCAACTCTGAACCACCATAGCAAATGAGTTTGATACCCCTGATCCATGGTAACAAAAGAATGCCCTTCACTATCTTCCATGATATCAAAAGAAAGCCCTTTACTAATCTTCCATGGTAACAAAAGAATGCCTTTCACTAATCTTCCATGGTAACAAAAGAATGCCCTTTACTAATCTTCCATGGTAACAAAAGAATGCCTTTCACTAATCTTCCATGGTAACAAAAGAATGCCCTTCACTATCGTCCATGATATCAAAAGAATGCCCTTTACTAATCTTCCAAGGTAACAAAAGAATGCCTTTCACTAATCTTCCATGGTAACAAAAGAATGCCTTTCACTATCTTCCATGATATCAAAAGAATGCCCTTTACTAATCTTCCATGGTAACAAAAGAATGCCTTTCACTAATCTTTCATGGTAACAAAAGAATGCCCTTCACTATCTTCCATGATATCAAAAGAATGCCCTTTACTAATCTTCCATGGTAACAAAAGAATGCCTTTCACTAATCTTCCATGGTAACAAAAGAATGCCCTTTACTAATCTTCCATGGTAACAAAAGAATGCCTTTCACTAATCTTCCATGGTAACAAAAGAATGCCCTTTACTAATCTTCCATGGTAACAAAAGAATGCCTTTCACTAATCTTCCATGGTAACAAAAGAAAGCCCTTTACTAATCTTCGATGGTAACAAAAGAATGCCTTTCACTAATCTTCCATGGTAACAAAAGAATGCCTTTCACCAATCTTCCATGGTAACAAAAGAATGCCTTTCACTAATCTTCCATCGTAACAAAAGAATGCCTTTCACTAATCTTTCTTGTATGGTAACAAAAGAAAGTCCTTCACTAGTCCACAAATGTAAGTACTGATGAAAGTGTCGCTTTTTTTCTTCTCATAAACAACAAAAATTCATATCCACCAAAATATATGAATTTCCAACAAAAGACATAAAAATTGATGTTACTGAAGTAATAAACATGTTGTTGGTTGGTAAACTATTTCATACCAAACATGCACAATTCATGCATGCTACAATATATGTATCCAGTGTTGCACATAGAATCCCAAGGGAAGGGGACACTGTGTGTCCCCCACCCTCCAAATTTGGGGGACACAACATTTTAGAGGGACAAATGAAAATAATAGTACATAATGCACTAATAGTGCTATAAAAATGATATAATCTTGGTTGTTTAAACAGTTTTGGCACCTTAACTTTGTGGTTTGCATTGTACAATCATATTTATCTTAGACACTTACATTATTGCAATAAAAGTGTTATCATGTGCTCAAGTAACTCATGAAAATATTAACACATTTGAATATCTGGTTAACCTGAAATGAGCTGCACCATGGAATTTTCCATTCCAGGACTTGCTCTCATTTTATTTTAGTGTACACTCATTATCTACCAGCATTTATTATAATAAATACCTGTTTTCTGAATTACTTTTCTTTCCAAACTAACAAATCATTAATTAAATGACAACTTTTGTAGCTGCATAAATTTAGTCTCTTTTGTAATTATTTCAACCTCAAAATAGATCAAATCTTCCTCGCCATCAGGGTGATTTTAACCTACAAAATATGTTACACTAACGACCGTCAAACACTTTACATTGCATCTCGGCCAACTATCACAAACATTGAATGTTTTCATTACCAGATACATTGTTTTAAAACAGATATTCATTGCCATCTTACAGTTTTGTAACCTTTGTCACCTTTGGCCATTGTTAGCGCCAACAGAGACATACATGGACATCCACTAATTAAAAGTTGTAGGCGTATTTTTTTATGATGAAAAAGCGTGCGGGGGAGGGCGGGGGACAAGGTCAAGATTTGGGGGACATATGACATAAAAATTTGAGGGAAACCCCACGAGCCTGCGCTCAATGTGCAACACTGCATATCTACTTTTTGAGTTGAGTAAACTCGAATGCTATGAGCTGAGGTCAAACTGCCAAGTCACTTTGGTCAATTAATATATATATATATACATACACACACACACTCACACACACATACACATATATACTTGTGACAGACAATCAAAGAAATACAGCTCTCCCTCATTATATTGTAGTAGTTGGGGTCCATAACTGCTAACAGAGTAATGTACTGAACAACGGTATCACAAGATGGATAGAAACTTTAATAAATGCGAGTAAGTATGTTGGGGCCGGGGAGGGGGGGGGGGGAGAATAAACAAAACCCCCAGTCAAATGTCTAGTAATAATGCTAGTTTGTGTAAATTAAACATTTTTCCAGTTCACTGTATGTGCATTTAATTTTGTCAAATTATGTTTTAAAAAGGAAATAAAGATCTAATACTCGTGCTTTTTTCAACCCATACTGTTATACATTTGAGCAAACAATTCAAGTACAACAGGTTAATTTTGGTCATGGGGTCAATAGCAGTACGATGTTATATCCAGAATTGTGGTATAATGAAGGGCATTATAACAAGGGAGAGCTGTATTAAGTAATGGCTGATAAGCCTGAAAACAAATACTTTCATGCCAGCATCATGCTGTTGTCAATTAATTGAAAATTTTCATTCAAAAATGTTTCCCTATCTTGGAGAAATTAAGCATTATTTAGAATTTATCTTGTATCCATTTTGGACATAGAAGGTCCACGAAAAGACTGTGTACATAAGCAATGATAATAGACAAACTCTGCATACCAACTTCATCACAACTTATTAAATTTTTTTTAAACTTCTCTTTTATTATGGAAAGTTGGACATCTTACCACTACTATAGTGTGTTTAAAAAGAGAACAATTACTTGTCAATAAATAGTCAGTTGTCCAGAAAAGAAATGCATATTCGTAAAAATACACGACAACCTGTTTTAGACTGCTCCTTCCTCCAATATTATATGGTCACAGAAGATCAATGGTCTCTCAAAAGAGGTAATTACATTATATAACATAGAAGCCCAAGTGAGCCTGAATTCACTCACCTGGCTGACATCTACCAAACTGTCAAAGAGCATTTGGCCCAAGAAATCGATAGGATGCTTTGTGTGAAAATTTCTTACAATGTTGTTGATTGAATATGTTAAGAAGACAATTGTTTTAAATTTCTAACAAATTTGTTATCCTCATCCATATTTTATGGCACATCAGCATCATTTTGCTCAATATTTAAAGGCCTTATGCCAGGATGATTTCTGTCAAAGTTGGTCAAATTTCTGTCGCATGGCTTTTTTGGAATAAAGCTATTTCATCACTTGCAAAAATTTGAAAGCCCTTCATGTAACTATGCTTTCTGTCAAATTTAGTCAAAATTCTGTTAATAGTTTTTGAGAAAGATTTGTTTCAAGGATTTTGTTTTTGTTGACAGTGGCTATATTTGATGGAAGATTCGCATCATTTGTATCATACTGAAAGCTCCCAATGCCAGGATACTTTTTGTCAAATTTGTCCAAGTCTGTTCAGCAGTTTTTAAAAAGAAAATATTTCAAGATTTTTCTATTTTAATTTATTAGTAACTGCTCCCATATTTGATGGTGGATTACTATAATTTGTACAAATCTGAAGACCAGGATGCTTCCAATCAAATTTAGTCAAATGTTGTTAACAAGTTGTTTCAACGTGTTTTCTATTTTTAGTAATGATGACTATATTTAATGGTGGATCCAAATTATTTGTACAAACCTGAAAGCCCTTCATGCAAGAATCCTATCTGTTAAATGTGGTCAAATTCTGGTGAAGGATTTTTGAGAAGTTGTTGAAAGAATTTTTCTATTATTAGTAAAGGTAGCTATTTTTGATGGAGTATTGGCATTATTACAAATCTGAAAACCCCTCAGGCCTGGATTCTTTCTGTCAATTTGAGTCAAAAGTCTTCTGAGCATTTTTTTAGCAGTCATCATTTGAGTAATTTTCTA
The DNA here is from genome assembly GCA_029931535.1 of Margaritifera margaritifera. Lineage (NCBI taxonomy): Eukaryota > Metazoa > Mollusca > Bivalvia > Unionida > Margaritiferidae > Margaritifera > Margaritifera margaritifera. Next base: position 500,418 of record JAQPZY010001641.1, read on the forward strand.
TCTGTAGCAATGGTGGACATATTTGATGGTGGAATGGCATCATCTCTGCAAATCTTAAAGCCCTTTATGCCAGAATGCTTTGTCAAATTCAATCAAATTACAATGAGCTTTTTTTCAAGTCATTCAAATGTTTTATTTTCTATTTTTAATAATGGCAGCCATATCTGATGGTGGATTGGCATTGTTTGTACAAATTTGAAAGGCATTCATCCGAGGATGCTTTCTGACAAATTTGGTCAAATTCTATTCAGTGGTTTTTGAGAATAAATCATTTCAAGATTTTTCAGTTTTTAGTAATGGTGGCCATATTTGACAGTAGAATGTCAATTGAATAAATTTTGAAGCCCTTAATGTTAGAATGCTTTCTGCAAATTTGGTAAATTCTGTTTAAAAGTCGTTTAAAGGTTTCAATTTTCAGTAATGGCAGCCATATTTGACAGTAGATTGGCATCATTTGTATCAATTTAAAAGACATTCATGCTAGGTTCATGCTATGATGTTTTCTGTCAAATTTGGTCTGTTAGGGGTTTTTGAGAAGAAATCATTTAAATGTTTTCCTATTTTTATAACAGTGGCCATATTTGATGCTGGATCTGCATCATTTAAAAAAATTTAGAGACCTTAATGCCATTATGCTTCATGAAAAATAGGGTCAAATTCTGTTCATTGTTTTTTGTTTATTTTTATTAAAAGTCACTTAAAGCTTTTTCTATTTTTAGCAATGGCAGACATATCTGATTGCAAATTGGCATCATTTGTACAAAGTTGAAAGGCCTTCATGACAATGTTTTCTGTCAAACTTGGCCAAGTTGTTGTTGAGAATATGTTTAAAGGTGTTTCTATTTTTTATATTGGTGGCCATATTGGAATTCAGATTGGCACCATTTGAACAAATTTGAAAGGTATTGATGCCAGAATGCTCCCTGTAAAATTAAGTGCAAATTTGTCAAGCAGTTTTTGATAAGTTGCAAATAACAATTGTGAATGGTCAACACATCATAGACCATAAGCTCACTTGGCATTATGGCCAGGAAAGATTACAATGACAACGACCCTGGTCATAAATGACAGGTGGTCTCCCAAATAGTGTTCTTTCAAGTCAGGTTTCAAGCCAGGTTTTACTGTAATGCACAAGATTCATACAATGGTCAGAGGTGTTGACATTTATTTGTGGGTCTGCTGACATCTATCACAAAACAATTTGGGTTAGCATGATACTTTCAAACATTTAAAGATTTTTCTGTTTTTGAGTAATGGCAGCCATTTTGGATGGAATGCTGGCATCATTTGTGTGAACTTGGAAGACCTTATGCCAGATTGCTTTCTGTGTAATTTCATCAACTTCTGTTGACCAGTTTTAAAGAAATCTTGTAAGGATCTTTCCAACTTTATTAAGAAAGGCCAAATTTGATGGTTGATCGGCATCATTTTAATAATCTTGAAATGCCTTCATACCAGTATGCTTTCTTGCAAATTTGCACAAGTCTGTGGAGCGATTTTTGAAAAATAAGTTGTTTTAAGGTTGGTCTATATTTAGTTATGGCAACCAATCTCTTTATGACAGATCAGCATATCTGAACAAATTTAAAAGTCCTTCATGCAAGGATGCTTTCAATCAGTGCTTTTTGAAAAGTTGTTAGGTTTTTATTTTTTTAGTAATGGTCATTCAAAACAAAACTGAAAGGCCTTTGCACCTGAATGCTTTCTGTAAAAATGTTCTGTCAGATTTTGTTCTGCGGTTTTTGAGAAGGTTTTTCTATTTTTAGTAATGGTAGCCATATCTAATGGTAGATCTGCAGCATTTTAAAAAAATCTGAATGGCCTTCAAGCAAGGATGCTTTCTGCCAAATCTGGTCAAAATCTGTTCAACGGTTTTTGAGCAAAAGTCCATTGAAGGATTTTCTATCTTTAGTTAAGGTAGCCATATTTGAAGGCATCTTTTCTATATCAATGTATTGAGAATACTGTTGGCTTGGAAGGTTGAAATGATTCTAATTTACATAAGATCAGATGGAAGAACATAATTCCAGAGATAGTGCTATTCATGGTTTGTTTTACCATCATAAACAAATAATCTTTTTAATATTTTGTAAACAGTTTTCACAAGAGAATTTATATCGTCATTTCAAACATTTGAGGAATTAGTGACTTCATGTGATTTCCTTTTAAAAGCATTCTCTACTATCATTTCTGGTACTACCATCAGCATCAGTAGAACAATATCCAAGTTACTACCATCAGGTGCAATCATTTATCTAAACTTGAGTTGCCTCCCCTGACATAAAATTGACCTGAAAGGCGATTGGATCAATACTTTGTTACTAATTTTAGTAACACCACGAAGTCTGCTACTATTATTAGTAATACAAACTATATTTGGTAACAGACAACGGATACTATGTCATAAGCATAGAAAAACTGAATAACCTCAAAGCCAAAACTTGAAAGGCCTTCATACCAGGATGCCTTCTGTTAAATTTGGTATAATTCTGTTCAAGTTTTGGAGAGAAAATAAGTCATTTAAAGGTTTTTCTACTTATAGTAATGGTGACTACAACTAATGGTGGATCAGCATAATTTGTACAAAGAGGATTGACCTGTATGCCAGGATGCTTTCTGTCAAAATTTGTCAAGTTCTGTTCAGTGGTTTTTGAACAATCATTTAAAGTTATATTTCAATTTTTAGTAAGGGTGGCCATATTTAATGGTAGATCAGCATCATTCATATAAACCTGAAAGGCTTTCATGCCAGGATGCTCTCTGCCAAGTTTGGCTGAAATTGGTGCAGTGGTTTTTATGAAGTTTAAAATAGCAAAAGTTGATGGATAACACATGCAGAACCAATACTCTAAGTTCATATGGCTTTATGGACAAGTGAGCTAAAACTTGTATAACATTTAGCAACTTCTTTTCCCCCCACTTTTGGGTCAGGATTTATGTAATAACGTGTCCATCTGTCTGTCTGTCCATAACTCTGTTTCCTCCATAACTACTGGGTGACAATTCATCAAACTGGATATTTCATCTGTCCACATGAAATCATGTGCAAGAGGTTCATAAATATGTTCAATGGTCAATTTGCCCATTTGGTCAAAAGGAAAAATGCACTCAGATTTTAATTACAAATAAATGTTTATATTTAATCCATACAGATCCATAAGTCTAGGATGTTACTTAATAGAGTGATTTTATTTTAGAAAGATATGTAGTAAGTGCTATTTACACACCCACCCATCAACCCCCTTCATTAACCAGTGGCATTAAGTGATCATTATTATGTTTAAATTAAAACAGAAATAAGATATAACTCCGACACTTTCTTCTATTATGCAATGTAATTTACATGAAAATTATTTGTCAGAAAACAATGAAGATCATCTTCATTAAGGCATAAAGGTCACTCAATTTTTTGCATGGTTATAAGTCAAGGATGAGAATTATATTTATGCCAAAAATTTGACACTAACTAAACTAAAAATAAATTTTTTTTAAACATATCAAAAACAATGAGATGTTATGAAATTTTTAGTGCTGATTTACTGATTGACTGACTAATCAATAATTGGCTGGTTTTAGCGGTGCATCAGAACATAAAAAGTTATTTAGCGCCAAGGCAAGAGACACCACGGCAACTGATCTAGGCTGGTCTGCACAGGATTTGCACCGCAACCCTCCAACTGCAGGTCTGGAATGCTAACCACTGAGGCATCGTGGCTCTTGAAATTGAGAAGTCATACAAAAAATCTTAAGTTGGCCTAAAATTATAATTCACATCCCCAGGTAGTGCAATGCTTATCAATATGCATGCATGAACAAGGATTTATGAGTGTTATGGCAAAAGTTATATATAGACAACTGTAAATGCCAAAGTTTAGCAATGACAGTATAATGACCAATTTTTATGTATAATTTACATAACAAGTCACAATTGTCGATGATGAATAGGACACATACTGCATAACAAAATAGTTGCACTTTGATGCAATTATGCACAAAAAAGCACAAAATGCAATTGGCAGGCACTAATCAGTTACCCTTGACTCTTTTAAAACATTTATTTTTCTTTTATACAATAACAAATTAGGGATATGTCAAACAATTTTCTTTTGTAAATTACTGAGATGAACAAGTTTACAGAAATGTAATTCAGACTAAATTCAGACACACTTTATTTTTTATTGAAGTTATTAAACATTCAGTACAGCTCACATGATTCTTTGTTTCTGCATGAATTATGGTTGTGGTGGACAGTGTGTGTAGAGGATTAAGATATAGGCCTTCCAACATTTCAAAATCAGTATGCATGCTCTAAAATGGAAAAACGCTCTAAAAAGGGCAAATATTTCAAGATAAGTACAAAGTATAGTCAACTAGATGAGACGTGATATTTTCAACCAAAAACATCATCTCTCTATCTCCCATGATAATGTCATTCTGTGACAATGATGCTTGACAGAAAAATAAGAAAATCTAGCAAAGCAAAAACAAACAAAATTTGGGCATTAGTGTGACGTAAAAAGTCCTAGACTTTTAAGGTATGGAATTTAGTCGTTCTCTTGTAAGATCAAAACCGTTTGGTAAATTTAAGTAGCATACCGATAGCCAGCTTTGCAGAACTTAATTGGTCAAAAAGAGAAGCCAGGAGACAAATATCTTGGACCACCCAACCCCCCTCCAAGTTCAATAAAAATTTTTTAAAAAATAAAAAAAAATTAAAGACAAGGCCGGAGTAACCAGAATTTTTATATATCTTGGCACCCACCCAAGCTATCAAAATTGGTCTGGTTTGACTCCATATTTTTTTTATTGCTATCATGCTTACAAAACAGTGTTACAGATAAACGATCCACCAAGGCAGCACAAAGCCTTTGTCTCCAACCCTGGTCAGAGTTGTGGTGGGTGGGCGTTACATTTCCTTTATATTACATATTTCCATACGTTGAAGGACAAGTCTATGTTGCATTTTATTTATTAAAGATGGTATGAGATCTGTTTACCTTGACAAATGTCTATTAGTAGTTTTCCAATTTTGTTCATACTCCGTTTTTTTTGCTATCTTAGCTTGAACTTCTATTTTTTTATCTATGAAGGCTTAGCGGACACGATGAATCGCCACATGATAATCAATGTTTGACAAAGTTAACCTAATTAGATTAAATTTGGAGCAATTCAACAATATCCATACACATGGTATGGCTATGGTAACAATATTACCCAACATATTCAAATAATTTTTTTAATTGCCTTAAAATCCTGAGAGAATTCATTCACCGTCATGTCACTGAACCTGTGTGACCATACGCAACCTTTCTCAACCTCTAAATCTTCCAGTTTGTTGTGTATGTCTCTATCACTCAATCATCCGAATCTGATAAATAATCACAATCGCTATCTGAGCCTATATTTAACTTGCTGAAGCCTTCATAGTTGTAATTCTAATCATCCAAACTCCTGAAAGTGCTTAACGATATCCAGTCTCCACTTCGGTTAGTAGAGAAACCGACCAAGTTACTATTTTTAAAATAGAAGATAACAACTTTACCTTAAATAGCAACCACGTGATGTGATGTCATGGTCGTTTTCCTCAATGCCTCAAGTTTCTAATAAGAAGTATTCACCAAAGGTGGTGCCATGAAAACCACCTCAAAATGGCAGATGTTGCCTGCTGGGGTCAAAACACATTTCTATGCAGATGGTGCTTAATCATCCAAATGCATCTGTATGCGAATCAGATCAAAGCATCAAAGCATGCTTCCAATGAAATACTGTAAAGGTGTCCAAAACCACTGGCTTGTACAAGGTAAAGGGTTAAACAGTAGTGGTTGTCACCAGGAATTTAACTGTGGATATCCTTTCTAAGAACAATGAAATAAATGTATGCAGCTCAGAAAGAAGCTGAAAACTGTGCCTACTGCTAAGTTAATGCACAACTTTGTTCATATTTCAATGAAATAAGTAAAAATTAATAACATTCATAGAAGTGAAATCCCCTCTCCCCTGACCATGATGTAAAATTGGTAAACTACACTGTTTAAATAGCATGCGTTTTTGACATTGGTGATGAAGGCAAGGTTAATAGTTGTACAAAGAAGCAGGCCAACATTTTAAAAAATAAATAAGAGATGCTGCCAGGATTTTATCTAAACCCTTAGAGTGCTATATAGTTTTGTAGCAGAAGATGCCTCAAGGCAGAATTGTTTGAGAAAAGAAATGAACAATTGCACTCTACTTTTAAATTGCCTGTATTCTGCCTTTTGACATTTAATTTCCAAGGACCGCTTAATAGGGGGTTGACCGGCATGCCGTCTGTTTTTGTCCATCTGGCATGTACATTGGACTCGTATTCCACATCATTTTCAGGTTCAAAATTACTCACTAGTATTTCCAGTAACACTTTCCGGGCTCCAATAATCTTGTATACTTCAAAACTTTAAAAATCATTGTCATCATTGCTATCATCAGCCATTATTTGCCGAACGAAATCGTCGTCTGAAGATGAACCATCTTTCGAGGCAGCCATTTTGGATTTTCCAGGGGCCCTTACTTTAAACATGCATTTGTAAAAGTTCCTTCATGAATGCAAGAATAAAACTCAACAATGCTTGTTCCAGGGCCAAATATGCCAATCAAATTTAGTTCAATAACCGTTCAAATCATGCCAAACGATGTGTAAACAGTTGCCTACCGGAAAAAAGACCGATAACGAGACAAGTGCTACGAGACTTCCACTGGCGGCACGACTTATGCCACGACAAGCACTTTAAGGGTTAACAGGTAAATAAAAATTGTATACTGCGCAGAGCACATTTTTATATGCGCGACTTTAAACTAATTTGCGGGAGTTCTCGTGCATCACTGCTTTCCAAGTGTTTTAATTCATACAAATTTGGGCAATTCGCGCAGTCGTGCACCCTGGCAGCATCTCTGATAAATATACTCAAGTTTTTTTTTAAACATAATTTATAGTGGTTAAACAAAATCTTAACATAAACGTAATTCTTTATTTGGTATTCAATTGTCAATCACTCTGAAGTTTCGGTCTTTCTATGGCTGGCCTTCATGCATTGGCTATTCAACGATGAATCACTCTGACATCTCCTGACCCACCTGTGGCAGTGGTGAACAACACATGCCCGTGGAGTAGCAATGCCAACTTTTGTCTCTCCAATGCGGCACTTCAACACAAAGCAGGAGTGAAGGGACTTAAATGCAATGGGTGGAGAAATGAAAAATCATGCGAGCTGAACTTCATGTTCTACTGACATTCTTTACTTAATTTTTATTAGCCCATGGAAAACAAATATTCGGGTTTTTTTTCACTTAACAACACAAAAGTTTTAGACATGTTCACAAATTTCTTTTCCCTTAAGAACTTAGCCAAAAAAAATGATGATACACTGAATCTGATCATTAGAAACCAAGCTTTGCTTTGATCTTTACCTGCATCATTTCTGGTCACAGCAGACTGGTACTCCCTCCTTGTCAACCAATCATCATGTGCTTAACTGTCACCTGTGGAATCAGAGCTGTGAACCAAAGGGCATGAACCATCAAATTCACACTGAAAAGGGAAGACAACTCTAAGCCTAGCATTAGGCTGAGGTGGATACCTAGACAATTTTCAGGGGTGAGGGTGGTCACAAGGTGTCGGCCACAGGCCCTTGCAGCGGAATCCATCTTCAGCATAGTGGCAACTTTGTAGAGCCCCTTTACCTCCTTTGCAGGAACATCCAGTCTGAAATAAGAAAAAGAGAAAAATAAATGATCAGATGAGGTACAAGATATTTATATCTTAATAGCTGTAATTCAAATATAAACAGGAGTCCCTTTACTGATGTTCTACTGGCCAAAAACAATTTCCAGGAATCAAAGAAGACCATTTCTTTTTTTTAATTGCTGAGCATTAAAACCATCGCTGACAATCTGGCGGAAATCCAACATAACAAATTTGGAGAAAAAAAACTATATTTTCTAACATGTACAAGTTAACACATTCACAAGATAAATGTAAATGCAGCAGGACAAAATTCTTTGTCAATGCCATCGACCTTCAACCGGAAATCATGGACAGAAAATCATTCAAAGTGTCATATACAATGTGAAGATGTACCCATGTGCCAAGTTTCGTTAAATCTATAATTAACATTCTTTGGAGAAAAAAAAGTTTTCAGTGGCATCGTTCAACATATTCATCAAATATATCCACAGACTGGATATGATATAAATCCATTCATACTTGCTCATGATGTCATGCTCACAAGGCAGTACAGGTAACATCTGGAGTCAAGACCTTTAACCTTAAAATCAATGCTGACTTTCAACTAGTTCACTGAAATGCAACTAAATACAAAGTCTGACCAAAATTCACATGCATATGAACAAGCCACTGTGTAAAAATGATAAAAATGCTTGCAATGACCTTTGGCATGACTCCAAGCACAATTACCGTTTATACTCGTGCATAATCCGGTACAAACTATAAACTGCATAGACCTGATCTGCCGTCGCATAATGCGCCGGTAGATCTGGGTCTATGCAGTTTGTAGGGACTAATCAGTAGAACAAACAACACATACCATGATCTCCCAGCACATTATGCAACATCAGATCAGGATCTATGTTGTTTTCATTTGGACTCGACTTATACACGAGTATATACGGTAAGTCTGGTTTTGAAAACCATTCACAAATTTATGGATATGTTGGTGGTCAGATCTGCACCATTTGTATTCAGAACCAATAAAACATTGCATGAAGTGTTTTAGTGAAAACCCCATCCCAATGCCATAATTCATGCAAGAGTAATGACAGCAAGATTTACAAGATGGACACAATGGTGCCTTGTTGGGGGTCAGATGAACACTCAAAGGGCCTGATGCTCTACCATCCAAAAGCTCATTTCCAACTGCCAAGTGTTCAAAACCATGTTCTTGAACGATAAGATTTTCAAATTCACTACTGTGGCTGCCATACTGGATGTACGATTGGCACCATTTTCATTCAGAACAAACTATACATCATTAGAAGACTTTTGGTTAAAATCCCATGCCAATATGACAATTCATTCATGATTAGTAATAACAATATTTTCAACATGGCCATTATGGCAGCAATATTTGATATAAGATTGGTACCATTTGCATTTAGGACCAACTAGATATCATAAGAAATCCTTTGGTGAAAATACTATGTTGATATGACCATCAATTCTGGAGGGGTAACATCCAGATTTTCAAGATGTCAACTATGGTTACCATATTGGCTGTCAAATCTGCATCATTTTCCAACTAGATAATTATAATGGGGTCTTCTGGCGAAAATCTCATGCCAATTATGACTTTCCATTTAGGAGAAGTAATAACAACAAGATTTTCAAGATGGTGGCCATATTTGTAGTCAGATTGGCACCATTTTCATTTAGAAACAACTAGATATCGTAATTAGTCTTCTGGTGAAAACCCCATGTCAATATGACTTTCTATTTAGAGTGTAAGGGTGCAAATTTCTGTTGATGTATTCGGTAGAGCACAGCAGAGAACATAGAGCACATTTAGTTGGCAGAGAACAATTAATTAGATTTATGAGGAAAGATACTGTAATAAATCGCCTGACTGGGGGGCGAAATTGATTCTTAATTAAGCCTTCATTGTAGCCCTAACGGTACGAAGGTTATTTGGAGGTCTAGAGATCAAAAATGTCAGAGTTGAGAGGGGAAAGAAACCATTTGTAAGCTAGTGGAAGTTGCATTATCTTTTGAAATTCTCCAGAATCAGTTATTTGAAAATCTAGAGGGTTACGCTGACCGAATTTGTCGCGTATTTATAAAAGGCGGTAGATATATTTAATCCTGATTGGCTATGCTAAATAAGGGGCGTGTTTCCCACACGAAATTTCATGGTTTTAATATGCCCCATCGCAAAATTTAATCAGTCTAAGTTTTTCTGCAAGAGAAAATATATCTCGACTCCGAGCAGAATAGGAGGAAATTCTCTCGTATAAACAATTATTCAAGGGACAGATGTCTGGAAAGTTGATGGACACAATTCTGGCGGTAGAAGCGAGCAAGTCCTGAAAGCACAAGGTATTTGCATCAATCTCATGATACCAATATAATTACTTGCTTGAATTTATTTGTTTATATTTGCATGAATTTATTTGTTTAAATTCGTAGATCGATTTTCTTGATATGAGTATACCTATTTGTTTGAGTTCTTTTGTCTGAATTAGTACAATAATCTTCTTTATACGAGTTTGACGAATTGTTTGAATTTGTCGTCTTGATTGTTATAGGAATCATGTATTCTAAGAATTACATGCATTGCTTTATTTAATATGAGTTGGGAGAATCTTGTGTGAATGCATGCAAACCACTAATGTAGTTGAGTGGTGAGGTGAATTTCATTGATTCATTTGTATAATTACGACGTGAACTGAAACTGTTATGTCTCGTGTGATGTTAATGTGATGAAATAGCCGTTAGAAGTACATTAATCTTCTGAAACTAGGTTTATTTATGGTCTGCCAGGCTTGGCCTGACCAGATAGCCTTTGGTATCTGTTTGAATTCTGTTTGAATTCTGATAGGACGACATCTGATGTAATGAGAGTGGAGCAAGGTTCTATTACCAGTAGGATATTTGACAGAAGATTTAGGTTGCTTCTCTGTTTATTTTGAAAGGGGAAATAGCTCCATCCACCTACATACCTACCCACACAAAGTTTGAGGTCCGAAGGAGGAGGGATAAGAGAGCGTGAGAAGGAAAAGAAAAACAAGAGAACATCAATCTTGACTGTATAGCAGCATCGAAGTTGGAGTGACCGGCTTATCGCAGGTTATGCAGTCAGACAGCGCAATGACTTCGATTGTATATTCGATTCTATGATGAACTAATTCTATCATCTATCATTTAACTCTTTAACTACTAATGCTACTGTAGTGGCTCACTACTCTGCCTAGCTGCTGGGGTCACTACTGCAGCTGATTTTTGGGCTGACTACCAGAGCCTGATGCTGCTGCAGCCAAATGATAACTTTTTAGCTGATGATTTGGGGATATGGGCTAATTGTTTTAGTTATTTTCTGTATAATAGACTGATTTAGAAACTATTTATATATGTATCTTTGTGTTTTAAAATTTGGTAAATGATTTATTTCAAAAAGAAATGTATCTTCCTAATGTAATGTATTATCTCAGTTTGTTTTATGTAATTGATTAAATTGTTATATTTCATGTATGGGGGCTCGTGTTATTCTGTTCTATATATCTGCTCAGATCTCTATTTATACTATCTATAAACTTCATAATTTATTTTATTATTTACTCGATCCGGGCAATAACATCGAGGTCGATCATCCTCTAGTTAACGATAACCAACCAAAAAAAGTGGACACAATGTAACAAGGGTAGTCCGCCACATCGAGGTAGCAGTAACGATTTTCATAATGGCTGCCATGGTGGCCATATTGAATGTCAGATTGGCACCATTTTCATTTAAGACCAACTAGATATCATAAGAAGTCTTCTGGTGAAAACCCAATGTCAATATGACTTTCTATTAAAGCTGCAACTTTTGCATGTGTAAACAGCTTATTTTAGTTTACTGACTGTAGACGTTTACAAAATTGCACATAGCTGTCAGTGATGCAGGAACTAAACATTCCAATTAAATTATATATTTTCACAACTCTGCTTAAGAGGACTGTTTAGTAGGAATTTTATGTTCATTTTTTTCTTAAAGTATACAGTAAAATCTGTCTTGAGAGACCGCCCCTTCTGCCAACAAAAAGCGGTATCTCAAGACCAGTTTCCAAGGTTGAAATTCAGTACTGTTTAAGAAGGAAATATAACCACAATCACTGTACATTTATTGTATTCTTTGTTCATAGTTCTTGTTAAAATATTACACGCATTCATCTGAAAATAATTGTATGCAGCAATAAAGATAGAGATCTACATTAAACATGAATCACATTTATATCTGAAGATCATATCTACATGTATTAGCATATGAATTTGTTTCTAATTGACTCCTTGTCTTTTATGACACCCTGATTTTGAGTTTTACCGACGTTTAAACTATTTTGCAAGCGGTCTCCCTTTTTTCACTTCTTTCAATTACATTAATTCTTTCCTCCAGTGTTAGAATTTGTATTTTTTTCGTTGGAGATTCTGCATTGCTAGGTGTTAATGTTATCAGTGATCAATTGTAATAACGACTAGCGGTTTTGATCAGGCTTTGGGGAAATATGGAATACACATATACAATGTATATGTACCAATGAATGAAATAAAATGACATAATAAACTCATCCAGAAACAGAATCAATTTATTTGGAGACAAAAGTCAAAGGCTTAATTCACCGATGACATAAAGGGATTAACTCCATAAACAAAGAGTGTAACTGACTGCTCTAAGGTCAACAGATGACGGCTTGGTGTGTGGGCTGTAATCACTGTAACAAAAAAAAGCAACAAACAACACAACCCTTTAACAATGACAATCTAATCCAGAAAACGATTGTCACCAACTGGTATTAAAGACAAAGACAAAGACATCATTCACCCCAGGCATTACAAATTAACTCCAAAGACGAACGATGTATGCGACCACTAGATTGACTTTGGCACTACAATTGCAGTTAGTGACATGTACTTTAGTTTGGTTTACAGTCTATAAGAAAGGACACTACATGCATGACCTGTTAAATTTAAGGAAAGGGTAGCCAGCCCAATTTTTTTGTTGGGGGGTGTGTTTTTGGTTAGAACAGTCTTTACTTTATTTTTTAAGTGGTTGTTGTTACAAAGGATTAAATAAAGGTAGGTGGTATTTGTCTCAGTTCTCACGATAGGGTCGTTCATAGCAGCGTTATTTTATAACAATCTTCCATTCGCAACTTTGCGATCAATCCTATGGATCATAGTTTTGTCTTGCAGAAATAGCCAAAGTAATTCAGAATGAACAATCTGCATGTACTCTAGTCTGGTTTACAATCTATATAACATATAACACTACATGCACGACCTGAAAATTACGAAAGCATTAGCCAGCCTAATTAATTTTTTTCTTGTGATTTTGTTTATAGCAGCCTTTACTTTTGAAGCGGTCATGGTTACAAAGGATTAAATAAAGGTCAGTGGTGTTTATCTCTGTTTTTGTGATGCAGTCGTTCATAGCAGTGTTGAAATTTTGCCAAGAATCGTGGTCGCTGGTTGCATTCTGCAGGTGGTTGCTCATGACAGTGCATTTATATAATAAAATTGATCCGTGCGTTACGATTATGGCCGTAAATGACAGGTGGTCGCTCATAGCAGATGTCGCTCAAGACAGGTTTTACTGTATATGATTTCCACATCAATTGGCATTATAAGGAAAATGCCAAAGTTGACAAGAATCGATTGTAGCATACAGTACACAACATTTATTTACTGAAATTGCTATAAAATGTTGTTTAATTTTGAAAAACATGTATGTTAATAAAACCTTTGTTTAGTAATATTTTATTTTAAACAAACACGGTTTAAAATTTTTAAGCCACCATACAGTTTCTCAGTCATTGTAGATCCTGTAGATGCATCAAATGATGTCTGGTTGCATCATCTATTTCAGGCATTTGCAACTTCCTTCAGGGTGCGGGCTGGATAGCGATTTTTTAAATGTATCCATATGATGTAAATGTAACTATATAAAACCAGGTGGTGGGCCTTAGCTTTCACATGCCCGATATATTTGTTTAATCATGTACATGTATGTAGCATTAGTAAACTATCACGCTGATCCTAGGGATGTTTTACCTAAACTGTAAGATATATTCAACAAAGACATATCTTACATACTGAATTCTGTCATTATAAGTTGAGTGAGATACAGCATGCACATTATAACAGCAGTCACCTGTACAGAAAGCCCAACAGGAAAATAATGGGAAAGGTTGAGTTTCTAATCATTCAATTAAAACGTCATCGTTTTAGTTATTATAAATCATGTACAATATATACTCGCTTATAAGTCGACGTTTTTTACTTAAAATTTGATTCATGCAGAGTAGGGGTCATCATATAAGCGCGACATTAAAAAAAATTATAAATCTTAGGGTAATGTTGGAAACTCGAGATGTTTGCAATACATAAAAATACTGTCAATTCATATATTTTTACATTTTCATGCCACTATTCCTATGTAGTAATGCATATATGGTATGTATTGTGTTTATCCATTTCATGACGGGATTCATTACACAATACATGTATCTAGTTATTTGGGTTTTACTAGTAAGTATATTGCTTCCATTTTCGTGCCAGTCAGAACAACCTGTATTTGTATTATTATTTGTGTTTTGCTGTATAAAGACTGTGCTTGATGCAATAAAAGTTTTTATTTAATTTGTATTTTCCTTTCCACAAGTCAGATTTAATTCCCAAGTGATAATTCCCAAGTTATCTGCCAGTGCACGTGAGCCGATAAGCCTTTGGCATTTAAAGGCACTCACTTTGTTTTCAAGTTGACAATCCTTTTGATCGAGCCGCGAATCTAATACTTGCTCAGTGGCAAGTAGAGTTCTACAACTTCCTGTGCATGTACTTTGACCGTAATCCCTTAGCTTGTAAAGGTACAACACTCTTTGTTTTCCCACGTTACAACCCTTTGATCAAGCCACGATTTGATACTTGTTCAGTGCCAAGTAACTGAGAGTGGTTATTTGAACTCCCTGTGATCTTGCCGCACAATTGACATGTGTTCAGTTGCATACTTTAATAGATTTCTGGCTTTATGATCAAAGTGTTACTTACAGAGCCCAAGCTCAGTCTCTGCATAAGCACCCGCATATGACAGTAAAGCCGAGAAATCGGAGTCGGACGAGATTTATGATGACTATACGACGACAATTTACAATGACTAGACGACAACAATTTACAATGACTAGTTCAGAACTTTATCAGACAATGAGGATTAATTCTTGGACTTTGAACCAGATGACATCAGATAGTGACATTTATAGGATACTGTGAATCACAAAAAAGTGGACTTAACTTTCATTGCTTATTTGTACAACGTGTGGAATTAACATATTACGGGATATTGTGAATCGGATCATTCTGAACTTTTATTTTTATACTGGTATGCGACCTATAATTGAATTCGTGGATTTATCATATAAATGGATTTAAAATGTCAAGCATTATGGATTTCAATGTACTTTGTTACACAAAGATGGACAAATTGTAAGTTGTCAATTTATTTGTGACATATTTCACTCAATAATATAATTGTATTTTACACTGGATTTGTCTTTATTTTTCTTATCTTTCTATCCAGTTTGACTTGTTTATATTTCCAAAGTGCATTTCTGACTCAGTAAAAAGTCACCCCTTTAGACGAATCTGACTTGCAAAATACACCCCGACTTATAGGAGGGTCAGAGAGAAAATCACTTTTTGTAGTCTTAAAAAGGGGGCGGGGGGGTTGACTTAGAGTTGAGTCGACTTATAATCGAGTATATACGGTACTCGTTTATAAATTTTGGTAAAAGTTGCAGCCTTACTTTCCATCTAAAAGGAGTAGCAATAACAAGATTTTAAAGATGATTACTTTGGCAGCCATATTGGATGTCAAATCGGCACAATTTTTCACGCAAGTCTAACTAGACACCATAAGAAGTCTTCCGTTGAAAACCCCAGGTCGATATGACTTTCCATTGAGGAGAAGTAGCAATAACATGATTTTCAAGATGGCAGCCAATTATTGGACTAGCACCATTTTCATTTCATCATAAGAAAACTGAAGAGCAATAACAAGATTTTCACAATGGCTGATGCAGTTGCCATACTGAATGTCTGGACAGTACCGTTTTCATATAGGACCAAACAGACATCATAAGATGTCATTTGGTGAAAAGACCATGTCAATATGACCATCCATTCAGGAAGAGTATAAATAATAAGATTTTATAATGTCTGCAATCGTGGTCATATTGAATGTCAGATCAGCACCATTTTCATTTAAGGCAAACCAGACATTGTAAGAAGTCTTTTAGGGAAAACTTCATGTTGATATGACCATCCATTCAGGAGTAGGAATAACAAGATTTTCAAGATGGCTTCTGTGGTGGCCATATTGGATGTCCGGGCAGCATCTTTTTCATACAGGACCAACAGGACATCATAATAAGTTTTCTGGTGAAATCCCTATGTTGATATGACCATCTGTTCAGGAGTAGCAATATCAAGATGGCTGCCACTGTGGCCATATTGGATGTCAGATTGGTACCATTTTCATAAGAAGTCTTTCGGTGAAAACACTGTTGATATGACCATTTATTCAGGAGTAGCAATAACAAGATTTTCAAGATAGCTGCTGTGGTGGCCATATTAGATTTCTGAGCATCACCATATTCATTTAGGACCAACCAGACCTTGGGATAAATGTGTGTGTAAAGTTTCATGGCAATCCTCCAAATAGACAGACAGACAATGCACAACATGCTATCCATAGCTCTTCTGGTCTATAACCAGTGAGGCTAAAAAAAAATTTTAAAATGTAATAGCCTGGAAATCTAATCCGGTTATCTACATATTTCGCATAAAATATGCAGACAAATATTTGTATGTCTATGTACAGTAGAATTTGCATAATCATGCTAACAAGTTTCTCAAGATAGATGAATGAATCAAAGGACATGACCAAATAAATCAAGATGCACCTGCTGCAAAGAGTGGAGGCATAAAAGCTGTTATCAAATGGGAACATAATTTAATGAGTAAATTGCCATAGTATTTACATTTTATACAATATCCCAATTACAATGGGATTGTGGGGTCTATTTTGTGCTCCTGAGGATCTCACAAAAAATGATCTGGCATGTTCAGGTGTATACAAGTCTATGTTCTATGTTTTCTTTTTTTTTCTTCTTTTTTTTTTTACATCACATTACATATTTTGTTTTCTTTTTTTTCTTGATGTTTCAAATGTCAGGATTTTACAGATTCCCTTTAACACCACCTGACAGTGTTTTTTGGGTGTTATACATAATTGTTGACAGGTCCTGCCTTCTAGTTTACAGTCTAAATTAATATATATCTTATGTTTTCAGTGGTTTTAAAATAAAGCAACAACAAAAAAAAAACACCAATGTTTGCCAGTCATGTCCAATTTATGTGCTAAATGAATAGTCACTAACTTGGTACATCCAACATTTGTCATACAGTATGGGGTTGCTCCTAATGATTTAAATACCCTACAGCCCTAAACCACAATACAGTGCAGGTATGAAAGCCTAGACTTTCAAAATCATACAAATGAATGATTGTCTGAGGCTCTTTATTTGGGTGACGTTAGTCCTAAAATCAGCCGGATACCAATGATGCGTGTAAGTGTCAGAGCATACAAGACCTTAAAACAACATGCATGCAGGCTAGGCCCTAATGAGAACACAAGAAAAAGAAAGAAGCAACAAAACTAAACTTTATGATCACTAACAAAAACATGTTATTTTGAGCAGAAGCAAATATGTCTGCCAAGTGTTATGCATTTTCTAGACTTTACATCTGCTAACTGATAAAAAAAAAATTCAAATCATATGAAAAGCAGAAAAAATAAGTTGTAGAGTAAAATTCTATGCAAAATTTGTATGAAAGAAAATATATTTTAAAAACAACAAGTTCAAAAGCAACAGAGTGATTCATGAATGGATAATACAACTGAATATTTTTGGTAGTGTTTTATGACACAGCAATACAAGTAGGTTATTTAGTGTGGAGGCAATTAAAGTAAAGTGCCTTTCCCGAAGGACACACCACAGCAGCTGAGCCAGCTGATCTAATGGTAGAATTCAAACCTGTACTCTTTCTGTCCCAAGTCCAGCACACTAACCACTGAGCCACAGTGGCTCCTGCCTCCGTTAGTTGCCTCTTACAATATGCAGGAAAGTGCATCAGACCTATTCTATCAACATCTCCAAGCCCAGAGGAGGGACTAAAACTGAAGCAACAGCAAATCCAGAATCAAAAATACACATTTTCTGGTACATCAATTAATGAAATATCTCTATGGCTTCTTATTATTTACAATAAATAACATCTTTAAATGATTTTATAATAAATTTCATCAATATCCAATCGCTATTAAAACTTGTGGGGAAATGGCCAAAAAATTTTGCAAGTCCTCAATTACACAATGGAGAATGAAATGTTGTTAGATTGTAGAGTATTGTAACTGTACATACAACTATATACAATGTGATCCATGTATACAACGTGATCCATATATACAACGTGATCCATGTATACAATGTGATCCATATATACAACGTGATCCATGTATACAATGTGATCCATATATACAACGGGATCCATGTATACAACGTGATCCATATATACAACGGGATCCATGTATACAATGTGATCCATGTATACAACGGGATCCATGTATAAAACGTGATCCATATATACAACGGGATCCATGTATACAATGTGATCCATATATACAACGGGATCCATATATACAACGGGATCCATGTATATAACGTGATCCATATATACAACGGGATCCATGTATACAACGTGATCCATATATACAACGGGATCCATGTATACAGTGTGATCCCAACACTCCTGAATGCTACTTGAAACCAGACTTGACATCAATAAGAATGTACAGTGGTGTGTGCATAGGATACATGTAAATTCTATTATTCTTAATAGTTACTACATAACCTTTCTTCAGCAATGCATTTGTCAACGATAGATATTATGCAAATAACATGTTTACAAAATATGATAAAATGTCATGAGAATACCATATGTCAGTGTTAGAATAAAGGTCTACTTTTAATTATGTCATAGAAAATTCACACGCAAATACACACACACACACACACACACACATATATATATATATAGTCATTCTCCATGATAAGCCAGTCAATGCTTGATGATTAACCCATCCTCCATAGTTACATCATTTTGGAAAGCTCAGTTGCTAGAGAATCGGACTTGTAATCCAAGGGTCTCAGGTTCAATACCGCACAAGTCGCCCCAGGTTGGCTACCTCGGTGCCCTTTGGAAAAGGTCTTTAGCTTCATTTCCTCTGCATGATATTGTTAATGTGTGCCATTTAAACCGACAAAAACAAAAAAAACCTATTTGTACAAAATTTTACAAGGCTGGCACTGTGCAGGCTCGGGTTATAAAATAGGCCTGATGGACCCTCCCACATCTTTTAAGGGGCAACTAATGGGGACAGGAGCTGCATTGGCTCTGTATTTAGTATGCTGGACTCATGACTGATAGGGTGTTGGTTTGAATCCAACCACTGGACCAGCAAGGGTCAGCTACTGTGGGGCATCCTTGAGCAAGGCACTCTACTCCAATTGCCTCTGCACTAAACAACCTACTTGTGTTTCTGTTCCATAAAACACAAAACAAGGCTGGCCCACTGGCCTTTTCAAAGAACTCAATCTTTTTATTTTCAAGGGTATTTTTTTTTTGTAAATTAATTGAGGCGGCAAAAAGCTTGCACATATATGGGGCACTATTTTTATGACTCTCATGATCTGACAGCAAATAACACTTCCCATCCCTCATATATCCTCCCTTAAAAAATTTAGATTTTTAAACTACGTATCACCATGGCAATTGTGTTTACACCTATTTACTGTTTAAGTATTCCAGCAGGTTTAATGCAGTAGCCCAGCAGATAAAACAGACATATTTACATAGATACAATGCCACAAATGATACTATGTAATTTTGATGGCTCACCCGCATATTCTCTCCCCCCCCCCCCCCCACCAATACCACCCCCTCTTCTCATGGCACTAAACCCAAACCTCAGACAGTAACCCTAGGGTCATAATGGAAAATGTCACACATATTATGGGCCTTCAGCTATAACTGAATCTATGAAGCTTAGTCAAAAAATATCTGAAAACTTTTTTTAATTTGAATTTTTTTACAGCTGGCCATTTGACCCCCTCAAGGGACTCTTGGGGTGGGAACCAAGAATGACACGACTCGCGAAGATGGATACCACAGAGTAAGACAACTACAAAGTTTCATACATTTCTATCAGACAATATTTAGATGTGGTAACGGACAAA
The DNA here is from genome assembly GCA_029931535.1 of Margaritifera margaritifera. Classification (NCBI taxonomy): domain Eukaryota; kingdom Metazoa; phylum Mollusca; class Bivalvia; order Unionida; family Margaritiferidae; genus Margaritifera; species Margaritifera margaritifera. The sequence continues at coordinate 520,511 of JAQPZY010001641.1, forward strand.
TGGATGGATGGGCAGACAGATGAAGGCTGCCACAATATCCCCATTCTCAATGTTAAACTACTGTAACCACTGTTGGTATGAAAAATAAATATATACTGTAATTATCCTCTCTACTCAAAACATATCCTGTACCAGTGTAATTAGGTACACACACACACTGAAAGCCATTATGTCTTTCAATACATCTAGAACTAATTACATTTCCATGAGAGACAGATGGTTTTTTATGTGAACTTAGTTTTAAAAAAATTATGGATGATGTACCACCAGTGAAAACCTTGGATTTTTGTGGGAATGTGGTTGATATAAAAAAAATTTGGACTCTATGCTTTACGGATTTTATTTTTGTTACCTTTATCTTTTATTTTACATACCTTTTACGGAGTTTAACATCTTTATCTTTTTTCTTTTATCTTGTTGTACTACATGCTTACATTTATTTTGAAAGGTTTATCTTCCTTAAGTTTTGTTTCAAATTCTTTATCATTACAATTTTTGAACTTGCCTTTTAATCAGCACAACATAGCCAGTGTGGTGGTGACATGCATTAGCACCTATACATAAAACCATACGTGCATACCAGAGATCCTAAAACTGCGATATTTGCTAGACATGTCTGACAACTGCATGCATACATACATACATACATGTAGTATCATGTATTTACCCCAGAAAAGCCTTGTATGTTGTGCCTTACCATACATGAAGACCTAATTACACTTCTGTGTCTAGTATCCAGAATTACAAAAAAAAGCCCATATTTAACCATTTCTTAAATTAACTTTAAAATAAACTGTCATAACAGCATTGTGAATATAAAAATATAAAACTTGTCATATTATGCTTTGTTATGTGCACAAGGACCTACTAGAATTTGTGTCCAGTAACCTACATGCACATGCATCTAGTTCATAATCATACTGGTATATCCAACTAATCATTACTGCATAATTAATAGATACATATTCTATAGTGCAGGTTAGTTTTTATTTATTTATTTCTTTCTTAAATCCCTCCAATATTCTGAAAATTCCACCAACCCAGAACACCCCCACCCATTTTATTTAAAACAAATTTTACAACCAGAACAAAAGTTTGATTTAAATGCGTTGTAGTGAAAACAAACAAAAATTGTATACATCACAAGAATATGATTTGTCTTGTGTCTTGTCAAATAATAAAACAAAAGAAATGTTTCATTGTCATACTGAATACACAGGGAATAAATGAAGACTGCCAGTTCTCATCACAATGATTACCGTATATATGAACTTTAAAATCAGATCCAATTGCAAACTGCATAGACCCAGATCTGCCATCACATAATGCACAGGCAGATCTGGGTATATACAATTTGTCAGGGCTAATCAGTAAAACAAACGACATAGACCCTGATCTGGGTCTATGTTGTTTGCAGTTGGATCTGACTTTTAAGTGAGTATATACAGTAACTGCAGTTATATGTTTAGGTTTGTAACAATCTAAATGAAGTTCTGATTAAATTATAAATATCACACAAAACCTCAGCAAAGTAGGATACAAGCTACAGTAAGAACCAGTACTGTGCTCATTAAATACAAATATTTCTGTGTTCACTATACATTTTATTGTCAATTTTTTAGATTGCATGTGACAAGCATTTTCCTCTATGGTTGGGTCACAGTCTCTAAATTTTGAATTTCTACTAAATACAGTGCATCTAAGTCATATGTCTAATTAAATCATGTATTGTCGTTTAACAGGCAGCAAATTTAATGTAACTTTAGTACAAGAATGTGGCAAGTGCAGATCTGTCAGGGCATTAGACTTGCACATGTCAAGTGCATGTTCATGTACATGTAATTCAAGATCATATGTCTTATCAATGCAGTCTTATATGTTTGTGCCAGTTTAGTGCCTTTGTTCAGACTTTTCCTCCTTAATTGTTATAACCTACACTAACACTCAAAGCACTGACTTGAGTAGAATGCCCAAACCACTGTCTGCTGATCTACATGTAAGGCCTTGTAGTGCATTGGCAACTATTGATCTACATCTTGGACCACCTACTGCATATACAACTACTAATCTACATGCAAGGCCATGCATTGCATTGGCAACTAAAAAAACTTTATCAACTCAAAGTAGCCACAGTTGCTCATTGGTTAGAGTGACTGACGCACAACTGGCAGGGTACAGGTTTGAATCGTACCATCAGATCAGCTTGGGTTAGCTACTGTCGTGTGTCCCTGCGAAAGGCACTTTAACTCCAATTGCCTCCACAATAAATAAAGTACTTGTGTTGCTCTGCCATAAAACATGAGAACCAAAGCAAAACCAGTCATCAACTCAATCAAGAACAGGAGATGTTTTATAAAATTACATTTATTCCCAAAGGGTGCATAAAATATTGTTATCGTTGAATTTAGACTGACGGAATCAAGTCCACCCCAAGTTGTAGTGTTGGAAATCCATTTTTAAATCGACCATAAAAAAAGACCCCAGAAAATACGGAAAAAAATATTATTATGGTTCATTTTGGATTGATTTGAGTGCACCCCAATGCTGTAGTGTTCAGAACCTTTGAAATCAATCATTGGTGGTATACACATAACTGATAACTGAATACAATTCAGTTAACTTTGCATGTAATTTGCATGTATTTCATGCTTTCTTTAATGTTATCATTTTCTTGTTTATTTTTAATTTATTTATTTGGTTTATTCTGTGATGTTTTTATACATGTTTAGTTCTTGGAATATTGCTTCATTCAGTTTTGTTTTCTATTGTTTGCCTCAAGCTTATAGTGTGTTCCTAACAGCAAAGCTGTCACGTTTTGTAGGTACACAGTTCTAATTGAGCAAATATTGAGGGTATATAGGTACAAAAGAATAAAAACCAGTACTATGAAAATATAAGAAAAGGAGTACAGACATATGTCAGCTGACCCACCAAGATTTGATTCCGAGTCAACATGATGCAAAAATAATTTAACAAACCTTTGAATGCATAATTCTTATTACAAATTCGGCAGACACATTTTGTCATGTCAAATTTTGCTTGGTTGTTGGAACTTCCTTAGCTCTCAATAAAACCAAAACACTACCACAAATTTATAGATTAGATTTTTCTCATTGGTTGGGTAACAAATTTGAAATTACTGGCTAAAATGCTGCATCTAGGTCATTTGTCAAACAAATATCACCTTTTAAAAACATGCAAGTTCATGTAACTTTAGTACAGGAATGTAACCAGTGCATACTTGCCAGGAAATTAGACTGGCATGTGTCAAGTGCATGTTCATGTAATTCTAGGTCATATGTTTTATCAATGTAGTCATTAATATCTTTGTGTCAATTTAGTGCTGTTGCGACTTCTCCCCCTTTCTGTGTCTTAGCCTGCACTCTAACAGTTAAAAGCATTGACTTGAATAGGATGCTGAAGCCACTGTTTATTGATCTACATATAAGGTCATGCACTGCATTGGCAACTGTTGATCTTACATGCGAAAGCCATGTACAGTATTGAACTGGCAACCGAAAAAACTTGATCAACCCAAAGGAGCTCCAGTGGCTAGGTGGTTAGGGTGCTGAACTCATGACTGAAAGGGTGCAAGTTTGAATCCTACAGTACCATCGGATCAGCCCAGGTCATCTACCATGATGTTTCAAGGAACTTTGCTTCAATAAGCTTGGCACTAAATAACCTGTGATGTGTTGATGTGCCATAAAACATCAAACCAAACCAAACCAAACCAAACCAATCATCAACTCAATCAAGCCTAGGAGGGGTTTTTCTAAAGTGACATTTTTTTCCGAGTACACTTGAGGCAGACCCAAAAGAATAAATCTGCATTCAGAGGTCTCCATAGGAAACCAAATGGGAATTAAAGCAGGCTCACCTTTTGTGAGCTTTTTATGGCAAAATTCCCTATGTGCACTGTATATGTTACCTTGCTTTCTGGTATGGGGTTATCTTCCCATAGTAGGTGTTTTACTATGGTTCAGCTCTACAGTTCCCATACAGCACATAAAAAAGATCCCAGAATTTACAAATAAAATATTGTTACAGTTGACTGACCGAATCAGGGACCCCAGGTGACCAAGTGGCCTAAGCGCTCACATTGACAGTCATTGTGGGTTTGAGTATCCACTCAGCTAACATGGGTATGTGGGAAAACTTGCCTGTAGCTTCCGGTGGGTTGGTGGTTCTTCCCAGTTTCTTCCTCCACCAAATATACTGGCTGCCATGTATACCCTATCGTGTGCTGAAAAATGGTGTTAAACCCACAAAACCCAAACCAAACCTGACAATTGGAAATTGGTATCAAAATTGAATACTGATGGTATACAAGTAACCGTTAATTAAATATTATCAGTTAACTTAGCATGACAATTTGCATGTATTTTGTGATTAATTTCATTTCATTTTCCTGCTTGTTCTTCATTTATTTATTTAGTTTGTTCCAAGAAATAAAGTAGCAGTAGAAGTTGGAAAAAGTAGCAAGAGGTGCAGGGAGGGGGGGGGGGGGGGGGAATCCAGAATACCAAGTTATTATGCAAAATAAATTTCTGCAGCCAGTCTCTAGAAGTGCAGAAATTGTTATTGTGCAGTTTGATGAGGGAGATATATGTAACCTTGTTGATGAGAACACTGAAGAAAATGGTAACTGCATGACACTCTGCTGCAGTACCCATTCTATGATGCAATCATTGACCTAGTGAGGATAGTTCATCTTCTGCCTGCCTTTTCCGCAATTTTCATACTTTGTCTTCATGGGTGATGAATAATCTGTTCTTATCCATCTGCAGACATATTTGTCTGGCCAAGTCAAATTTTTGGACCACTGTATGCAAGCCATGGAATTTGTATAACCAGCTATCTGCTGCTTTTGGAGGATCATATATAGCGACCACACATCTCTGATTTGTCGCCCGTTTTATTTAAATTGTTGTCAGGCAGGACTCTGGCTTTCAACTCTAACTAGAGGACTGGTGGAGATATAAACTTAATTCCAGTTGTCAAGTGAACAGAAAGAATAACTTGGGAGAATCCGGTGGCATTTAGAAAGCTTATGATAACTCCCTCATTAGCTGCCTTAATTTATATCACTATCACATGGTCTGAAAGTCATGTACTGAGTCTGGTGTCAGAATGCTAAACATGCAATGAGAGTTTAACTTGTTCTCGGATTATCATTTTGTATAACTAATTAAAAACCAAAGACACCAGCAAACAAGTTTATACCATCCAGTGCAAGTTACCTGTATGTGACATCAATCATCTTCAATGCCTCAGGCATTTGCATTCAGATTTGTTGGTTGTCATGTTTATTGTCATCTTAATGAAACTTACCTTTAAGGTATCGCTTCTTTTTGTATTGTAAGGACTTTAAAGAATAAAATTATTATATTTTGATGAATGCAAAAGAGTTTGTTACCTTTTCTTCAGTGTCAAATTTACTCAAATTGTTCAATTTCTTATTAAAAAATGTCAAAATGTATCCTCAACATTTTATATTTTGGGAGCACCTATATAAGATACAAACGAACTACTTTCGATTTGGAGGGTGCCAACTTTACAGCATCACCTAAATTTGAATAATGATGCTAGAATTTTGCAGTACATATTTCCAACACTGATTTTTACAGTTTCTAAGTGAGGACGAATTTGTACATCACAATAAGTCTTTTGGTGAAAACCAAATGTTGATACGACCATCCATCCAGAAGTAGCAATAACAAGATTTTCAACATGGCCACTATGACAGCCATATTGGGGGTCAGATTTGCCACCATTTCCATTGGAACCAACAAAACATTATTTGAAGTCTTCCAGTGAAAACCCCTTGAAGATACGATTTTCCATTTAGGAGGAGCAGCAATGAAAATATTTTCACGATGGCTGCCATTTTGCTATACTGGATGTCAGATCGGCACCGTTTTCATTCAGGAGCAAGCAGTCATCGTAAGAAATCTTTCGGTGGATAACTCTTAGCATTCAAGAGGAGTAGCAATAACCAGATTTTCAAGACAGCCATTTGAATCCTATAACCTCTTCTAAGGTCTATGACCAGTAAAGCTAATAAACTCATGAAGAGTATTACTGTCTGGGCTTGAAATTAGCTGTAGTAAGCTAGCCCGAGGCTAGCAAATTTCCTGTCAGACTAGACGTTTTCATGATATCAATAGTCTAATGGCTAGAAGATCTTGATCTGTGTCTGATACTGTTTTGTGGGAAGGACTAGAGAAGGTTCAGCAGGACTAGTCAATTTCTGAATCGTCTGGTCCTTATGGCTACAAAGAAATTTATGTTAAATTCAAGACCAGAATTGTGGTGTGAGCCCTGGACAGAAGATACTATACATGTATGTCTACTTTATGATACTGTATACGTGCTGAAAATGTTATAAATTATAAATAAATTACAGAATTGTTTCTAAAAGAATTAAAGGAAGTAGACTCACTTTTATCAAATGTTTAATATATGATACAATTGGTGTGTTGTATTCATGTTGTATATATCCATCATGTTGTAATTAGATCAAACTGTAAACAAAATGTTTGATATGTCAATCAACACTGGTGTGGTTCATATATTATATCAGTAAGCAATATCCAGCCCATCTTATTGCATTACCGTTTTTGCCATCCCCTCTATACTGCACAATTTATAGAACAATGACATATTTGTTACAAAACACATTTTTTTTTATTTAGCCAAAAGTCAAGCATGTGTCTCGTTTCATTATTAGCATGTGATCACCGCTCCCAATAGTGATCAATTGGGCATGAGAGTTAAGAAACTGAACAGTTGTGGTTCTCTCTAAACTAGAATGAATTATGTGTCAGGCAAATGCTTTCAATGATGCCAAATTGGAAAAAGCATGCATCTTCTTGGTTTAAACTAATTGATACTAAATTTAATTGGATAAATCATCTCCAAATGAACATACAAAATTTTAATTAACTTTTTTGAAATTCTGTAATTGCAGGCACTAATTCCTGTACAAATATACAGTGAAAAATCGCCTGATACTAGCTTCTATTAAAACTCCTGCTGTTCTTGATGTTGTTCATCATCCAACATTTTCATGTGTCACACATCTACATCTAACAGACGCTTTTCACTTGCAGTATCTAACAGTGGTCATATAACCACGAGCAGCTGTTGAGGTATTGAGCAATTATTGTATGATGATTCCAGATTACACTTGGCTTGTTTATTTGTGTATTAAAATGAAAATTTCATGGTCTGAGAATTCTCTTTTAATTTCCTATTATCACAAAATTTATTATCTCAATCAAGCATTTTGAGTTAGACTTAAAAGCAACTAAGTTTTGATTTTAATCGATCATTGGCTGACAAATTTTGATAAGTTTGGCACCAATCGAGACCACATGATCATGGATTGAAAATGTAAAGAAGAGACTATGAAATCTTCAGCAAAAGGACTGCTGCATTTATTTCCAAAGTAGTGTACAGGGATGAAAAAATGTCAACTCAAATGCCCAAAATAAATTGTAGAACATAAATTAACTCAAGCACGAGACATTCAAATCCCATTATGGAAGGCCCACTATAGGTTAGGCTGGTAATTATAGGTTTGAATTTTCCTGAATGAAGAAGAAATGGTTAAGGGTATTTGTGATGCCCGTTTTTTTCTAACTGACCAAACTGTTAGACCTAGTAGGGGCCTTGGGTCATACTTTTTCCATTACTGGAATGAACACTACCCAGTGAATATGTTACATTTTGGCAAATTTTTTAATTTTCACTCCTTATTAAAAATGTATATACAATTTTTTTGACCTCTCTGAATTCACAAATTTTATACAATTATGTCCCATGCCCATTTTAGGATGGGACTGCACATACCCACCCTGGGTGTGCTCTGCCATCTCTGGGATACACCCTGCCCTTCTTGATGGTTTCCATGTCTTAAATCTCTGCATACTGGTATGGCAACATTTTACATGTGCATTTTGGCGCATCACTTTGAAATCATTTCCTGTATTATTCGCTGACAGTGCAACTATTATATTATCTTAGATGCACTAGTGAAGTGCATAAAAATACCCCCTCCACTTAAAATGCAACCAGCACCCTAAACAGACATGATCTAAGGACAACTATGCACTCACTCTTTCTCAGTGCACATGTGTGTATGTGTATGTGTATGTATATACATATATATATATATGTATGTGTGTGTGTATATACGTGTGTGTTTGTGCATGCCAGTGAAATGTTAGAAAATGTTAGTATTTCAAGAAACGAACAAAATTGGTGCAGACCTTCCAAACCTAACAAGACCTTCTCAGCAAGGCAATTGATATTTTTGCACAAGTTAGACCATTTTTCAGAAAGATGTACTGCTTTAGTCAAATTGGAAAAAATGCCTTTGAAACATTAAAAGTATGATCTGATGCAGCGAAGGCAACATCATGTGCAACAGAGGTCCATTCCAGAAATTCCAGTTCCAAAGCCCATGGAGGTCAATGGCTTCTTGATAGATGACTCAACTTTATGTAACCCTTGTTTGTTTGTTTTTAAAGTTCACATGGAGGCAGCAATGCTCTTTCCTACTGTGTGCAATTCTCACGCTGACACAACATGGTGTCCAATAAATGTAATTGTTGCCTTTCCTGCTTTCTTTCCAAGAATCTGAATATTCCTTTTTATACTTCTATGCCGTCTGAAATTTTTATGAGGCTGATTGTCCTTTTTGCCATCAACATGTTTTCATTTATTTGTTGGATGACATTTATATATAATGCTATAAGCACAAGCTTAATTGTGCAGGCGTTCTGCATAAAAAACGTGGGCAGATTAGAGTGTCTGAGGTACTCGTGTAAAGTTAGTCTGGATCCCTGACCAATTCCACTGAATCTAATATGATTTGGACCAAAATCGGACAAGCCAAGATCCGGATTTGATCTCAACGATCATATTTTCGTATTGTTTTGCTATTATTCCTTAATTCTGTAATTTAAGGGTCATCAGGGTTATCAGGCCTGCTTATGTTATTGACAGTTAACAAATAAGATAATATTGCTGAATTTTGACTCGATAAAAAGTTTTAAAAAATTAAAAAGTAAAATTTTCAAGCTGAATATAAAGAGCAATCCACAACAAGGGTGTCATGATTAATTGCTATCATAATGCCCAGATTTTTTTCATCATGAGAGCAGTCACTGGAGTTCAAGTTGCTGATAAAGCATAACTATACACATTTTACATCAGACGGAGATCCTCAGAACAAAATGAATAATAAAATATTAAATTATTTTTCATCATGTCTGGAATGTAACATTCATGTCACGAGTGTTACATCCCAAAACTGGATAAATTTTACACCAATCCATAAGTTCCTCACTGTGCTTGACCTTGTGAGGAAAGTCAGGTTGCTGAGCCAATTCATCACACAAGTCACTAAAAAAAGCACTAACAGAATTTCCTACACAGTTTTCTAAATTTGGAAATAGGTTTGGCACCAGAATGTTAATGTCTCATAATCTGAAATAGGTTTGGCACCAGAATGTTAATGTCTCATAATCTGAAATAGGTTTGGCACCAGAATGTTAATGTCTCATAATCTGAAATAGGTTTGGCACCAGAATGTTAATGTCTCCTAATCTGATGAAATATTGGCAGCAACTGGAAAAATAACAGACATTATCTACACCAAGCAATGTTTATTTTATGAAATCTATATGCTACCCATGTAATGTCATACACAGCAAATGTTTTTTTGTTGAGAAGCAAACAAATGGAATGTATGTCTAATTTCTCACCACAGTTACATGTGTGTAAATAACAATTTGTATCTGGAAATTTTGTTCAGTAATGATGGAATTTACATGGTATTTTGCTTGATATTCATGTGGAAACGGTTCGAGTGTCGCAACTAATTTTCAAGAACTCAAGATTATCAGCCTCTGTTAACACACCAAAACCAGTTTCCATTCACGTCCCTTGTTATATAGTCCTTAGACTTAAAATTTAAATGACAATTTCTGATACTGGCTCGAGGATGATTTCATTACTGGTAATTCTTTCAGGAAAAAATAGAAAAGAGTTCTCACATCCAGTCAATACTGGCCAAAAAGAGAAAAAAATATGAACGGTAATGACTTATCTTTAAGAATAACAGAAAATGGTTAGAAATGACCCAGCTTACATTAATTCTATTAGAGAGATAATGTAATGAAACGGTGAATGCTTCCAATCATCAAATGGGAAAGATTAATCCTTCCCATGGATGTAATAAAGGTCACAAAAATTTTAATTACCCAAATTAAAATATTAACCCAATAAAACTGCAGAACAAGGATGTAAAAAAATTCTGTCAACTTAAATCCTTCAAGCTGATGATTATTCTTTTGGAGAATCCTCTAATGTGTTTCATAATCTTTGGTGAATAATCAAATATGGTGTCCTGTTACATCTCCAACGAATTAATGACTACTGTTGACACATACTTGATTTAATGTTCAATATAGTAACACTGGTTCTTGACATCTCCATTCTCACACAATCATAGCATCACATTAAGGAACTACTCCATTCATATGGAAATAAACTGCCCATAATCAGGTGTTTTAGAATTAAGTAACATGAGCAACTTACAATAACTTGGTTGGAAAACTCTTGAGATGTAACATGAATTTTTTTATCTCAAACTCTGTAAAAAAAAATCCACCTTCCACATTTGACATGACACGTTAAAAAAAAACCCCACAAATATGCCTTTTTTCTTAAAAGTTGACAAAACGGACTATAATTCCACAGGGTGTAAAAAAAAGTCCACATAATTGGTGAGCTGGTCATTATGTGGAGAACAAATGGACTTGAGTGTATATTTCACAGCTGTAAATGGTCAGGGCAGGACAAATCTGTCTGGCAGTCCAATACAGTTGGAAAAATTTTTCCTGCCAAAGATTTTATAGAAAATATGACAACAAAATTCATAATTTGTGTGGTTTTGTAAAGCACATTATTTTTGGAAATTAACCTATTCTTGGGATTTTCAAGCCCTGAAAAATTTGGTACTACCACATGCAAAGATCCTCTCATAAACGAATCAAAAGCAACCTTACCTTCCAGTATACATGAAGTTCAGAAGATGCTGAAAGCTTACAGGGTCCATCTCCTTTAGTTTAAATACAGACTGTGGTGCTCGCACTGAACCCATCCCCTCTTCCTCTGACTTCCGGAACATTTCGAGGAAATAGTTACTGGCAGCTGATAGAACAGCTCGATGGACGTCAATTTCTGTTGCATCAACAACAAGCTTGGCATCACAAAACTGTCGCTTTTTACGGAAGAGGTTGAGGAAGTTGAGCATCTGACCATAATGCAACTCTTCCTCATGTTGAAGTCTCTCGGATGGACCAGAATCACCGTTTACGTGGAGTTCCATTGGACTGTGGGTTCTACAACAAAGTTTCAACATAGACATTATCAATATACCTCTCAATCAAAGACTTATTTACCACTTTAACATTCCATTCAGTCCAAGATCTCAATCCCTCTGTGGGTCCAGGGAAGTAGAATAGGCCTGGTGTGCTGTCCTGCATGTCCTAAAAAACTACTAACAGAGGCATGAGTCGTTGGCTCAATAGTGAGCTTGCCAAGCTCGTGGCCGAAAGGGTGCAGGTTAAAATCCTACCATTGGATCCGCCCAGGTCAGCTACTGTGGTGTGTCCTTGGACAAGGCATTTTACTAAAATTGCCTTGGCACTAAATAACCTACTTGTGTTGCTGTGCTATAAAACACGATACCAAGATCTCAAAAAAATGCAAATGGTATAATGTTTTGTTCGTGTCCTGGATATTGTCAAGTTTATTATATTGGATTATAAACCACTTGATTAAATCTATGGTATATCTATCTGTAATCAATTTTATTTGTTTAGTTGGCACAATATTTTCAATTTTCCATGTGCTATTACAGGTGTACTGTCATGGTAAGCATCAAGGACACAAGTTATTGCTTCTTCACTTATACATCAATACACTCATCTTGTACCAAGGAGCCACAGTAGCTCAGTAGAACATCGGACTATTAATCAAACGGTTATGGGTTGATACCCATCCATGCCAGCTCGAGCTGGCTGCCTCTGTATGTCCCTGGGAATGCAGTCTTTCCAGCAACACTTGGTGAAAAAGTAGGGCCACTTTTTTTTTTGAAGTATGGAAAAAGCAGGGGAAATAGGGATATTTAAAATATTATAAAATTTATGTGAATTGCTGAAAATATAAAACCTTTACTTGACTTACCTTCATAAACTTGAATAAAAACATGATCTTACATACAAGTTGTCTCTCCAGTCCAGGTTTGTGGGAGCATCTGTGTCATATATTCACATTTCAAATATTTATTTTAGAAAAGCTATGTTCGAGATTGTTTATGTGGTATAATTAGTTTCAACATCATGCAAGTGGACAAATACCAAGAGGCACAAAAGAAGCCTCTCAACATATGGTTAGCAAAACAGCAATTTCTATCATAGGTCAACATAAAATTGAAGAAAAGTAGGGATAGTATGGCCATTTTGGAAAAAGTTGGTAAAAATAGGGGTCTGATAAAAATTAAAAAAAGTAGGAAAAACAAGGGCCACTGGAAAAAGTGCAAATGACTCTTGGCTCACATTTCATAAGAATCGCATAACCATAATATATGCTCAAATTGCTGTTCAAAAATCAACCAACCATAATCCTAAACCAGGAAATATGCATATTTAAATCAATACCTTGTATGTAGGTTCATTCTTTGAATTATCATTCATTTATATTTAATAGATGATGTAAATGGACATAAAAGTATCCTTAACAAATTATATTAAAAACTATGTCACAAGAAAAAATAAATACAAGGTCTTCACAAGTTTTGAAGTCCAAGGCAACTTTCCAGCAGTACATCCCAAACCCTAGCTCTTACCAGGTAAATAACTGTGTACAATTCCTTTACAGGTTGCTTACTAGGTGTCTGACACTGCTAATGCAGGTTTTATAAAAAAAAATTGATATGATATACATGTATCTTGATTTAAGTGACATTACTGTTTATTTAGGCATGTGGTAGACTTTTGACACTGTAAGTCAGTTCTACAACCTCATACTTTAGAAACTAATAATGCAGGGGTCCATCACAGTGTTTTCTTCTGTCTGCCTAGAAATGGAGCCCATCACAGTTTCAGGGGGGCCCTGCACATTTATATTAAATTAAAACAAACAAGGCACAATTGAAACAGACAAAACCTGTATGATGTAAATAGTGGAATAAAGCAAACTAAAAACAGGCAAAACAAGCTGATTGCTGACTTAAGTCCAATGAAACAAAATAACATCAAATGAAACAAGAAAAACTCCAATGAGGCAAACAAATGTAAAATGAATACAGCAAATTAACAAAATGAAAGACCACATACATATGCAAAATATTAAATATATACAAATGTCAAATGAAACAAAATAAAAATATTAACATTTCAATTCAATCTAGAACATGTAGCCTCGAGTAACCACCTTTCGTTCACTTAACGTGAATTTTAACGCATTCATTATAATATTATGATAATCTATTCAAATAAACCATAAAAAGTGTTCAACTGTATCTACTTCATTTAATCACTGTGAAAAAAAATGTGGCATTCATGTACATTAGTTCATAATTACCGTTTTTCCGAGCATGTATGTTTACTTATTTACGGAATCGAGGTCCATGGTTCATGACACTCACTAAAACGTCATGTGGCATATGACCGGACCGTGCCAGTTAGACCAAGGTATGGATATTATTAGTTTATAGCATCTGTGTTTTTGAAATTAAAAAAAAAATATATTTAAAAATGAATAAATTTTTTCCATTAATTCTATATGCAGTTTGTGCACTTACATTACTGCTTGCTTGTTCTTTACCATATAGATACATGACTCAATAGACAGAGAGACAGACAGGCATACAGAGAGACAGAGGGAGAGAGAAATGTAAAAACAGACACTGGTGAACGGATACACATTTTATTATAATAGATTCAATGTCTTTTGATGTAGAATATATGTTGATTATGAAATAATACTGAAACAAAAAAGTCTGCAGTGAATATACATTTCGAGTGTAAAATTTTCTTACATTGTATAAGAACCCCACATGATTAAAACCAAATATTTACATTGGCTATCTAGTTGTATTAATTCCCAAAGTTGGTTTTCCTGTTCAAAATATGTAAACAAAGTCATCATGTGATCGGCGGCGCTAACTTTAGCATATAATAGAAAATTCAAGGCTTTAATGTCTGACACAAAAAGGCATTAGTCAAAACATATATTTTCATTATGATTTTTTTTAATTACATGAAACTACCTTTTTGAATCTCATTTTGTTTGATTTTACTATATAATTAAATTCTGTCGCTCTTTAAGAACACTGGTGACAGCTGATGACGTCATTAACTCGCAACAAGCGCGTTAGATCGCGAGAAACATGGCGCACGATTGAAGGAGGCACACGACAACTTGCCGTTGGACAATATATTTGTTAATGAAAATTATGTTTAAACTTTATTTCTCCTCACTTCTCCCATTTTTCTGACTAAATTAACTCCTTTTACATATGATGCATACCTTTAATTTTAAATGTACCATTTAAGCAAAAATTCGCGTCCGCTCGAGAGAAGCGCTATGGCAACAACTGCTGCACGGCGAGAACCAGTCATTGTCAGTACAGGATATACTGCACAATGACTTTGTTGGAATCTAAAAAGAATCCCGCCAGAAATTTCGCCGAAATTTTGGTTCGACCTATATCAACATATTTTCCCTCCCCAGATTTATTTCTTCCCAACAACAGTAGTATGTATGTTATTCCTTTCTGTTTTTCCCGCACATTCAGGGGATTAAAGATAGATACGATTTGTAAACATGAACGACACGTGACATACATTTTGGATCTGATCAGCAGGAACACATGGTTTCAGCAAGAAAAAAAATAATTTCCTACTGACCCAATGTCTATACACTGAAATAAACTCTATCAATTTGTATAATGATGTTTCAGACTAAATTGTATTGTTTACTTACCTTAATAAGTTGTTTATCACAAAAGATATGACTGTTTCATCGTTGGAAACGAGTGATCAGATGGTAGCCGCTTTACAAATCCACGGTCAAGGTCTTCTCGTGCGCGGTCAATGACGTAATGGACCCAGGGAGGTCTCATTATTGCGGTAACGTTGTAAACAAGATTAGAATTTTTAAAACAAAAGATCCGATCCAAGTAAAAACCTATATTCTTGTAGACCCCTCCACAAACGTTATCCATCCGTCAAGTATTGGTCAAACTTCCTAGTTTTAATCAATTTGTCAGGTACTACAGGGTCATACGCCTATCTTGAGTGGATGTTGCTTGGTGACAGTAATACCCATCAACCCTAATTGGACCCGTTTGATCAAATCACGTCGGTATAGCCGAGTAAATTTTATTGCGTTGAAACACCACAAGAGAAAATCTTTTTTTTTTTTTTTTTTTTTTTTAAGGGAATATTAAATTTTATTACGTTGAAACACCACGAGATTTTTTTTTTTTTTTTTTAAGGGAATACTTATCGTTTACTAGATGGGACATCTTTTTCCACAAAACTGTTCATTTCTGTTCTGCATTGTAAAATGACTACTGTATGATATAGGCCTATTTTATACAACTTAAATAGTTATCCGGTAACTATTCTCGAAGTTTTATAAGTAATTAATTTGTCTCAGAATCGTTCCTTATAATGTAATTATTTGTTTCAGAATCGTTATTTATAATGTAATTTTTAGTCTCAGAATCGTTCCTTATAATGTTTAGACTCGATATGAACGAAAATCAAAAGAGAATGTCAAGTCATGGAACAGTACTATGAATGAATACAGTAAATATACTTATTATTCTAAATACGAAAAGGTTTTTTTAAGCTTGAATATTATGTTTGCATTCAAGCTTTACATTTCAGAACAGCTCTTACTATATTTTGAATTCATTTTAATTTTTTGGCAACGAAAATTGGTTGTCATGACAAATTCTGATCGTGAAAATAGATTGTGATTTGTTCAATTTACTTCAAACTGAATATATATATATACATATATATATATATATATATATATATATATATATATATATATATATATATATATATATATATATATATATATCCCTATATATATATATCCCTAATTATACGGAAGAAGAAAATATATTTCTCGTTACTTCTGGCACTGGCCGTTATTGATGAAGTTTGTGCCGGTAATGTCGTCCAGCTCCAGAAATGTACTTTAAATTATCTAGATTTATTCATTACGCTTTGAGAAAAAAAAAAATTAATCTTTATGTTCCTCATGTATGGATTCACTTAATGCTCCCTTGTGGCCGGGTGGTCGAGTGGTCTAAGGCGCTCGCCTTTACAGATCACTCATCTCACCTCTGTCCGCGTGGGTTCGAGACTCGGCTCGACCAACGCGGGTATGTAGCTTCCCGTAGGACGGGTGGTTCTTCACGGGGTCTTCCCAGCTTGTGTTTCATACAAGGCAAGTAAGTGCTGAATTGAATATAGCTACCCTCCCTAAAGGTACTAGCAAGCTTGTTATCAACAATTCTCAAATACAGAAGCAACGTTTGAGATTGACCATGCACATGTCAAAAGCTCCTGAATATGGAAATGATATTTCACTATCGTAACTTACTTTCCTCCACTCGTGATCAAGTTAAAATTCACTTGTGTGACAAATAGTGTAAAATAGTAAAACGAGATAGTTCTTTCATTTACGTGACAAAAGCTGTTTTAAAAAATCAACCCAACCTTTTACCTCAAAGTCACCTCTGTGAAGAAGCAATTATATATATATATATATATATATATATATATATATATATATATATATATGTATATATATATATATATATATATATATATATATATATATATATATATATATATATATATATATATAATGTGTGTGTGCGCCACAGGAGATTAAATCCAGTCCAGTTTTATATTGGAAAGGGACATATTATAACTGAGAGGATATTGAATGTGAAATAATATTTTCCCAACGTTTCGATCTTAGCAAGCTCTTTGAATGGGGGACAAGGACTATAACCATATATATATATATATATATATATATATATATATATATATATATATATATATATATATATATATATATATATATATATATATATATATATATATATATTTTAAAAAAACACTGGAAAAATACTTTACTTGATTGTTCGCTCAACAGAGAAACACTGAACCTGACTTTAAAATGATAAAAAGAGAAACAGCAAAACGAAAACAAAAGCTAATCCACAAAATGAACATCTAAATCTTGAAACATTTTTGGCTGGTTGAATTGTCGAATTGTTTGATGTTTTACGGCACTGCAACACATTATGGCTATGTCGTGCTAAGACATAAAATACTTTGCCAACAGAAAAACCACGGCAGCCGATCTGGGCTGATCGATGGCAGGATTCGAAACCGCATCCTTTCTGTCACCAGTCTAGGCAGGTTGAAAAACTAGTTACAAAAATACAATTATGCTAATAATGTTAGTGAAATAAGAAAGTCCCAGGTTAGCGAGTAAGAGAGGTTTCATCAATTAAACTTTTGTCATCTTTCTTTCTTTCTATCAGCATATGCAAAGGAGTATTTATGAGTGTTTTGTGGGATCTTTTTTTACATACTGAATAAATATATAAATCAATGTGGCAGTGGCGGCGGGAGGGGGTGGGGGGAAATTGTCCCCGAGCGCCGCTGAGGGGGGGGGGGGGCGGTCAGGAGTTTTTTTTAGCTGTAATCTGTAGCTGTAGATGGGGGAGAGGTTGGAGGTTGGCAACTGACATAAAAACTGTTCTCTGTGGCAAAGTAGGGGCGCCACTAAAGAATATTGCCCCCGGGCGCCTCGAACCTTTGCGCCGCTACTGCAACGTGGTGTTTATTTACCTTTGCTATCCGTGCACAAATATAATTGTACTTCTTTGTGAAAATTACACGTGGCTATTTATAAATCAATAGAAGGTAATCATGTGTGTAGGTTGTGGTGGTTGAGGAGGTATGGGCAGTTTTGATGTTAAAAAAGATCAGGCTCTTCTTGATTCTTGTGCTACCCCCCCCCCCCCAACAAAAACAGCCCCGTTTGCTGTCACTCTACATGGTTCTATATACTTAATGAACGAAAAGTGTTTGTACTCAATATTTCAACTCAAGTGAATCATGTAAACACGTTTCCAACAATGCAATAGTAGGTCCAATTTTCGCAGTGTGACGTCTTCGAGTCCAAACGGGGGGGTGGGGGGGGGGGTGGCGGCGTGTTCATACACCGACCAGTCAGTGCTTTTGAACAAGGCTCCATGTATGGGCCCTACCCACATAATCTTATCAGCAGCCATTTTGATAGACTGCTAACGTGTTTACTCTTGATTGTATATGGTGTTTGGAAGATGAAATAAATTCTTGGAATCTCATGAAAATATTACACAACACCAGTGACAGTATATAACACAGGGATTTGATACCACAATGACATGTCAGATATCATCCGTTCCTTTTTGATATGCAGCTGAGATTCCCAGAGGTCGACAGAGCAGTAACATCTAAGGCACACCATTTGTCCACGTGCTAGAAACCTAAAGAGCTTACCATGCATGTGAGGTTGGATTTAGTTGTTCTTTTGGAAAGCAATGCATATTTTCTTCCATTCTTAATTTAAATTAAGTATATTTTGCTAATACCAGTACCAAAAGAAACATGTATGTATATATATATATATATATATATATATATATATATATATATATATATATATATATATATATATATATATATATATATATATATATATATATTGTATGAGTGACAAAAATAATGTCATTGAAAAGATCTTTTTGCGACTCTTGTTGTAAAATTGATTTTCAATTTTGAAGTATCAAAATGGGTACATGAAATTAATTATTGAGTTAAAAATTAGTAATGCATTTTTCAATGTACTGAGTTAAAATTAGTAATAATGAATTTTTCAATATACTGAGTTAACATTAGTAATAATGGGTTTTTCAATATACTGAGTTCAAATTAGCAATAATGCGTTTTTCAATATACTGAGTTAAAATTAGCAATAATGCATTTTGCAATATTCTGAGTTAAAATTAGTAACAATGCATTTTTCAACATACTGAGTTAAATTAGTAATAATGCATTTTTCAATATACTGAGCTAAAATTAGTAATAATGCATTTTTCAATATACTGAGTTAAAATTAGTAATATTGCGTTTTTCAATATACTGAGTTCAAATTAGCAAATATGCGTTTTTCAATATACTGAGTTCAAATTAGCAATAATGCGTTTTTCAATATACTGAGTTAAAATTAGCAATAATGCATTTTTCAATATACTGAGTTAAAATTAGTAATAATGCATTTTTCAATATACTGAGTTAAAATTAGTAACAATGCATTTTTCAATATACTGAGTTAAAATTAGTAATAATGCATTTTTCAATATACTGAGTTAAAATTAGTAATAATGCATTTTTCAATATACTGAGTTAAAATTAGTAATAATGCATTTTTCAATATACTGAGTTAAAATTAGTAATAATGCGTTTTTCAACATACTGAGTTCAAATTAGCAATAATACGTTTTTCAATATACTGAGTTAAAATTAGTAATAATGCATTTTTCAATATACTGAGTTAAAATTAGTAATATTGCGTTTTTCAATATACTGAGTTCAAATTAGCAATAATGCGTTTTTCAATATACTGAGTTAAAATTAGCAAGAATGCATTTTGCAATATTCTGAGTTAAAATTAGTAACAATGCATTTTTCAACATACTGAGTTAAATTAGTAATAATGCATTTTTCAATATACTGAGTTAAAATAAGTAATAATGCATTTTCAATATACTGAGTTAAAATTGGTAATATTGCGTTTTCAATATACTGAGTTCAAATTAGCAATAATGCGTTTTTCAATAAACTGAGTTAAAATTAGCAATAATGCATTTTTCAATATACTGAGTTAAAATTAGTAATAATGCATTTTTCAATATACTGAGTTAAAATTAGTAATATTGCATTTTTCAATATACTGAGTTAACATTAGTAATAATGCATTTTTCAATATACTGAGTTCAAATTAGCAATAATGCGTTTTTCAATATACTGAGTTAAAATTAGCAATAATGCATTTTTCAATATACTGAGTTAAAATTAGTAATAATGCATTTTTCAATATACTGAGTTACAATTAGTAACAATGCATTTTTCAATATACTGAGTTAAAATTAGTAATAATGCATTTTTCGATATACTGAGTTAAAATTAGTAATAATGCATTTTTCAATATACTGAGCTAAAATTAGTAATAATGCATTTTTCAATATACTGAGTTAAAATTAGTAATAATGCGTTTTTCAATATACTGAGTTAAAATTAGTAATAATGCATTTTTCAATATACTGAGTTAAAATTAGTAATATTGCATTTTTCAATATACTGAGTTAAAATTAGTAATAATGCGTTTTTCAATATACTGAGTTCAAATTAGCAATAATGCGTTTTTCAATATACTGAGTTAAAATTAGTAATAATGCGTTTTTCAATATACTGAGTTAAAATTAGCAATAATGCATTTTTCAATATACTGAGTTAACATTAGTAATATTGCGTTTTTCAATATACTGAGTTCAAATTAGCAATAATGCGTTTTTCAATATACTGAGTTCAAATTACCAATAATGCATTTTTCAATATACTGAGTTAAAATTAGTAACAATGCATTTTTCAATATACTGAGTTAAAATTAGTAATAATGCATTTTTCAATATACTGAGTTAAAATTAGTAATAATACATTTTTCAATATACTGAGTTAAAATTAGTAATAATGCATTTTTCAATATACTGAGTTCAAATTAGTAATAATGCATTTTTCAATATACTGAGTTCAAATTAGTAATAATGCGTTTTTCAATATACTGAGTTCAAATTAGCAATAATGCATTTTTCAATATACTGAGTTAAAATTAGTAATAATGCATTTTTCAATATACTGATTTAAAATTAGTAATATTGCGTTTTTCAATATACTGAGTTAAAATTAGCAATAATGCATTTTTCAATATACTGAGTTAAAATTAGCAATAATGCATTTTTCAATATACTGAGTTAAAATTAGTAATAATGCATTTTTCAATATACTGAGTTAACATTAGTAATAATGCGTTTTTCAATATACTGAGTTCAAATTAGCAATAATGCGTTTTTCAATATACTGAGTTAAAATTAGTAATAATGCGTTTTTCAATATACTGAGTTAAAATTAGCAATAATGCGTTTTTCAATATACTGAGTTAAAATTAGCAAAAATGCATTTTTCAATATACTGAGTTAACATTAGTAATATTGCGTTTTTCGATATACTGAGTTCAAATTAGCAATAATGCGTTTTTCAATATACTGAGTTAAAATTAGTAATAATGCATTTTTCAATATACTGAGTTAAAATTAGTAATAATGCATTTTTCAATGTACCGAGAGTATATAAATGTCACTTTTATTCATGTATCTTGCACACAACATTTTTTCAAGTGGTTTACAAAAAGCTGTGGTGCACATTTTATATATAAATTCAATATTCATCTTTTACCTTTCGTTTAACAAAAATGAAATATTCCATAAATTACAGCAATGCACTCCCCAGTTTTAGCCAATAAAATGATAATTTTATTTCATATGTTAATTATGAAATACAGGATCAGTGTGGTTTACAAAATATGTTCTATGAATGAGCTCCTCTGGTCCCTTCAGCAGGTCCATCTAATGATCTTACAATGCACTGGGAACCTCATTTTACATAACAATAGGAAACGGGTGATATTTTGTCGGCTAGGTACGGTATTTCCCAGGGCGTGGTGGCCATGTGGGACCGCCGAGCCGGCTGAGGGGCACCAAAATCACGCTTGTAGGGGCGCCAAAATGCACGTGGACCTATCTGCTAATGCACGTGGCCCCATCTGCTTTACACCTGCCACCACACCATTGACGTTTCCAATCCCCCTGTATGACAGTCTAAGAAAACAGATGTAAATAGCAAGAACACTTAACAGGTTTTCAGCCGGTATCTATATTTGCCATATATGTGCTGATTTTGCCTCAGTATACCTCGTTGAATGACAAATCTTGGTAGCCTTATACAGGACAAAGTGCCATGTTGCTCACAATCTAAGGGTGCCTTTGGGTGCTATGACAAAAGGAACATGCTCTGACACATTTCATGACCCAATATGTGTTCATGTTTAACCGCGAAAACAGCTTTGGTCAAACCAGACAGGAGGAAAAATTGTCACAAATGTATTTCTCATTGAAACTCGTTTATTACACGTTATAGAATAAAACGAAAGTTTTATTAGTTTATTTATTTTATGGTTAAATTTATCTTTGGCAACATACAAATATGCTTGTGTCTGCGGACACTCACCTATCCTCCATTCATAATCTAGGGTAAGGTCCAGTCACACATTGGTCTTAAAACATTGACTTCACACGACAACAACGAAGTCGTCAAACCAACCAATCAATAATCGAAGTGAACCATGGTTCATGCCAAAACATAGCCCATGTGAAATGGTCAGAAAATCGTTGCTATTGATGGGTATGATTCAAACACATCTTTAGATTTAGATAAAAGAGCAGAAGAGGAGTGGGGACGAAAGTACGGTTGTGTGCGGATTTGTAAGCTATCGATGTCATGAACGCGTGTCAAGCCAAAAATGATCCCAAATACTTCCTTCGTGCACATTCTCGCACAACAATCGGTTAATCAAAGGATTAGACTTTTAAAATCAATGAAACAAAGAGAATGCGTCATTCAAAGTCCAAACAATGGGTGCGCTCTGAAGGGGTTAAAAGGTTACAGAGACGAGAACTTGATACCGTAACGACAGTTAAAACAAAACATTGTTGTCACATACGACATTAAATTTCGAGGTATGTATGTATTAGTTGTCAAATTAATTTTCTAATATTATTGTGCATCCAAGGAGTATCTCTCGAATGAATTGTTATTATTTTATTGGGAATAGCGGAAAGCGTCGCCGCTAAGATATTGCCAAACATCTTACGGACCTGTTCATTTATATATGGAAAGGTTAGAAAAATCTCAATTAGCTGTATATAACCAGTCTCTGTATAATTAGTAATTAGCTGTATATAACCAGTCTCCGTACAATTCGTAATTAGCTCTATATAACCAGTCTCTGCACAATTCGTAATTAGCTGTATATAACCAGTCTCTGTACAATTCGTAATTAGCTGTATATAACCAGTCTTTGTACAATTCGTAATTAACATTATATAACCAGTCTCTGTACAATTCGTAATTTGCATTATATATCCAGTCTCTGTACAATTCGTAATTACCATTATATATCCAGTCTCTGTACAATTCGTAATTAGCTGTATATAACCAGTCTCTGTACAATTCGTACTTATCTGTATATAACCAGTCTCTGTACAATTCGTAATTAGCTGCATTGTAGTTCCATACTTTTCGTTTAAAGCTATGCTGCCTTGCATTCATAAAATGTGTAGAACCATATACAGGGTTATGATCACTACAAAAAGGTTATACGACTCCTTTTTGCATAACAATTTTGTGTATGACGCAAGTATTGGTCATCGTGGAGCTTTGATTGGTTTGGTTTGTTTTAACGGCACTTTTAAGACAGCATTGGTTATACCATGCCGAGGTAATTGGAGCTAAGGCCTGGACGGGTATCGAGCCCGCGACCCTTGAGTTACGAGTCAGACGCTTAACCAAAAGAGCTACCGAGGCTCCTGTTGTGATGAATAATTATTGTGAGTTTATTGATCACTTGATGTAAATTAAAGGTATTCGTGATTTTTGTGATTTGTCTACATTAACTGGATACCATGAAGTCTCCTTTAAAGTCAGTTAAGATTATTATATGTTCAGAATACTGCTTAGCTTGCTCAGTTGAGAATTCGACCAATGACTGTCCAGTCATCGAATTTTAGGTGTATGTTACAAGATCCAATTAAAAGCTTTCATTCGTAAAGAATTATTTCAGCCCAAAGGGCTTCAAGGTTTGGTATTAATAAACTCAATAAAGGGGATTACCGTGTTTGAAATACATTGCTACGCTACCTCCATTTTTATTTCTATCGAGACGGATTAGTAGTTGAACATCAGAATCTTAACGACTTCTGTTAGAATTTATCTTTCTAGCCACATCTCACTGACTGTAATTATTTAGAATTTGGTGTACGTTAATGTTTATGAGGTCAGTCGTTTGGTAAATACTTTGACGGTTAACGTGATAAAATGAGAGGCTTCTTTGTGAATTAGCCTAGGGCCCATGCGTGGACCCGGATTAGTTTCAAGGTCACTAGCAAGTAAGAGTAACAAGAGGACAAAAGGTGACAGGTACCCTAATTCTCTTATTTTTACACGTGTACATTAGTGCTACATTGATGATAAAAGCTCCGATACCAACACGTTGCTACACGTGACAATATATAGGAATAGAAGTGGTCCTCTATGGTAATAGTGATATATGTTAGTAAATTACAAAATAACTGTTCGTATCTAATAATCGATTTGGTTGTAGGTCTGGTTGCCCTTGCATGGTAACGTCCAACTAGAACCATATACTGGTCTATATCAGTGTTCAAAGATCAGATAACTATATTGTTTCGACGTAAATGGCCGAATGGCCGCACACGTCGTTAATCCAACTAACGAACGTAACTATATTGAGAATAATGTGGGGCTTGGTTGGGGTGCTAGACCTATGACAAACACAGAGGTTCGCTACTGTCACGAGGTTATTTGCATGAAGAAAAATGAGAACTACATAAATATGTTTTCCGACCAGTTTCCAAAATACAAGTACATGTATTGCGAATCCAGTGAAAACCATGTAAGTCATAGATATTACTTGAAATGGTTCAAGCGTGCAAGCATATGTTTCAATTTGTGGAAAGAAACGTATCCTATGGTGAGGGGTTGGGGGGGGGATAACAACCAGCAATAATGGGGGTTGGGGGTATCTGTACATTGCACGAGTTCGTCTGGTAAATGCAACATACATACATACATACATACATACATACATACATACATACATACATACATACATACATACATACATACATACATACATACATACATACATACCAGAATATTTATTAGTTTACAGGAAATTGGTGTAACAACTGTAATAAACAAGACAGCATCGCAAAAGTTGTGAGCTAGAGGAAGTGAAACAGGAAAATTGTCAAATAATGTTCAAATCAAGTAAGGAGAGGGTTGACACATAATCATTATTTAATCACCGCTTATGTCTTTGCACTAAGCGGATGTATCTCTGGTAAGTATTTAGTTTATATATATATAAACCACCTGAGCTAAAATTAAACGTCCTTTATCTACCCCACCCCCACCTCAACACCAACATTTCCATTTTTGTTTTCTTCATATTTCTTCTTTTAAATAATCAGCAATATTTTCTGCCATAAATGCTTATTAGCTACTATTTGATATTATTACAATATTGTATGTCAAAGTTTATTTTAATATCTCATTTGCAGTCCTCTGCCTCCGTTACGTACGTCAACCACATAATTAATGTAAATATTATTGTTAATGAGGAGAGAGATCTCGAAATAAGCTTATGCTTGATGCTTAATGCTCGATCCTCTATATCTCTTTTTATGTGTTGTCCTTGCTGACTTCTGTATAAAAATAATGTTAAATCAACTACACGCACTCTTCTTAAAATAAAAATACAGTTTGATTACCTGTTTCCTGAGATGACAAAATTCGTGTTAGATTGAATGTACAAATTTCAGTCCTTCGCAAAACCGACGCAACTTACGCTTGAAACCAAGTTTTTTTTCCAAATAAATATTAAACTTAAATATTCAGAGAAGTTGGATGATTTATGAACACCTCAAATATGATAGAGAACTTTTATTTGGAAACAAATTTATTGGGAGTAAAGGAAAATAATGTTCTAACAGACTTTTTATTTAAAAAATTCGACTCATTTTATATTATAATAACGAGAAATCTTTCTAGCTGAGAAACAATTGTAGGATCTAAAAACTAAGACAAATTCACTAAAAAAAATTAAACTTACACAAAAATATTACACTAAATTTCTTACCTATAAAGAAGAATCCAATTCAACGGTCAGGCTTCAGTAATACCTCGTGTACTCCGAGGTGTCAGTTTGAGAGTGACCCGATTCCCTGAGAAACTACTTTATGTATGGTATAGTTTCGCAAAAGGTGTGAAGTGAATTCTGCACAAGCCAATCCAAGAGGTCATTACAAAAATCCATTATATTTTAACACATGAATTTGGCCGTTGACCTTTACCTTGAGAATATGTTCAGCTCGAATGACTGTGACAGCCGAAGGCGTTTCCCGACTGTGTTAGATGAACCACCTACTAATTGTTGTGTCCAATGTGGCGTGCCACTGGTCTGAGCTCTTAATTGGCCTATCGGCAGCGCAGACATAGTCATGCTCTTCTCATTAGCTTAGCACATCATATAAAATCAAAGTATGTTGACACTTACCAAGTATGAATTAGTTTTAACGTTTTAGTGCAGTCAGAAAATTTCATGGAAAATGATTAAAAAATGTTAAGCTATGACGATGTTTGTGTATAATATCGTGGCAGTCAGATAGGTGACGGACGTTATGTCTGTACGTCTGTCAAGCCGCTAGCGTGCCTGTAAATCACGTGATGCTCACACTTTTGCCAGTGATACTGTTGGTCGGCGGTCTATAGGTATCGGTACGTGTTAGGGTTTGAGTTGCATTCTGTGATACCTTAATTGGTCTGTCGCCAGAGCAGAGATAATCAGGCCTACTCATTAACAAAGCACATGATATAATGTCAGAGTATTTTACGTTCACACTTACCCGAAAGGACTTAGTGTTGCGTTGTTAGTGGCCAAGGAAGCGCAAATCATGTGAATTAATTCGCTGTAAAGTGACATGCACAATAACTTAAAGCGGGATTAGCGAAACAAAATCAGCTATTGTTTGTGCATCTCTGATGCACACCAATAACCAAGGACGCACCACAGCAGCCGATCTGGGCTGGTTTTTGATCCAATTGGGGGATTCAAACCCACAACCCTTGGGTTACGAATCCTGCACGCTAACTACGGAGGCTACTGAAAATGTTGAAGTTATGACGATTTTAATTTGTATATGAAATACTGTAGCAGTCAGTTTATGTGACTTATATTCAGTCCGACAAGCTTCCGGTGTGTCTGTAAATTGTATGATGCCTTACACCTTTGCCAGCGATTGTATTGGTCGACGGTCCAAATGCATCGCCACGTGTTAGGATTTGACTGGTATACACCAAAACGTTGAACAGAGCAGTGTATATGTGTACCCCTTTGATTAGCTTCGATTCTTTGTTCAATATCTGACCTTAAATTGTATAATTTTACATAAGATAAGCTCGGAAATGTTTTCCTCCTTGTTCCGAAAAGTAGATCAAACAATGTCAGGTCGCTAAAACGTAAAACAACTTGTCACTTGCTAAATGCCCTTTGTTCACTTAATTCATTTTACAAAATTACATATTATTCTGCACATCTGAAACATAATTAGTTAAAATTATTACCAACAATTTTAATTTTGCACTATGAGTTTATGAAAGTTTCCACATACAATATTTTTGCTAAATACAATTTTACATTGATCTTATTCAATTTCAAGTTATATCCGTCTTTCAGTTTAGAAAAAATACAAAAGTTTTACATGTTTTACTTTATGTTTAAAAACTAAGAAATCATGAATTATTGTCGTGCACATCACTACAAATTTCAAGAGAAAAATGTAGAAAATTTAAATGCGTAACACTGCTTCTCTACTGTAGACTACTTTATTATTATAAAGTTGATTATACATTTCACGAAGAAGATAATACTATGTAAGAATGCAAATTTCTGTCGATGTTTCGGTAGAGCACATTTAGTTTGATAGCGAACAATTAATTAGATTTATGAGGAAAGATACCGTATTAAATCGCTAGACTGCGATTGTGTTAATGTTCCTGTTTGGGGGGGGGCGAGATTGATCCTTAATTAAACCTTCATTATTTAACGGTCAAGGAAAAGTTTATTTGAGGTCTTGGTATCGAAATATGTCCGGAGTTGAGAGGGTGCAGAAACCATTTGTGAGCTAGTTGAAGTAGAATTATCTTTTGAGATTGTCCAGAATCAGTTTCTTAAATAGCGCGAAATTAAACGTTTACACCAACCGCGTTTGGAGTGTATTTATAAAAGACGGTAGATCCGTTTAATCTGATTGGCTACGCTAGACAAGGGGCGTGTTTCCCAGACGAAATTTCATGTTTTAATATGCCCCATCGCAAAATTTAATCAGTCTAAGTTTTTTCTGCAAGAGAAAAAGGTCTTGACTCCGAGGTAGAATTTAGGCGAAATTCTCTCGTATAAACAATTATTCAAGTGACCGGATGTCTGGATGTTGACGGACACAATTCTGGGGTAGAAGCGAGCGAGTCTTGAAAGCACAAGGTATTTGATCAATCTCATGTAATTCGTTGATACTAATATAATTATTTGCTTGAATTTATTTATTTATATTTGCATGAATTTGTTTGTTTAAATTCGTAGATCAATTTTCGTGATATGAGTATAACTATTTGTTTGAGTTAATTTGTCTGAATTTGTACAATAATCTTTTTTATATGAGTTTGACGAATTGTTTGAATTTATCGTTTGATTGTTATAGGAATCATGTATTCTAAAAATTTCACGCATTACTTTATTTGATACAAGTTGTCTTAGATGATTTCATGTATGATAAAGACTTGAGGATTCACTGAAATTAATGTAGTTAAACCCTGAAGTGAATTTCATTGATTCATTTGTATAATTAGGACATGAACTGAAACTGTTATGTCTCGTGTGATGTTAATGTGAGTTAGTGGTGAAATAGCCGTTAGAAAATACATTAATCTTCTGAAACTAGGTTTGTTTATGGTCTGTCCAATTTGGCCTGACCAGATAGCCTTTGGTATCTGTTTGAATTCCGATAGGACAATATCTGACGTAACGAGAGTGGAGTAATGTTCTATTCCCAGGAGGAAAATCTGACGGGATATTTAGGTTGCTTCTTGTTTTATTTTTAAGGGGAAAATAGCTCCACCTACATACCTACCTATCCATCTATCCACCTACCTACCTACCCGCACAAAGTTTAAGGGCCGGAAAGAGGCGAGATGAGAGAGAGAGAGAGAGAGTGAGAAGGAAGAAAAAGAAGGGGAGAGCATCAATCTTGACCTGACAGTAACATTGGATTTGGAGTGACCAGCGATAACCAGGTTATGCAGGCATACGGGGCAATGACTTCGATTGTTCGCTCGATTCTATGATGAACAAAGTCTATCGTTTTAACAGATCGGCTAATTGCATAATTATATTTGAGTTGAAATTCGGTAAATGACTTGAAAAGAAGTATCTTCCTAAAGTTATGTAATATTTCAATTTGCTTTATGTAATTGATTAAATTGTTATATTTCATGTACGGGGGCTCGTGTTATTCTGTTCTATATATCTGCTCAGATCTCTATTTATCCCATCTATAAAATTTCATATTTTATAATCTACTCGATCCGGGCAATAATACTGAGGTCGATCATCCTCTAGATAACGATAACTAACCAAATCGTACACTAGTAAGAGAGGAGAACCTTGCATACATGTATTTTATTTTTCCTAAAACATTTGAATTCCTTGAATAAATAATTTGGGTAGCTGTCAACATTCAACGATGAATACTCTTCACGACATTTTTCGTCACGCATGACTGCATTGCCCTGCACCTCGGGAATAATATTTTACAGTGGACAATAATTAGTGACCACTGATTTAGTTCCCATAATTCGTTGACCGACAGCGTGACTGTCCCTAATGTTTCCATAAAATAATATAAACAAGATAAGACTAAAGCCCTTTGGGAAAGCTCAGTGATTACCGATGTATCAAACTTGTATTTTCTGGTGACAACAAGGCCTAAAAATAAAACGACCGTATGTACTCGCTTATAAATCGAGTCCAACTCAAACTGCACAGACCCAGATCTGCCGTAGCATTATGCCATGGCAGATCTAGATCTATGCAACTTGTAAGAAGTAATCTAATCGGCGCATTATGCGATAGCAAATCAGGGTCTATGTTGTTTGCAGTTGTACTCTACTTATAAGCGCGTATAGACGGTAAGCGCTGCAAGATATAAAACATTTTGAATGGACTACCAAACAAATGTTTCCAAAAGGAAATCTGAAAATCAAATGGAAATAGAACATAAATGTGTAACAGATAATTCTATACAAATTGAAGTGGCAGTTCAAATTAAGGTAAAGACTGAAGGACTTGACCGCACGGGTAGAACACTCCAACTGAACAGTTTACAGTAAACCTTTACAATACTGCATCATCCGCCCTTGTTAATGGACGACAAATACAAAACACTCTGCGCTGAATATTTACTAAAGAATGTACAGCAAATGAGTGTCTGCAATACAACGGTGAAACAGTGAATTTCACAAAGATAAACACAGCTATCAAAGAACTTATTGAACAAAGAATATGTTAATGGCATAATAAACACTAAAAATCAGATTGCAGAAGTTGACGTGAATTCACCAATGTTTGATTGCTTTGTCACTATCATCGGTACCACCCCAGAACTGGAACATGACGCCGATTCACAGACTATGCTTAAAGGTGCTGGCTCTGAAAATGGTCCATTGGTGGGCATCTCGGTATTTTCAGCTATACATGAAAATGAAAAAAAAAACATATTGAAACAATGTGTGACCTAATCGGAGAGATTCACCAGTCACCCTCGTGCCAACAAATACGAGCAAAATCAGTGTTAGAATGTGTTGAAATGTTTACTGCGAAACTCGAGAATGTCAGGAGTAATGTAAATAGCAAACTCGTCTCTCTTTCCAGGCAGATGAAATGTAATAACCGTGAATTCGCTGAAAATTTGATAGATCTTCATGACATTTACGCAGTCCATAAAAAAACATATATGGAGAAAAAAAAGGCGGATTTGATCATTTCGAAAAACGTAGCAATTCTAGATACGTTTCAAAAACGTTTGTCTAAAATCTGAAACAATCTTACATACAAAACTTAAACTGTTCGGTTCGGGTCCGTGCTGAACCGTCCAGTAATACCGGTAGTAGATCGTCGGTTGAGTCCAACCTTGAGAGACCTGACAATACATAGCCCAGGTCAAATCCTCCCCCCAATAATTGTCCCTCAGACCACAACACCCATCGCGCCCGAAACTGTGTGCTGCTTACAGACTCTTTTATTATTAAAGGTATTCGCAGACGCGGTTTGCGATTGAATGTAGACAATATAATATTTAAAGAAGCAACTGTTGACCCTTAAAATAAAAATTGAAACCAATGAATCTTGGTGAAGTTGTCAGCTTACAGACGGCAATTATATAAATGATGTTAATGTCATTGGTGCATTCAAACAGCAATACAAATCACTAATTGCATATTGACATCACACTGCAACGTTAATATGTCTGGACTTTTGCCAAGGATAATTGTAAATATTATATTATATGACGAAATAATAGAAGCACTCGCACCTACGTTGGACTACAAATCATTTCTTTCTACCTCTATTATACTTCCCGACAACCTTGAGGAACAACACTTTAAAGCATATTATACTAATCGTGAAATTGTTATAATGGGGGATTTTAAAATAGATTGCACTTATTGTTGTAATAAATAGCTAAACTGAATCCAACTGTTTACTTAAAAAAAAGATAATAAATATCCCAACTCGCATTACTGATCACAGAGCAACGATTATTGATCACGCCTGTGTATGTAACCCTGAAAACATGAATTAAATCACAGTCCCTCCGTACCCAGTAAGTGATAATTATCCTGCTTTTATTACAATGAACATTTATTTAAACCCACTTAAGAATAAACATGTCACAGCAAAATACAGCAGATGTAATAACTTCTATTAAAGTTATTTTCTATTTGAGTTAAATGTACCATTGTCGGGACTTACGTTAGACAGAGATGACATAAATAAAAACATTGCAAGCTGGAGCACATGCTTATTGTCAGTTCTTGACAACATGCTCCCACCAAAATTAAACAAATAAAGATTACAAACTTACCAGAATGGTTTATTCCTGAAATACTTGCAGTACAAATACAATGAGATTACTACAAAACACAAAAAAAGCAAATAAATAAATACAGGGAAGATTGGGCCAACTACCAGAAATATATTAATACAATACAAGCTTTGATCATTACCTTTCGAAAACAATCACAAAATAAAAAATACAGAATGCACAATTCTCTGGAATCAGTTTGAAACATTTTGCAATAATGAAAAGCCTTCCTTACCTAAACAACCTGAAATAAATAATGACCTTATTAAGGACACTGACAAAACAGTACAGCAACTCAATATCTTCCTGGCAAAGTCTGCAACCAATTTAGCACCTGCAGATTTGGAAAACTTTATACCCGATAAACTGATTGAATTTGTTGATGAAAAACTTTATACCCGATAAACTGATTGAATTTGTTGATGAAAAAATACCGTCGAGCATAGAATTCCTATCTACGTACAAAAGATGTTCATACCTATCTGATGGAACTGGATACCATCAAAGCTTCGGGCACTGATGGAATTAGCCATAAAAATACTTAAGTTAGCAATTGATATTTTATCACCCCATTTAATATATTTAATTAACAAGAGCATTCCATGAGTGTTTTTCATGATGATTACACATCATTATAGATGTTCCCCACCTATAACAAGGGTTATAGATCTCATCCCATTTATTATCAACTGATACCTATACTTCCTACAGTCTCTAAACTCTTGGAAAAACACATGCCTACGCACCTACTTCTTTACCTAAATACAAAAGCTATTACACGTTGTTTAATCTGGATTAAATTAAAAGTATTCGTGCTTAACAGCTCTAATCAAAATTATTGATCAGTTGTATTCAATGTTAGATAAAGGTGACATGGTTGGAGCAATTTACCTTGATATTGATCAGTTGTATTCAATGTTAGATAAAGGTGACATGGTTGGAGCAATTTACCTTGATATTGATCAGTTGTATTCAATGTTAGATAAAGGTGACATGGTTTGGAGCAATTTACCTTGATATTGATCAGTTGTATTCAATGTTAGATAAAGGTGACATGGTTGGAGCAATTTACCTTGATTAAAAAAAAGAAAATAAAGTTTTCGACTTGGATGATTATTTGATTCCCCTGCAAAAACTACGTATTTACAGATTCTCGTCTTTTGCACTAACTTGCTATTATATCCTGTCTTCTAATAGAAACCGGAGAGAAGACAGTTTTCAACAACATTAGCTGTGATGACGAACATTTTTACATGCGGTGTACCTCAAGGCGTTTTTTTTTTTTTTTTTGAGCAACTCTGTTCTTATTATTCATTAATGACCTACCACTTTATGTATCAAAATGCGATACCGATCCTTTTGCCGAAGATTCAACAATCTATAGAGCTGACCCATATACCAATGTGGTCTAAGGTAAATTGTAGAAGACTTAAGCCTAATTGATTATTGGTGTGAAATAGTTGACAAGATATGGGAATGCTAATCCATCAAGGGTAGGATTTATTTTCACAAAAGTGACATATTTCTACACATCAAACTGGTCAGCAGTTAGGGAAAATTTAAGATGACAAAATCAGAAAGTTTGTAAAACTGTGAATGGAAAATAAATAATTAATTCCAATTTTGAAATGTCGTCATTCCTATATCTTATCTACTCTGTACACCCCATTCCCCGAGTGTATTTGAGAGCTAAGTCGCCTACTATTGTGCTATTAAAGCGTTTATACTGAAATAAATTCTAAAATTGTGTTACTGACAAATCACAACACACAAGTTGTAAATTATTCTATCTGCACTTCTTCAGCGTTATAAATGTATGTGTGCCAGGTCAGGAAAATCGGCACTTTTCCTGGCTGTGGGGAGGCAAAGACAATTTTCCAGATTGTCTGTATTTCGTTGGCGAAATATATATGCCAAGTCAGGCAGTACTTGACTATTTGTGGGGAGAAATTAAATCTAGCACTATATATCACAATTGAAAATTGAATACAGCACTATTTTACACACAAAAACAGAGATACTACAACACACAATACATTATTATATACCACACTGTGAAATGTGCTGTCTGGTCAGAGAATCCAAGTGGGCATTTTACGAAAATGTATGACCAACGTTTAAAGAAAGCATTTTCACACACATTTGAAGACATACATACTTGATGAACCTATAACAAGCCATGTTACAAAAACATTCAAGGCTCCGTTAATACGTTCATCACCTAGTAAAGAATTGAAACGAACGAATAGGCAAAATGCGAAGAGAATCATAATGAAAAAAACTGAAGATTAATTTAAGAGAAACGTCAATGAATACAGACTTTACAATGGTAACAATCAAGATTTGTATGAAATTAACAAAGACATTTGAACCATACCGTAAGAAATTTTTTTTTCGAAAGATTTGACATTTTGGTTTTGTAGAGGAAAAACTTGACTTGACGAAAATACTTATGAAGAAACGCAGACAGGATGGATAGAAAATTAAGTACAGAATTTTACCGTAGAACAAAACCTATGAACATAATGAACAGAGTTGAAATAGATATTGTCATTAAACATTCGATATTTTGCATACTAAACATTTATCCAAGAAATAAGCGAAGTCCTGTTTACCAAGATTGTATATATATAACATTGCACGTAGATAGGTATGAAGCGCAGAGAGGATGCTCTTGTTTAGATTTGCCTGAATGAATTAAAACAATAAAGCTTGTTTTAAAGTAAAAAAATATAGATGACAGATTATTTTTCTTCTTCTATGCTGTGAAACGTGTCGCTAAATGTACCGAGTGATCGTGTATATCAACCGTCATAATATTCTTTGGTTAGATGTTTGATAGTTGTCCTGTGAAAATAGATATTACCCAAAAATTTGAAATGAATATTACATCTCTTTAAATATGTATGAAATAGCTGAAAACAAATATATTAGACCAGTTAGAGTGACAGAAAAAGAAGACAGACATGTAGAAATGTTTATTCTTTTTAATGGAATGAAATAAAATGTAATTTTGTTGGCATACACGATTTATCCAAACACGTCCCATCACGAGCAAGCAAAAATCAAAAGCAAATGTATCGGTAAAAGGATGCTTGAATGTTTTTTCAATACACCAGAGAAGTTATCAGATCACAAAAGACTATCTTACAGTGTAGACAACTCGATTGACATAAGGACTGAAGAGCGGTCAGCTGTCAATTCGGAAACAATGAAATGTGTCGAAATCGTGTTTGAACATAGAGAAAATCACCAGGAAATTAATTTACTCACGTTATAAACAATCACCAGATGTACAGCACCACAATGAACAATATAGCTTTGTCCATGAATGATGACAAACTCATTTTGGTTGATAACGTGAAGACATGACCTTACTCTCACTATAGTAGCTTGAATTGAAAAGGAAACTTTAGCCCGATCAAAAGTTTGTTTCCTTTGCTTTTTTTCTCAAAGTATCTACAATGTTTGCTTTTATTGCAGCTGGTCATTCGCATTAAACACAGTTTTTGTCCTTGTTGCAACCAAAAATCCTTTGTTCTTTCTGAAATCTTTGATCATAATTTTGTACTTCTGAACGATCACCCATATTGATATATCAATCTACCTACCAAATAGAAATAAAGTATTAGTTCTTTGGTACGAATCAACTAGTAACTCTAACTACTTATCCAATTTGTCCTGTGGGTCTATCACGATCACATTTTCATCTTTGAATAACCACTTTCCGTCATATATCTTGTTCCACACAAAGGTTGGGCATATGATAACTCTGTAATCGAAAAAGTCTTTGCATTTTGTCTCAATCAGACTTAGTGCAACAATATTTTCCCACAAGGAGTTAATCCACAAATTATCAAGCTAGTATCATTAAATACAGCTCCGCTCTGCTCCACGACGTTAGCGTTATTTATTGATGCCTTAAAAGAAACTTGATTTCAGTCGACTGTATTGAATGTTAACTTCACCATCAGGCACGAAATAGATACTCATTTTGTGGGCATCTACATTTTCTTGTCTTTTCTTTTGATTTGAAAATGAATATCTTGTTGTACTCTAGCAAATTTATGTCTACTGCCATGTAGTCTGTTATCGTGAATATTTCGCATATCAAGCCAGATACGGGGAATATCAGCGTTGACCTTGTTAGCACTTACGTTACTAATTTATGTGTGTTCTTGTCAATCTGCTTCTGTAACTCTGAGATTTGGCTTGCTCTTTCATTGCCATTCTGTTCAACAGCAGTTAATTTATTGTCAATTTTTTTCCCTCCACGTCTTGATGTCTCTAAAATTGTTCTCACTAAATGTTTAGTATTTAGTTATCACGCATCCTCAATACAAACCTTTTATTTACTGCATCAGTAAATTTGTCAGGTCATGTCAATTGGAGATACGGTTATTGTTGAGTTTTAAGTCATTGGTTAGTCAATATTTTAACTGGCAAAGACTCAAGTAAACACAAATAATAGGCATTACTATAATTTTTGAGTTATTAATTTGGTCTAGGATAATGTATAGATTTGTTGGTTTCAAAAACCGACAGCTATATTAGACACAGTAGATGCACGTATAGTTCGCTGGCTATTGAATCCTAGCAATTTAGCAATATAAACGGTGACTATCATATCATAATTGTTACTAAAAATGACTTTAGCTTTTATGTTGTGTTTCAAACATTTGACATCAATACTTTCTTCTGACTTACACATAGATGACGTTACTTCATATGCCTCGTTTGATTTATCTGATCCTGAACAAAGGAGATGTTCCAACGGGACAAATGCTAGCTATATATCAAGAGAATAGTGAGATAGAGGATAGCGATTCGAATGAACGTTTTCAAAATTATAACATTCATAAGTTAGACCAAGACCAGTCTTCAAAATTAGAGAACATTTACTCCGAAAGAAGCTTGAGAGTGTGTAAAAAGTATGAATATAATAGCATTTATAAAACCAAATCTTCAGGATTGATATTGAAGACGTTTTTGTCAGAGCAATTAACGAAACATATGACTGGATCTTTTTAAACAGCTTTGCGACAAGGAAATTATAACTTGTATACATAAGGAATATAAACCAAAACAATGTGTACAAAACTGGCGCCCTATATCATTGCTTAATGTCGTTCACAAATTAACATTAGGACGTATTACCAGAAGAATAAAGTCATATCTGATGACTAAACTGGTTTTGTTAGAGGAAAATATATTGATGAAAATACAATTATTATTTATGACATAATATATATTGATGAAGAATTACAAATACTATGTATCTATTTATTATTATTATCAGTATTTTATATTTTGGATAAAGTTTTTGGTTTCTTTTAAGGTAAGTCATAATTTTCTAACCTTTCATAATTTTGACGCGCGACAAGACAGTCGGTAAAAACATTTTTGTGTAATATCTCATAAGCAGTTGCGTTGTCAGAATGGTTTTATACATGCATCTGAATTTTTCATTTCTGTTAGAGGCTGTAGACAAGATGACCCAGTATCCCCATATCTTTGATAAATATTTCGGAAAGTTTGTCAGTGGTATTAGACAAACAATACAAATATACAACGTATCAAATTCAAGGGAACATAATATTTACTTTCACATTTTGCAGATGATGCTACTATGATTCTTGATGGATCTTTAAAATCGCTTAAATCATCCACTGAAATATTAAATTTGTTTGTAATGATTTCAGGCTTGAAACTCAACATTACCAGAATAAAAGCAGTCTGCATAGGAAGAAAGAAGTAAGGTGCAGAAACCTTTCATCATAGGCTAAACGTGCAATGGGACACTAAATTTACTATATTGTGTAAACAGTTTTCAGTCCATATAAATAAAATAGTACAGATACATTTATAATATAAAAACACACATGATAAAAAAGTTTCTGAGGAACTGGGCAAAACGAACCGTAACACCAACTGGTAAAAAAGTTTTGAAACCTTTGGTGATTACAAAATTAAACCGTTTGCTTCTTGGCACCACAACCACCTCACCCCTAACCCCCGCAAAATGTTATTAGCAAATTAAATTAACTATTTTCTTTATATTTATATGGAAGTCAAAAGTAGATAGAGTTAAAGAGAAATTCTGTTTCATAGCACCCACAAAAGAGGATTAGTGATAACAGATATTGCAAAAATAATATTAGCTTTTAAAAATAACTTGGATTTGTTGACTTCTTACAACTTGAAAAATATGTGTTTATTTGTTTGAATACGAAGTAAACGAGATCAAAAACACTGCAATATTAGGAGATGAATATGTAGTTAAATAATCAAAGGACACAAGAAATATGTTTTGGCGTGAAGTTTAATTGAACTTATGAAAACGAGATGTGGATGAACTCACTAATAAAACTAAACAAGCTGCCCATCACGTATAAAAAAATGATTGATCGTAATGTTGAATATGCTAACATATCAGGGAAGTTTTCTTGAATTTTGAAACTTTTATTGAAAAGTTCGGTATTAATACAAATTTTCTTGCCCTTCAAAGTGTCACTCAGACTATAAAGTCAGTATGTAGAAATTCTGCCTAAATATTGAATACATGCACAAATGCCACACCTTTTATACCTTGCTAATTAGAAATTATTCTTCCCAGTAATAAAAGTTGTAAAGATTTTTTACAAATTTCTTTTGAACTTGAATGTTTCACCAACCTGTCCAAAAAAGGTGACATGAAAATGTAAACTTCACTAGTGACTGTTGGCCAGATATATATTCTAAAGTATTTAAAGTCATAAAAAAAAACTAAAAATTGCAGTGGTTTTAATATCGTGTACAACATAGAATTCTACAATTTTTTCTGAAATGTAATGTAGTGAATATTATGGACTGATGTTTTCCACTGGATTCGAGATGTACTGAGAATAGCAGCCACTCCCAGCGCTAAAATGATTTTATTTAGAGGTACAGATTTAGAACTATTATATGAAAAAACTTTAATTCCTCTTCATATGAAGTACTACATATACTCATACAAGATGGAAAGAGACATACCTACATCAAATGGTCTTAAAGGTCATTAAATAGTATACACTAGAAAAATATATTGCAGTCAAATCCCACAGGAAAGAACATTTTATGATAATTTGGGGATAGTGGGAACAATTACTACTTTCCAGTTATAATTGACTTTTGTATTATATTCTATGCACGCAATATTTGTAGATGTGACATTAATTGTAATGTAAAGGTAGTTTATCAATATATGACATTTTAATGACAAACATACAAATTGTATATGTGATTAACAAGGAAATAACAATACCTCTATCTCTTTATTTTACATCACTGAACTAGATGCATGATATATCAATATTACTCTTGTAATAGTTAAAATCTGAGTTGTTGCTTTGTCTGTACAGTAATTGTAACGGAGAGAACCCTAATGTTGTGATAACGTATGGTCCGATCCCATTGCCAGTTTGTACAGAAAAAAAAAAAAATGTTAGAGTCAATAAAATATAAAATAAATGTCATCGTTCGTAGGGTGAGATATACACAATTTATTTATATCTAAATACAACACCTGTATACAAAACACATTTCAAAGACTGACTTAACCATTGAACACACTTCACAGTCCAAGACTAAGCAAAGCAAAACAAACTGGACAGTAATGCACTCAGCACAAGCGGTCTACTGTATGTTATGAAAGGTTATATTATGAAAATTTATCAGTTTATTGACACAATATATAAAGTATCCCGTTTTAATTTGTCATCGATCTGGAATAATAAGTACGAACTAGTACAGTCTGGTTGTAGAGTGCATATAAAATAAAGTTCATTTTCTTAAAAAAAAAACAACAATAGATACCTGATAGCCAGTCAAATCAGATATAAAAAATGACAATTCTTTTGAGTAAAGAGATAGAAGATCACCAGAAAAAAGTTGAATCATGCACGATAGCTAACTTCATCAATGAAGTCTTGAATGGTACTGTCTAATCTAGTTTCCCTGCATAGTAGTCGGGTACCCCTGTAATGGCAACTACTGTTACAACAACAGACCAACCAATGAACATTCTCCTTCAGAGATGCTATCGGTTGTGACTAACAAAGCTCTGCTTCTACGCATTTCTTCTTTTCAGAAATTATTTATATATCGATAAAAGCTATGCTAAAGCATACGCTACGCTATTTTATTTCTCAAGTATTTATTCAACAATTTTCCTTCTGTTGCCCTCTTGAAATCAATATGTTTTAAAATTATAAAACTAGCTTAAATAAGAAACAATCCAGTGAAGTATCTAATTCCATTTTACGTCATGTTGCCATCTTTCATTTCAAGATGTAAACTTCCCAAGTTGTCAATCGGAAGAAATCTGCTAATCAACGATGTGACACCATACATTACAACATCTGATATGATCTTGAAATGTTAGCAGCTCTAGCATTTACAGGGATTTCATACGTCATTTTTATCTTTTTCTCGTCCATTTCTTACAACTCTTTTTCAGTCAAGTTTGTACCTGTTATCTCTCTGTATATTCCATTTGCAATTGCTGTGTTCAATTCCTGTTTGAAATCTTTAGTTTGGCTATTTTTGTCTTCCATAACAAAGTCACTTGAGGTGAATCCCAATTTTTAATCTAGCTGTAACTTATGCATTTTTTCGCTATTTAAGGAACCAAAAATGGCTTAAGGTGTTGAAGATATTCAAAGGTAAGTATTTGAAAACCAAAAGAAGAAAGAGAGATGACAGGATATGAAAAAGAAATTGTAATTGCAGGTTCAAAAATATAAGCTTTTGAAATAGAACTCGAACAACATGACGAACAGATAAAAGACTGGAACAAAAAACTGAGAAAGAAACAAATGATAGTTGATATATATATATATATAACAAACTGAATTAGACAAAGTTAAAATTATTTGAAAATATCCAATACTTTGAAACTCTTTGCAAGTCTAACATGGAGAAAATTAAATAAAATGATAAGAAATAAACTTCATCTAGCTGAAAGACTGAAACAGCTGGTATAACAATAGACCTTTCTTTACGGTTTTAATGGGCGCTGTCATGCTTGTGTCACGTGATATTCCGCCATTACGATACTGATATCGCACAGTGCTCGTTACTGTGGAAGCTATATTCGTATAAATTTACTGTAAACATCATTCATTTGCACAAGCATTTAAGTTAACAGCGCATCACTGTGAACAAAATATCTGGTGACTTTAGTACCCTAAAGCTTCATTGCTGTTATAATTTAAACCTTTTCCCGTGTAATTTCCTAAAATTAGTGCGTTTTTTATCACTTGGCCATAATTTATGGAATCATTCATATTTTCTTTAGTTATTTATTTCATATTTCTAAATGTTGAAATATTTAACTAATGTTATCAAATTGTCTTTTAATTTAATGTTTTGGGCCCCTAATAATCATGCCAGCTAAAATAGGTAATACTTTTCGTACCTTCATTTTCGTTAACGTATTTTTCGTTTAATAATTCTCATATATCGCTGAAGGCACGCACAGCTCCGCTGCTGGCTATACTAAGGTGAGTTAGCAAGACGTGCATGTTTGAACTCCTTCATAATCTAATGCTCTGTGTTTACAACATGTGTACCATTTCCAAAATTATTTATCTTTGAAAAACTCAGTGTTCATGCTTTTTGATACTGCAGTCTAACTGAATATTGCTTTCTGCTGGCCCCAACTCTTAAGTGATTCGTCGTATCCTCTCCAATATGACAAGTACATACTGTTTGCCGTTCATTCTCATGGTCTTCAAGATCTTTTTAACTGTGCGTACATCGTGCTGTTTGTCGTACAGAGATAGCTCATGCTCGTAAAACATGCCCTCAATATCCTCTTTCTTCAAATCTTTCAGTTTGTAAACAACAGGATCACATAGGATTACTTGCCTGATTTTTAATATTTCCTCAGTAAAGTTAGGGAGGTGTTCCTTTGCAAATATTGTTTTGTAATTTGAAATTCTGTTATTTATAAGTTGTTAAATAATCAAATAGCTTATCGATGCTTTTGACATATTTTCTTTCTTGCTTCCTTCGACGGGGGTCATATCTAGGGATGTTTTATGAATCTTATTGTATCAATCAATCAACTTTGGTAAAACGTCCACCTATTTTATGTTTTCATTTTGTGTGAAATACTTCCACATTATAATCTTTAAGAGTTATGTTAAACATTTCTGCCTCAGATTCCTTTTGTCTCAGTAGTTTATAAGCTGCTCAGTGTTTTCCTTTTCCAGCAAAGCCTTAGCTTTCCTGTTGGTAGAACTCTTTCCCTCATTAAACAGTATCTTTTGAGGATTCCTTTCTTTGAAGATTTCTTAGTAATCATCGTGTATGCCATATATCCTTTTTTGTTTTACTTTCTAGGCCCATGCTTATTTTAAAAAGACATCCGTCACTGTCAAGATGTATTTGTAACCATAGTTGTATTTTTTCATACGCCTTGCTTGTCAACAATGTCTGCTTACCACTGGTCATTCACTTTTCTCTATTGCTTGTGTAATGCGTAGGCTGATTGTTCAGATAACCATTCTTTCAATTAAGCATATTTTATTTTATTTGTATGCTTAATTTGTTCACACAAGTGATTGATATTTATGTAAGCAACTGGACTGTGAGGGTTGCAGTAAAGATGCCTTAAATACTTGCTCTTAATCAGTCAGTTAAATGGTATAAAACATCCAGAGAATATATTACACTTAATACACTGTCTTTAGGCATTATCAACAAACCAACATGACATCCATCTGCAACTGTAGCTTTTATTTTCAGCAATTTGGGACATTTCTTCAATCCTTTAGGTATGAAAGGTTTGGT
The DNA here is from genome assembly GCA_029931535.1 of Margaritifera margaritifera. Lineage (NCBI taxonomy): Eukaryota > Metazoa > Mollusca > Bivalvia > Unionida > Margaritiferidae > Margaritifera > Margaritifera margaritifera. The sequence goes on from JAQPZY010001641.1 coordinate 563,613, forward strand.
TTCAGACTGATTTCAAATTTTGCCATTTCTATTGTTAAAATACACAAATAGCTATTTCACATACTGAGTCACTATTTGTTGTTTTAAATATACTTTATTATGCATCGATCTGGTACGAGATCTTCGAGTTGAACTGTAAATTTAGCTGAATAAAATTTGTGTATATGTCCACATGATATACGTAATTTATTCCTTCCTCATACAGCACTGTCTTGATTATCTTGCTATAAGAGTTGATGCTACTTATCCAGATGCTATGATCATTGAATGCAATCTGTAAATCTGCATCTTTTCTGAAACATTGTGGGATAACTCTTTTGATGTTTGAAATCGACAAATTTACAGTTATATTCTCTTTAATGTTATTTTGTATTACGACCAGCTTTGACAATACCTTGACCCATTTAAAACTGTAGACAACAAACTTTATATCTAGATACCAAGATTGTTGATTTTATGTTAAATTCATGAAATATTATACAACCTCCTTAAAATCAGTTGAAGTTATGACATTATAACTTTGTGCAACCAAAACATTTCATAGCATTTTCTCAGCTCCATTTATTTCAGTAGTATTCTTTTAATAGCACGATAGTTGTTGATTTGTTGTTGTTGTTCTTTGTCCTTCGAGTTCGACGATGACAACGACATCACTAACTTGTTTGGTTTCTGTGAATACCTGGTTTGGTTTCTGTGAATACGTGAGTGGCTGATCAGACCAATTTGTGCTCTGAACTGTCTGTGGCACACTTGACAGGAGATGCCGCATGGGTTTGCTTGATCAATAGAGGACGTGCTGCATTTCTGAGATTTACGCTGCTCACGCTTCTGCACTGTCTCTGTAGTTCTCCTCCTTTCAAAGTCTGTAGCTCCAGTATGGATGAGACTCCGCCAGGTAGAGCGATCCTGTGTGAAATCTTCCCAAGACTCAGGTTCAATGTTGAAGTGTTTCAAGGATGACTTGAGGGAATCTTTGAGGCGTTTCTTCTGACCACCCTGAAATCGCTTTCATTCCTTCAGCCTTGCTTGACTCCATTGGTGACTGGGCAGGGCCGGACTAAGACCTTTAGAGGCCCTAGGCACTGAAAAGATGCTGCTGCCCCCACCCCCACCCCCACCCCCACGTAATTACAAAACAAAAATCTTTTTTTTTTCCCCCTGCTTTGCTGGTGCCCTAAGCACATGCTTAGTCTGCCTATTGGGTAATCAAGCACTGTGACTAGGAACGGTTCAGAAGACTCTCCGTCATCCACAACACGATCAAGCATGCCATCATGGAATTGCCGAACAATCACGATGAATTTCTCTGGGCAACCAAATTTTGCCATGATCTTCCAAAGGCCTGCACGGCTAACGATAGTAGGTGGCCTAGCACTCTCATATACATAGAGGGTGAGGTGTACATAGTAGATAAGATATAGGAATACTGGCATTTCAAAATTGGAAATCATTAATTTCATCATCTACAGTTCTACACATTTGCCTTTCTTTTTTATGAGAAGGTCGCAGAATGCATTAGCAACAATTCTATCTTGGAGATAACGGTGCGGGAGGACACGTTAAAGAATATCAATTCGGAGTAGGGGGTGCATCGTTATGCTGCTCGATTTTTTCTCTTGGTGAAGGAAATTTAATTTTGTCCCTTGGTGAAGGACATTTCATCGAGAAAGGAAAATTTATCATGGCTTGATTTTATCTTCCCTCGATGAAAATCCAGTGTAAGCATTGCGGAAAAACAATAAAATCACAAACAAACAGCAACATAAAATGTATAATATAAGTACGGCATAACAATTTCAATGTAGTCAAGTTCATGAACCCGTGTATAACAGAAGTATGGCATGACATTTTCAGTGTATTCAAGTGCATGAACCCGTGTATAATAGAAGTATGGCATGACATTTTCAGTGTAGGCATGTGCATGAACCAGAATTTGTTTCAGTTTACCTCAATCGCACGATTTTATCTGCAATAATTACCAAAATTGATAAGAGCAGAAGTTCCTTCTTTCAGTCAGCAGATTTACGACCAGACACAACATGTTGAAGGTTTACTCTGTCGTTAGTCTGCGTAAGTCATGTTTTTTTGTTTGTTTTTTTTTTTTTTTTTTTTTTTTGGGGGGGAGAGGTGTGTCTTTTCTTCATCAAAGACACCACTGAGTAGAAACAATGATATTAACTCAGGGAAGGGGGTTATTGTAATACAGATGAAAAACTGGAACATTGTATCCATTCACCTCAGGCTAATTATAGTTTGGAATCATGACATCGTGTAAGCTGATAAGAATCAAAACTTCCTTCTCTCAGTCAGGAGACAGAATACCAAGCGACGCGGGCGAAAATGGTTGCATTGCGCTCTATATTTGGTGTTGGTGAGCTATTCTTTTTATCATCAAAGTAGAATCACTGGTTCCCATGTTAAGCATCCCAAACATGTAAAACTCAAGAAATTCGTGCATTTCTGATTTTCCTATCACATTTCATTTAAACTTTTTCAAAGCTTTTTGTGACATCCTGAATGAAATTTAAATAAAATCTGAATTAAAATATCAACAGAGATGAGGAACCGTTAGTATCATTTTGTATCAATTTAGTATCGTATTGTATCATTTTATTATCATTTTGTATCATGTTAGTATCATTTTTCAATAGAAAAAAAATGGTAATGCATTCTTTAATGAAAACATAATTGTGTAATTTTGCTCAGATTTGTTAAACCCAATACATACATGCTGGATCTACCTTCATCTTAGATGTATCATGTATATCAGCAAAGAGATACACATTACCTCTTTTGAAAGTATAGCATACAATATACGATGATATCTCAAAGTAAGTACAGATCTTATGGCCGTTTTCAATGTAAAATAAGTTTGGGTTGCATATATTACAAAAAAACAAGTACACCATAATTGTGATTTGACTATTATCACGGTTTGGTTCCAAAATGAATAATTCCTGAAATGAAAATCATACCTTGTGTGAATATCTGAAGTTATATGATTGGAAAATACAATAAAACATACCACTGTTGTGACTATTGTCAAGTATTGTCGATACGTAAAAATGGTTACATTTAATCAAATCCACGCCAGGATCAAAATTTCAGACGGAGTACAGTGGCGGCGGGGGGGTTCGAGACGCCCGGAGGCAATGTTCATTCGTGGCGCCCCTACAGAGGCGCCTGGGGGCAATGTTCTTTAGTGGCGCCCCTACTTTGCCACAGAGAACAGTTTTTATTTCAGCTGCCAACCTCGCTCCTCCCACCCCCACCCTCCTAACGCTCGTCCCCCCCCCTCCTAAATATAAGTTTTGTAAAGAATTGTCCCCGTTACACTAAGGTGAGGTGAAATACTATGAAAATTTCAGCTAAAAAAAAGAAGCTATCGAAGGCACCCCACCACCACCACCACCACCAACACCACTTCCCTCCCTCGCGCAGCCACATACGGAGTATGCATATCTTGTTTTTGAATATCTCAAGTTATATATTGGAAAATACTATAAAACATCCCACTGTTGTGACTATAGTCAAGCATTGTAGAGGATTGGTTTTTAAAGGCACTTTCAGAACTTTATTTGGTGATATCATTCCAAGGAAATGGGAATTATTGACCTTTCCAAAGTACACACCGAGACAGCCGACCCGTGATGGCTTGGGCGGGTATTGAATTCACGACCCTTGGATTACAAGTCCGACGCTCTACCAACTGAGTTAACGTAGATTCCATGTTAGACATCGCAGAGACGTAGAGATGCATACACTGAATGAAATGCATGTCACAGTTAAAATTTCATGCGGAGTATGTATGTCTTGCAATACATGTTGGTAGGAAAATTAATAAATAATTGCTTTATTGACTTGTTTTAGAACAGAACGCTTTTCAAAACACACACAGTATAAGATTCCCTGTTATCTTTATTTTGGTTACCTGGATAAACGTAATATATTCAAGCTTGTCGTAAGCATCCATGTCTTGAAAGTGAGACAAAATAGCCCCATAGTGGTCGCATACTTATCTCTTAATTAAACCGGTCAGGATACTATGTATTCTACTGTACTTGTTTTCTCAATCTAAAGTATATATATTCCCCACTTTCTTTTCAGTGTTTCTACTGGGTATCAGTGGCATTAAAAGCAATGTGTTGGTGAACAGAGATAGTAAGTTTTCCAAAGTTTATACTTCTCCTTTAACATATTTTATGTCTAGTACTTATATTTGGAAGCCACCAATCAAAGCCATAGCCAGATAAATATAAATCTTTTTTTTTTTTTTTTTTTTTTTTTTTCTTTACTGTCCGAGGCGATCTGTTAATCGCGGCGTCCATACTGTTTTTCACATGTATTTGTTGTTACTGTCCAAAGTTACCTTGTATGTGCCAATGCCCCAATATCAAATCTATATAATAATATAATAGTATTATCGAATATATATATATATATATATATATATATATATATATATATATATATATAATTATTACTTTCGTCAAATCAGACTTGTAACAATGTAACAAAAACGTGAGTTATAATTGTTTTTCTTTACTTTTTTTTTATTGAGTGCAACACTAATGTTTTGATCAGTAATAATTTACGTTGAATCTGTAAGAACGCGTTAGCCATCGAAAGAGTTGATCATTTTGTATATAGTGAGACTATATCTGACTATTTTAATACGTACAGTACAACAAATGATTATTACACCATCTAGATCCATCTCATCTAATCAAGATTTATTTGAAACTGTAGATCATTCTTATCAATGGTTCAGTCTCAATGAGTGCATATTCAAATTACCTTACACAAATGCACGTATTATTTTCCAATGACATGTTTTTCACAACTAACTTGAACTCGCTACTATATAGCCATGATTGTGATGATGTGCCGTTAATCACGCACCCCCCACCCCCCACCCACCCACAGAGTGCGCTTCTTGTGCGCGACATTTATGCTAGGAAGAAACATCATTGTGCACCAGAAGTTAACTCCCTAGTGAACAATGGTGTACCAGGAAGTGAACTTCAAGGGCACTCCTGTTTACGCATAAGAAGAAACAAATGTCATTTGTAAACATGTAGCAAGCAATTCATGTTAAATCCTTAAAATATTCCAACTGCCTGGATGATCTAATAATGGCAACATTTAAATGTTCAATTAAATTTTATTCTTTTTTTCTTTTTTTTTTTCTTTGTAGTTTACTTGTTCATGTATTTGTTCATCCGTTTATCTTTCTATCCATTCACTATCATTTTATTGATCAATTCGCTCATTGTTAAATAATCAATTAGTTGGATATTTATTTGTTTGTTTGTTTGTTAGTTTATTAATTATTAATTCATTCGGTCTTCCTCCCTTCCTCCTTCCTTTCTTCTTTCATTAATTTATGGAAGCAAGTAGAAATAAGAAAAGTAGAGCGGACATAGGTAATTAATTGAAAAGTATTCTGATTTTTTTTATCCTTAAATTTATAATAATGGAATATATTAAACTGTTATTCCTATACATAATAATGAATAAGATGTACCCGTTGTCAAAATTAAAGCCACCCTATATGCAATTTTAAATGATCATACCAAGTCTCCAGTAAAAAATGGGTAAATTTACGTATATGTCAATTTGGATACATCAGCATCAACTTCTGTCTTGTAAGGAACTTACTTCATATAGTTAAAAAAAATTGCAGCTTTGGTCGTAAATATTTATCGAAATGAGAATCCTATTTTAGCTTCATTTTTAACACTTGTTATCATATGCCAGTTATTTCAAGTCCAAATCGAAAACTGAAGCACATTCCAAGCATTTTACAATTAATCTAGAGAAAAATATTGTTTAAAAATCAAATGTAAACATAACTTTTCCCGGGATGTTTTAAGCAAGGTCATGAGTATAAATTTCACATTATAAAGTCTTAAGCATCAATTATTGGTTTCATTCATGTTTTCGTTATATATAGTATTGCCACAAGCAAGAAAAACATATAATGATTACAATCTTAGACACTTTCAAACATTGCCGATCGATAGATGATGATGATGATGATGATAACGACGATGAGTTTTACTTACACGCCTGTTATTATTACGATTTTTCAAGATGGTACTTCTCAGTAAAACAAATTTGCGTTAGGCTGCCTGTGAATTTTAAGAAAACAAATCGCTATAAATTTGTACTCGTATAATATTAGTTTTTCTCAATGAATGGCTTATTACTTAATTTTAAAATGAAGACAAATCTTTACAAAGAACTGTCTAATGTAAAAAAAAAATGAAATGTATGCAAAATTATTTTTTTTTTATAGCTATGAAAAGTCTACATAATAATGCTGGAAAGATCCTTTTGCTCAAGTAGTCTTGTGACGTTCGTGTGTCATATTTGATAAATAAATACAAACCTTTAACACTCTTGTACTTATTTATCTTATTCTTGTTCTTCTGTTCTTGTTAAAATACAAAGCTTGAACACTCCCCTTTTGTTGATTGAAGTTGTCTATTGTAGATACATAATGTTTGTCAACTCTCTTGTGTACTTGCTTTACATTTTCCAAGTCCTTACTGTTAAAGGACAACTATGGGTAGTTATGTTATTGTTAGGTACCATGATACCTCTCCACTTCGGCCAGGATTATCCATATAATAGCCCATAGTGGACATTGCAGAAATATTGAATGGTTGTCGAATTTGCCCCGAAGGCATATAGCAGGAATTTATATACGCGCATGTACAAGTCCCTGCTTAGAGTAAAGTGCACTAAGTTCTCTCTCTCTCTCTCTCTCTCTCTCTCTCTCTCTCTCTCTCTCTCTCTCTCTCTCTCTCTCTCTCACACACACACACACACACACACAAACACACTTAGTGTGACAGGGTAAGACCAGTTGCCAAAACAGAAATCGAAGACTCAAAGCAAGGGCCATTCACGCTCGATATATCCTGATGTTCCCAAATGGTAACGTTAATGGCTATTGGTAATGCGAATAGGTTTAACAAGGTGGGTGGGTGTGGTATATCCATATATCACGTATAGTACGTAAAAAGAGAAAAGTTATAAATAATTACCTTAACAAACTGTCATTTAAATGTGCAGGTACAGTATGTTTTGCGGAAAAGATATTTATAAGAGCTAAAATAGGCAATTTGATATTGCACTTTATGCGCAATAGATCACGGCATTCAGATATTATTGAGCTTATTGCATTGTAATTATCGTGTTGCATAAAGACTAAGCAAGATGCAACGAGCGTTACGTTTTTTTATATACGCTGAGCCTTGCGTACAATGCATGTGGGAAACATCATGATGCCCTGTAATGGGGGCTGTCATATTGGTCTTCTTCCAGTCAACCCTGTCCCATGACTGACAGTCATATTACACGCATACCTGTAACCAGGTGGCTATCAAACTTTCCATATTGAAAGTACAGTCGTGGTTGGTACTGTTAATAGCGAATAAAATTCTTAAACATTCCTGAAATAGATACTATGAAATGACTTATTTGCTTGTTTACATTTTACTTCTTTTCTCTCTTCTTTCACCGCGTGTAGTTCTGTAAATATGAATCCTCCAAAGTTTATATCTTCGGATATTATCAGTCCTTCGTTCTTAATACCCGTCTAAAGATAATGAAAAGTACTTGACATTAGCTAATTATCGTAAATAAACCTTATATATATATATATATATATATATATATATATATATATATATATATATATATATATATATATATATGTGTGTGTGTGTGTGTGTGTGTGTGTGTGTGTGTGTGCATACATGGGATATATATTTAATTTGCTTTTAAGTATGGGAACTATTGTAGTTGTGGTATGTGTTTTCGTTAGTGTGTGAGAAGGCGCTTCTCGTAAGCAGGAGTGTGTTTGAAATTAAGAAAAAGACAAATTTTAACAAAATTACAAACTTATCAGGTAAGGTATAAGAGCAGTTGCATACTTTAGAAGAAGTTATTTCATTTAATTATGTTGGATGTTACGATTGTCACTAATCGTGAATGTTAAACTAAGTATTGCGCAACATGTTTAGTGACGGTGAATATGACATGTATACATATATATATCCATGTGCTTTTCCACAGTGGATTCTAAGGTGTGTTGAATGAACCACGCGTATGTACAGAAAGACATGTTAGTGGAGAATATGAAAATATTCCAGACTGTTTATTTAGGGGATCATCATAATGTTTGGGACTGAAAATTATGTCATTATTAGTATTAACAAAATTCATATACAATTGTGTCATTGACTTCATCATAAAATGTTGCTTATGGACAGACAGTACAGGGCTTCCTACCTTTTTTTAAGGCACTACTGTTAAGGTTGTTTAAGACTGACAAAAATCCATTGTATTTGCAAAGAATACGTGCAGAAATAAAGCTCATGTTCAATTTCTCCAAGTTTTATACAAAATCCACTTCTTCTTGCCACTAAATGGATTATTCATAAGTGTCAGTGACATTCCTTTTTCACTGCATGGAGACATTATATCACTGTACACTGCAACCAAGTATGTGGACAAAAAGGAATGGAATTGTTTTTATTATAAGTTATTCTTTCACACACTCACTGCTAAATGTTACAGAATACTTAACTGAAAGAAATGGGACATCACTATTACCATAATTTTTAGCCATTTCTTCATAATCACAGTACCACCCCCACCCACCTGTACTGAATTGTTCATTACCAATAGCCCTTAACAACAGTGGTGGTGGTGGTTGTAGGGGTGGGTGGGGGGGACATTGACACAAGCTAATGAGATATTTATACCAATGGTATGCACATTATTGTAATTGTACCAAAAACTAATTGACAAGCTTTGATAACATGAACATATTGCTGCATTTCTGTATACTAAAAGACAAATATGAAAATGTTGGTGTTGATGGGTGTTGGGGGTTGGTAAAGGACTTTGAACTACAATTCATGTGGTATATAAGTAGATACTAAATACGTACCTGAAATATATCAGGTAAGTGTGAAGACATAAATAGTGACTAAATGTGTATCTTAATTGCTATTATGAACTATCGGGCCGCCTTAAAAATCTTGACGTTGAACTCATGAGATTGCGAGAGTTAACCCATTAATAACGAAGTTATGTATTATTATGTGACAAAATTGCTCTTGTTCGGTTCGGATAGCAAAATATTTTGTGCAGTCTATGAGACAATACATTGCGGTCTCTGGTTGACCGCATGAACAACTATTGTTAAATGGCAAATCTTTTTTGAAAAGATAGTCGTTTAATGAGCTAAAACTTTGTCGAAGTTTTGTATATAGAAAATGTGCTTATCTTTCACCTTGAAATTAATAGACTATGACCGTTTCTAGATTACTATTTAAATGTTATTTAGCTGTGTAATAACGAAGGAGTTAGAATTTAAAACAAAAAAGGAGAATATTTCATTCCGAAAAAGAGTTTGGTGAAAATGAATTCTGATATAAATTTGTCCTGGCGAAAGGCATTTGGAGGTTATTTCTATCACGAAGTTGTCCGTTACTTACATCGGTGATAGCTCAGTGATTAGCGTGCCAGACATTCGACCAAAAAGGTGCAGGTTCGAATCCTACACTCTGATCAGCTCGGTTCCTTATGTCCTTGGACAATGCACTTTATTCAAATTGCATTTACACTAAATAGCCTACTTGTGTTGCTGTGCCTCAAAACACCTAACGAAATCAAACCAAGCTATTATTTACCGTTCTGGACACTTGGTGGAACCGAAACCCGCAGGTTACCAGGAGTCATGCCATGGTACATGTTAAAATTTTGTTATCATTCTCTGTTTACATCGTCCTTTTGACCGTCTTTCCCACTGTCTCATTGGGGCCCCGGGTGGCCGAGTGGTCTAAGGCGCTCACCTTTACAGATCACTGACATCTCACCTCCGTCCTCGTGTGTTCGAATCTCAGGCTCGGCCAACGTGTGTATGTGAGAAAGCTTGCCAGTAGCTTCCCGTGGGTCGGTGGTTCTTCCCGGGGTTTTCTCGGGTTCTTCCTTCACCGAATATACTGGCCGCCATGTATAGCGACCTATCATGTGCTGAAACATGGCGTTAAACACATAACAACCAACCCATTGTCTCCTACAAAATTCTAGCACACGACGTAGGTTTTATTGCCCCTCAAACGATTCAACATGCTCCAACTTGTATTTTTTTCTTCTATTTCGTCTTTTTCATACTGGGTGCAGTTATACCAAATAATATCTCCGTATTCCAAACGAAGTTGTTGCCAAGTATTCATCCTGTGACCTCGTTTGTTTGTTATATTTGTAAATGGTCAACCTGTTTCGCTTAAAGAAACTTAAGTAAACATGCAGTCGAATGATAATACTTTCTACTTTGCTGACAAAAATTTTGACAAAATAACATCAGTTCAGTAAACAGAGCTTGCCAATGTCTGTGATTGATTGTATGCCAACAGAATGAGTCTCCATATTGGCATGACCATTTTTATGCTCCTCTATTCTATGAATTTAAAAATAAATTAAATTAAACTTAAAAAATAAGCAAAACTTGTTGACACTAACCTATCTCTTAAACTCAACAAAGAAACAGTTTCAAGAGTTGAAAACTGTGACTACTTAGGTATTCACTTTAGACAAGAACTTAACTTTCAAACAACAATTGCAGAATGCGGATTTCAATTAAATAGCTCTATGATGATTTTGAAATATGTTTCTGCTTTCAATCCAATCCATGCTGAAAAAAATATTGTATAACACTATTGTTCTTTCCCATATCAATTATTGTTCTAACATTTGGTGCAGTCTGCCAAAGACTTATATCTAATCATCCTTTTGCTGGTAGGTCTCGTAGCTCTTGCATGGTAACACCCAAATAGAACCTTCACAGCTTTAGGTCAATGTTCATGGATTAGGTAACAATACTGATAATCACGGTTGGCTTGGTTTGGTGTTGACTTAAGATAAATATAGAGACTCAGTGCGGTCACGAGTTTATTTGCATAAAAGGTAACCAGAGAATCACCATAATGTTTTCTACAGCCAGTTTCCCGAATACTAGTATTGTTAATACACTGAAATGTATGCCAGTGATTGGTTTTTAAAACCAATGGTATAAGCGTGCCAAGCATATGTTCAAATCGTGGGAAAAAGTGAAAAAAATACTAGGATATGGTAATATGCAAAAAGATATATAAACAAAATTTACAAACAAAAAATTGCATTTTTTTTTTTTTTTTTGGACTGTATTATTCGTGAGAGTTCGTCCCGTGAATTAATTTGAGATGAATGCTAAATTCGAGATAAGTGCTAAATTCGAGATGAGTGATAAATTCGAGATAAGTGCTAAATCTTCCAAACTGTAATAAAAAAGGATAACATGTCAGAAGTCATGAGCTACATAAAAACATACATGAATTATGTAAATGAAAAGGAAACAGGAAATTGTAAAATAATATTCAAACTTAGTCAGGAGAGGGTTGACACATACTCGCACTATACATTACCATCCAGCCCAAACCTGACATATTAATCAACATCACCATTGACAAAGGCAGGAAGTTATAACGAGGCCATTATTGCTCAAAGTGTGTGCACTTGCATTAACACCTGCAATCTGACTATGCGAAAAAAAGAGAAAAAAACAGATAGCATTCGTACAGTTGGGCTTTAAGATTGTGTAAATCTGGTAATAATAAAAAAAAGGAAAAGTGCAGATATAAAAAATCAAACGGCTTGAAGAAGGATGAAAATTCTAATTGGTTGAATTTTTGTCTGAAAAGGGGGAAAAAAAACATCCGTAAACAGAAATAACTAAACAGATTTGGCACAAATGGAAATTATTACCCAGTATAGACTTGACTCTTACACAGTGGCTCGTATTGTTCCTTACAACTTATCTATCAGTCATACATGTACTATATAATACTAGTATTTATATAGAACATGTATGACTCATAGGTAAATTGTAAACAACAATACGAGCCCCTCTGGACTCTTATGCTGATACTAAAATGAATTATATTGCGGTATATAGGATTTGCTGAACAACTATTTTAGCTGTTCGGAGTGTATTTACTGGAAAAATTCAATGCTATTTCTAACCAATTGTTCAGAATATTTTTATTTTTTATATTATTGTGATATGGGTCTCTCATAGGCACATTGATTTAGCTACACACACACAGACATACATACATATACATGCACATATGTGTATATACACATGACACACATACATATACATACTTATATATACCTATACATACATACATACATACATACATTCATACATACATACATACATACATACATACATACATACATACATACATACATACATACATACATACATACATACATACATACATACATACATACATACATACATACATACGTACGAACGTACGTACATACATAATTCTTTCAAAAGAATCATATACCCATTTTGTATGAATGAAAGTATATACCCCGCTGAATAACTAAGCATACCGTAAGATCTTAAAGATATATATGTAAATAAAACCTAAACGTTGTGTTTAGTTTAAGCTAAATTCAACTGTACAGCTGTAATGCAATGAAAACATCTAAATATTCTAAAGACCAGTATGTGCCAATATATGACCATATACGTCACAGAAATGCTTAAAAACTGCATTTTAAGACTGTAGATTTGCTTTGTTGATTAACTCTGAATTAATCATATATTAAAAAAGCAAAACTGTGTAAAAGAGACTTGAATACTCGGTGTTCAGAAGAGATTTGGATTGAAACACAAATCTGAAAGAAGACTCACAATATTAAAAGTTGATCGTGAGCTATTGGGTGAAAATGAAGATAAAAATTAGGTTGTACCATAACACACAGATACACACATTCACAATAATAAATATAGATCGTGACCCACAGGGTGAAAATGACAATTAAAAAAAGCTTGAACATAGGAAACACATATACACACACTCACGATGTCAAATGTAGATCGTGGACCACATGGTGAAAATAACGATTGAAATAGAACACAAATACACATGAAGAAAAGATAAAAACTGGAACTAGTAGACTGGTAAACGTAATTCCTGCCACAGAAGCAATATTTAAAAATTCAATTCAGAAAAGCATAAGATCATAATACAGAAAGTCTAAATAGGTTGTTGGAATAACTGATTTACTATATATAAAGAAAATCAAAACCGAGATAAAGCGTTGATAGAGAGATATTATTTTCAACTTGAGCTAGTTGAGGGTTGTTGGGACAGAAATTGCTTCGAAATGGTGATTCAAAATTTTAAAACTATATTTGATTTCTTCCAACTTCTCTTTTAGGGGGAATATAAACTCGACAGTATCGTCTTGAAATGTAATGAAAATTGTTCAATTTCTTGTCTATGTCCATAAATTCTTATTTTATGTTCATTTTTCAGTTTGCTGACGCGTTTGATCTACTCTGCTCGCGTGCTGGTCAGATACTTGTTGATGAATGTTTGTCCATGTGTTTTGTTCGGTTTCGTATTTTCTGTTCAACTCATGGATTCGGGAGATTCTGAAGCATCATCCAAAGAGTGAGATTTTCTGATGACAGCTTTCAGATTTTTCCTTTTTTTAAATATATCCACTTTCATGTTGTTTGAGATAAACTTTGCAATTATGGGTCTAGACATGGTGGTTTTGGGGTTTCCAGGTCTATGAGATCTTCAAAGCGCAAAAGGGGGATATCAGCCCCAATTTTTGCAGCGACACCCAAAACAATTTCATCATTGTATTCACCTTTTTGTTAGGGGATACCTTATAGTACGCTCTTTCTGTGTCGGTACAGTTCCAAAATTTTAAAACTATCTTCATATGATCACTCCTAGAATCGATAAGGGGCTTAAGTGATTTAAGCTCAGCTTCTATAAAGTTTATCTTAAAATCTTTCTTCTCCAACTGTTTTTGTAACTAGACAATTTTATTTCAAAGTTTATACTGACAACAGAACCGACTGCGTCCGCGATCTGACAAAAAACCTGCTAATTTTGAAAGATAAAACAAACGCAAGTATCAGATCATTGGTCGAGATAGAGCTTGATTTGATCATAGTTGGAACATACACAAAATCCCCCCAGGACCAAATCCCCCTAGGACAAAAAGTTTTAAAAGGTTTAAACTTATACTGGAGGAGGGGATAATGCCCTGTCTTTCATTTTGTTGCGGGGATTTTGTCGGGGGGGGGGGGGGGAGATTTTGTCCTATACCCACTTGGAACAACAGTATCCCCCAGAGTTGGACTGATACTTCTCTCACTATTAAGTGCTCGCAAATACTTTGATATGTAACTTTTATATTGTTGAGATGAAGAAGGAGATATAACGGAATGTACATTTTGCCCTCTTACGAAATTACGAAGTTGTCCAGAGAGTGATAGCAGTATAGCAAAAGTAGATGAGAGAAAACAAGAGGAACTGATTGACGCACGGTGAGACGGTCGTTCTGTTTTTGATAAAAATGAAACTAAATAAAACAGGATAGATTAGGCCTAAATCAGAATAGCTTCAAACAGACATAATTTTGAAACACATTTAAAATGAGATATACAGACGTTGTTATGTTCACCATTCACTAGTTGCTGCGTCAGCGATCTGTTTGAATATTAAAAAAAAAATTCCAGTCGTGCTCGTAAAGCTTTAACTTAATACCTGTAAAGGAACACATGGTTTTGGCAAGTGTTCTGGTTTCGCTAATTGATCATTCATTTGACACAGTAACTATGTACAAGAGATTAACTGTAGGGCATTTGTCACACCGGCCATGAGGGAGGAAGTCAATACAGATACTAATTATGTAATTATCAACCACACTGGGGTTTGAAAGAGGTGTCTAATACTGCTCGAGCAATGAAGAGAACACAGGACAATGCAATTTTGTCTCACCGGCCGGCTGGTTAATAAGTTTCTATATTTCTTTATAATTCTTCTATTTTCTTGCATTATCTAAAACTTCACTTGAACGATGTGGTCTAAAAATGTCTTGTATTTCAATTTTATACCCTCTAGCATCAATAGACGTTTCCGACATATCACTTAGCACCTGCTTATCTAGCTATCAAAGGCCAGTGGAAGAGTTATCAGCATGGGCTTCGTGTCAGTACAGTGTAGTTGTATAATGTTATATATTGTGTGTCAAACGTGTGGGAACAGTTCACACAACCTGGACTAAATGTAGGAAATATGAAGCAATTTTGAACCAAACTATACCAGAAACTACTGCTTTGATTTTATGCAAATTTTGAACTTGTCTTTAATGTAATAAGTCTGTAAACTTCAAGTTGTTCGATGCATTAGGAAAGATTTTGTTATGTAAATGAGTGTGGGCATGGCTTAAAGGAAATTTCGAAAAGGTCCATATGGTTAAGGTAGAATGATGTTAGTTCGACTGTGTCACATATGAGACCAAGATAACGTAGACGCATGGTCTCCGGTCACATAATCAAGGTATTAGGTTAAATAGGTATTGTGCGTAAGAAAGAGAGACAGACAGACAGACACCACGAAGTTGTGTAATAACTCTGCATCTCATCCATTTGTATTACTTCCAGCTGATTAAAAAGAAATAAAACACTATCAACTTTTAGCTTCCCATTGCAAATTCTGTGCTTTTTTAAATCACATATTATCCCCACCATGCCACAACCCTATCTCTCTGATAGTGACCTGGGGTCATAAACAGGGCCGGATTAAGACCTTTAGAGGCCCTAAGCACGGAAAAGCTTTTGGGGCCCCCCCCCCCCCCCCATATTTCTCTTTTTTTTTTTTTTTTTTTGGTGCCTCTGCCTTGCTGGTACCCTAAGTATGAATTAGTCTGCCTATTGGGTAATCCAGCCCTGGTCATAAACCATGATTGCTAAGATTGCGTATCAACAAAATGCAGTCAAATATTTGAAAATGTAACTGCAATTGAAATAATTGTACAGATGACATTTGACCATTCTCTCAGACCCCGGATGATGCTCCTTGAATATATGTACTACAGGCTAATATATCGAGTGTTGTACAATTCCATCCAGAGATATAGGAGTAGGTATATAACTAAAAGACAGACGGACAGACAGATTTATGAGCTATTTACCAAACTACACCAGTTTTGTGTGGTGTTATCGTCCACAAACTTTCGGGACTATCATAAATCCGTTATATTCGGTGCAAATGAAGAAATATAGAGCGAATCTGTCATAAAGTTGCGAACAGACAATTGTGAGAAGAAAAAGAATCAAGCTGGCCAAAGATTACAGAATACCACTTCATTCATAATTTTCAATCGAATATCGCATACTTCACAGTGTTTGTTTCACACAAACTACATAATTGTTTGTGTTGTACAGGTTTAATCTCTGAACATTTACTTATAAACTCGAATGGGCGGATTTCATACTAAATGGCCTATTGCTCTCTCTCTCTCTCTCTCTCTCTCTCTCTCTCTCTCTCTCTCTCTCTCTCTCTCTCTCTCTCTCTCTCTCTCTCTCTCTCTCCAAGGACTAGTCACGAATAATGGCTCAAATAATCCATTTTGGAGTGGAGAAGAAATACGTTAGGGCAGGAATTGAGTTCCCTGGTTAGGTTGATTTCTATCTGTAGCGAGAAGTTATCCAATAAATGTCTGAGGAGGGTTTTTTTTCACGTTAAAATAAACAAAAGGTGTTGTAAAGGTGTCTGGTTTCCTATTTACAGGCAGCGCCGATGAAACAGATATGCATACATATACACTGATGTTAGGATACGGGGGCAAGGTAGAATGAACCTGTAGGGATCAAATTTGATAACAAATGTAAATCATGTATCATACTTAAGGTCAGAAATACTTGAATCATGACGTGGTGATGGAGTAAACATGTAGCCTAAAATGAGTAAAATAATTTATACGTAATGAAGAAATGGGGATGTTTTGAAGTACTTGTATTTTAACTTTTCTAATATATATTTTTTTTTTTTGGGGGGGGGGGGGGGTACCACGGCGTTTTTCTGTATGGCTAATATTTGCATCAAGACTAGCCACATACCGTCTATACTGGCTTATAAGTCGGGTCGAGCTGCAAACTGCATAGACCCAGCATAATGCGCCGGCAGATCTGGGTCTGTGAAATTTGCTATGAGTAATCTGTAGAACAAAAACATAGACCCTGATCTGCCGGTGCATTATGAGACGGCAGATCAATGTCTATATTGTTTGCAGTTTGGTCCGATTTATAAGCGAGTATAGACGGCATATTTAGCACCAGTGGTAACTTCACTCAAGTATAGTTACATTTTTACCCTCTATAACCATTGATGAATCAAAATGAGCAATACTGAGCTTGAATCTGTGCCGTTTGGAGGCTTAAAATGGTAATAATGGATGGGACAGCCCTACCCCCGCACCCCAACTCTCCAAACTGAGGTACTTGCTTATCAGCCTAATCCGAAATCGTCTACTGATTCAGAGAAATGTATTAATGGAATTGATAGCCGACAACGATGATTGGTCTGAGAGCACACATTACCTGATCAAGACGCGATATTTATAACAGGTTAATTACAGTAAGTAGATTAGTCAAAGTATTACATAACATTGTATGACTAATAGCTATAGTCATACGATATACGACCTGAATCTTACAAATTGTGTTTGTTACGTTTTAGGAATTGTCTTTGTGAAGTAGAGCAAGCTTGTTTCTAATCTTCCTTTTCCGCTTCTGTCTATCCATCTGATTTTGTTACTACAATGCATGCATATATTCGTTTAAATTAATATATTAAGATGTGTTTCTTGAAATGCTATAATTATAAATCAGATTTAAGAAACGTTTAAGCAACGTGTAAGATAAAAATATAAACATGGTGATTTCTTTTTAAGCTATATACATTTTTTTGCCGAAATTGTTACAATAGAACTGAAACAAATTTTGTTCGAGCCACTAATTTTGAACAATCAACTTAGCACTGATTATGAATATGATATAAACATATTTTATAAAACATACACTAAATATATGTATTTATTTATTAATTTATCAATCAGTTAATGAATTGATTGATTTTTCTTCTTCGTGTTTTATTTATTTATTTATTAACTTAAATGCAACAGAATCAAATCAAATCAAATACATACAGCAATTAATATATCCAAAAATAATGAGATTTTTGTTGTTATTCTATTTTATAATAATTCTATACTTTGTTATGATATTTAAAGTAAAATTATGTCATTAATGAATAAGCAAATGAATGAATAGTGTCCATTATACTTTTTGGAATAATCCAATAAACGGTTCGTGCCTTCACAGAAACGCAATAATTGCTATAATTGGGAGGTTTTAACAAGATAGTAAACTATAGTGTACTTCAAGATGAACTACTTTTTACAAATTTGTCCACTTTGCAGCGATATAATAGGTGCACGCCTAGTTTAAACGCAGTAAACACGGAGTGCACAAGGGAGTCAAGTTTAATCGTAACCATACATACATACATACATACATACATACATACATACATACATACATACATACATACATACATACATACATACATACATACATACATACATACATACATACATACATACATACATCCGGACCAGTTTGCAAATTTCTTCCGTGACAAAGTACAAACCATTAGAGATAAGCTTGACAACATAATTTCAATTGAGTCGTCGTCACCATACAGTTGCGATACAGAATTTCAGCGGCAACCGTTAGCAGCATTTGAACCGGTCTCTATGGATTTAGTGCGTACAATCATGATGAAGAGTGCCCCAAAGTCATGTGAACTTGATCCGATTCCGACATCACTGCTGCTTTTGTGCTTAGATCCAATATTGCCTTCACTAACTGATATTATTAATACTTCTCTCTCATCCGGGGAATTCCCATCATTTTTCAAAACTGGCATTGTAAAGCCTCTGCTGAAGAAATCAACACTTGACCATAACGATGTAAAGAATTACAGCCCTGTTTCTAACCTCCCATTCATGTCAAAAATCTTAGAAAAAGTTGTTCTATCCCAACTTGTATCTCATCTGAATTCACACAATCTTTTTAGCGATGTACAGTCTGCATATCGCCCTCACCACAGTACCGAAACTACCCTACTGAAAGTAGTTAACGACCTTCTCTCTGCTTTGGATAGTGGAAAGATTACAGGCCTCACCCTCCTAGACTTGTCTGCAGCATTTGATACAATAGACCATGATATATTGCTTCACCGTCTCCATCATGTATTTGGCATTCACGATACAGCCTTACTATGGTTCAAGTCCTACTTGGTCAACAGGACACAAATTGTGTCCTCAAATGGAAAACACTCCAGCCCAGTTGATCTATGTTTTGGTGTTCCACAGGGTTCTGTTCTTGGACCCGTTCTCTTAATTCTATACACTCAACAGCTCTCAAGTGTCATAGATCGTCACCCAGTGTCTCACCAATTGTACGCTGATGACACCCAAATATACAAATCTAGCCACCCAACTGAAGTCGATGCTACCATCCAAGGTGTAGAGAGGTGTATTTCCGATGTGAAATCATGGATGACATGTAACAAGCTGCAGATGAATGATGATAAAACTGAAGCCATTCTGATTACCACACAAAGACTTTCTCATTCACATCCTTTACCTCAAACAATAAATATCAGCAACACCAATATTAAATTCACACAGTCAGTACGAAACCTAGGTGTTACTCTAGACAGTACACTCTCACTGCACCAGCATGTCATGAACATATGCAAGGCTGCATACCTTGAGCTGAGACGGATCAGCTCCATTCGCAATTATCTTTCAGTTGATGCCACTAAAACACTTGTGTGTTCCTTAGTACTTTCAAGACTGGACTATTGTAACTCAATTCTATCTGGTTCATCTCAGTATCTACTCCAGAAACTTCAAAAAGTTAAAAACACAGCTGCTCGGATCATTCTTAGAGTACCACGAAAAGAGCACACCTCTCCCCTGCTCTGTATCCTACACTGGCTACCCATTCGATCCAGAATCAAACACAAAATTTGTTCTCTGTGCTACGTTTCACTGACTGGCACCAGTCCAACATACCTATCTCACCTCACCAATGTGTACACACCAGCAAGATACTTACGCTCCTCTTCCGACACCCGTATTCTCATTATTCCCAATACCAAAATGAAGTCATACGGACAACGTTCTTTTGCATACCAGGGCCCAGCAACGTGGAACGAATTGCCAACTGAACTTAGACACAAAGACACAGTGATCTCATTCAAGAGTGCTCTTAAAACTCACCTTTTTCGACTGCAAGAATAGACCTAAAGACTTAATGTTTTCTTACCTTAACTATTTTCAGCATGTTTTCTAATTTCATGGTGTTTGTTTTTTCTTTCTTTTCGTAATCATATCATTATATATGTTTGTTTAGGTGTTATATAATGTTGTAAAGCGCTTAGAGCTTCTAAAGATTAGGCGCTATACAAAGTCCTCATTATTATTATTATTATTAGTATTGTTGTTGTTGCTATCATTATTATTAGGTGCCCCGCTTGGCCTTTACAGATCAACTATATCTCACCTCTCTGCGCGTGAGTTCGAGTCTCGGCTCGGCCAACGTGGGTATGTGAGAAAGCTTACTTCTTCTCCGGGTTTTCCCGGGTTCTTCCTCCACCAACTACACTGGCGGCCATGTATAGCCTATCATGTGCTGAAAATTGGCGTTAAACCCACAAAAACAAACCATTATTATTATTATTGTTAATTTTGTCTAACTTTAACAACTTTAATACGTGCATGTCATTCAATATTTCAGATCCACCTCAGTGTTATAAATGTGACCGGGCTACTTCTCCCGTGGACTGCGAGACTGTGATAACATGCAGCACAGATGAAGTAAGTGAGATTATGCTTCAGAGTTTCACAATATTTCACTTCTTTACGCGTGTCGTCTGCATGACATCTAGTCTTTAAGGTGAAAACTACCGGTCTACTGTATTCTCTAAGAAAATCAAACATTTTTTTTCTCTGATTCTTCATGAAGATTTGTTAGCCAGTGAAAAATGTGACTTGTATTCAACAAAAAAAAGTATTACAGCTTAAACAGAAAATAAATTATTTATTGAGGTCAGATTGTATGCTTTTACGTAGGATGACACATCAAACAGGCGTGATTCCAGAAAGGTCACTTGCACTAAAAACCTCAGTCATTTAATTCAAACGCAACTATTTCCATCAAATGCAACATATGCTGGTCTTTTTTATGTTGTGTCCAAGTTAGTGCCTAACATAAGTAAGATAGCATTGGTGCATCTGACCCTTTAACTAATGGACTGGATTTCATTTAAAAAAATGTAGAAAAAAGTATATAAGTAACTTAGTATAGTGATACCTTTTAGGTTGCTACACCGACATTAGTAAAATTATGAACGCATCGTCCATGCCATATCTTCTAGTGTGTCCTTTATTATTGGACAAAAATTTCAGATGTCTCACTGGGCAGATCTTTTGCATTGCAGTGTTGCAGACAAGTGCAAGTCACTGGTGTATACAATTTACAAAGAACTGCATAACTGGTTTAAATCGTGACCATCCACATTGACAGATATTTAAAGCAAAAGCCTGTTACTATCAATATTCCACTTTCAGCAATGTTTCACAGATAAATATGTCACCGATGAAAATCACGTGCTTTACAACCTTGGGTGCAAGATGAACAAGGTAATTCTTGCAAAAGCTATATCTATCTATCTATCTATCTATCTATCTATCTATCTCGACACACATGACACCATTCTTATAATAAACACCAGATTAAAAATGTAAAACTCATGTTTCAAAAGAAATAAATGAACCAGACTTTTGAAGTTCCGTGTGGAAATATAACTTTTTAGTATTGCAGAGAACGTAAAGAAGATTCATATCAAAGCCATTACATCTCTTGATCATAATTACTAATCATCATTTCAGGTTTGTTCCTTGATGGCCCAGATAGGACGGAGAGCTATAGAGGAGGAGGACAGTCAACTGGAAAAAAGAAACATTATCCATCTTTGCACCAAATGCTGTAATACCGGATATTGCAACAACAAGCTTTGCTCCGACGTCACGAGTAAGTTAACGTTGGGATCTTTTGTCGTATTTGTGTTAGCAGATATTGAGACCAAGCTGTTTCCAAGGTGGTGCCATGAGTTCTTTTGAACGGCCACTGCCAACACGAGCTGATATCTGTAATTTTCTTGTCGAAACACCTATTCCTTTTGACCTAATTTGTCGAAGATTTTGAACAAAGTAACGGAAAATATAGAAAAGGTAAGTCGAGAGCCAGGAAATCTACAACTTTTGTAGTTAACGTATCATTAAACTACTTCAAAATTCAACGCAAAAAACCTGAAATGACAACCCAAAACAAGACTAACTTTAGGGATCAAACGGTCTGTGCAGACAGTGGCTTTGTTTACAACTTCTTCTAGGAGCAGTTTGATGTATCACTTTTCTGGCAACGGTAGCAGCGTCAACGCAAAGGCAACGAAGACTAGACACGGCGTTCCGTGGATCCCTTGTGTCATCATATGCAATGGTCTCTTCATTTGCATAGCATTGTCAAGTACTACGTTTCATGCATGAAAACCATTAATAATGGAAAGAAAAAAAAATTGAATCACCAGGTAGTATCTTGTTTTAAAGACTAACTGCATTTTCATATCTCATTCGAACTATTGGGCTAATAGAATAATCTAAATTTCAAAACAAAACAATGGCTTGGAATTGACGAAGAATAAAGACGTGTGAAAATCGTGCGCATTTAGTATATGAAAATAAGAAAGAATTCCTTCAATTCTCCAAATATGGGTCTTGCTTTAATCAAATCGTTAGACTTTGATTGGAGTGGTGATTCTATAAGGTAATACAAATTGAATGTTTGATTATATTTTGAAGAGAATGGACCGCTATTGGCAAATTGCGTTTAAAGGGAAAATACGAATAGGGTATACAAATCCTGAGTCAGTTTCATCTAGTTTCATGCCATGCAGTTCAATGCAAATTATTTCGTTCACATTTCAAATAGATGAGTATATAAATGATTGATTGATTGGTTGGTGTTAATGGCACATCAACACAAAATAGGTTATACCGCATGGAGGCAATTGGAGTAAAGTGTCTTGCTCAGAGACAAATCACTACGGTCGACACGGACTAGTCTGTGCAGGATTCGAAAACGCATCATTCTTTTCACGAGTCAGGCACGATAACCACTGCAGCTCTAATTGTAGACACAACCGCATAATAATCGTTTCTCGCGCACGGTGATATTCCTTAATTACATTCACATATCGAAAACAGGCTCGACATGGACAGTTTCTTCCTTCCTTCATCCAGAGGTCTTCTGATGCTTCCTTGTGATTACTCGATGATTCAAGTATTTGTACGAGAATGTTCTGTAAAAAATCACTTTATAGTGTCCTTATTTCTTATTATAGTTTTTGGTTTGTTTGTTTGAACTCACTGGATGGATATGACAATGCAACCTTCACTCATGCACTCAGACAGAAAAACGGACGAGCTGTACACTGAGAAATAGACAGAAATATAGATATTATATTTCTGTATCTCTCTTTCTTCCTCTTATACCCACTTATATTTTTAAGGTGATACTTACTAAGTATTTACAATTTCAGCACCGGTTCCAGCTTTGAGATGCTATACATGTAACGATTTAGAATCTGTGTCAGCTTGTGAGACACTCAATAATTGTGATGTCGATGAGGTAAACAAATTTTCTATAAACAGAATTCTTCCGCTGATGTAAATGGTAGGCAGCTAATAATAATAATTTTAGAACAAACTCCTTAAAAGGAACACGTTAATTAAATTTATGAGGATAACATTATTAAATTGTGACTTTTAATGTTTTTAGTCATTCATGCTTTTTTTTTAAAAAAAGATTTATTTACATTTCTTGAAAATATAATTATAATTGTATTATACACATGTATCGAACAGTAAAGTGTTACAACATGAAAATCTGTACATGTGGTTTCGATTGAAAGATTTGTGCGATGACTTGGCCTTGAGTGCTCTTGAGGTTAAATAAGGATCTGGTAGAGGTTGGAGTTTCCTGTCGTCCTAGATTCTTAAGTAAGTAGCCCCCCCCCCCCCACACACACACACAAACACATTTCACACATTTTAAAATCCGAGAAAATAATAATTTAAATTTGGATAAATATCAAAATCTTCCTATATTTACGTCGATTCGTCTTGCTTTCTACTAAGCGTCTCACTAAATTAATTGTTTGTCTTCAGGAATGTTTCGCCGAAACGTTCTATACGGACATGGGTGATATTCGACACCATTTAGGATGCAGACAGAAAAGGGTATGTCTTGTTTTCAACAAAATACACAGAGGATATACCTTTAAAGCTCGCTTGTTTACTTCAATAGTCTCACGGTGAAGTAAACTCATTATTATTAGGTAATATCTGCTCGTATTTATATACTATTTATTCATATTGCAACAATGGAATGCCAGAAAAATTAACACCAAAAATAAGCAAGGTGACAGGGATACTGCACAGTTTTATTCTCGTTATAAAGCATATTTAGAACAGACTGATCAAAACAAAGGTCCTAATTATTAGTCTGATTTCAGATTAATTTATCACTATTTGATGCTTTAAGGCACTGTAATGCAGTAACCATTTTTGAGAAACAAAGTGTGGTCACAAAAAGGTGACAAATGTTGACCTTAGAAAAAACAACACCTATCATCGGTTGGCAAATTCAAATTTTACGATTCAATATTGATTATAAAATACCCCTCCTGATCTTATACAATCTAGTAACATATAAACCAACCAACGAAGCAACCAACCTATCTATTTAGGTGGCGCTCTACATTTTCGTATTTTGCATAGGGTTAGATTTTTAAAGAAAAAGAATTTCCTAGGCTTTCCTCACAGGTTATCCTGGCTATTTAAAAAAGACATTGTATTCTTAGGAATTGTTAAAATAACTTTTAACTTTTTTATTTATATATATTTTGTAATTAATTCATTGCACTTTCAGAAGCTAGTATTGCCTACTCAGGCAAAATTCGTTTTCCCTATTTTAATAACTGCTAAAGTTTGTGTACTTTGGACTAATTCAGGCTGATTTTTCGAGCACGTGGGAGCGGCCATTTTGGTCAGCTATGTGCTTATATCATGTACAGTTTCCACAACTACAATATGTAAAGAAATTTCAGCCACAGTACATGAAAGTAGCATAGAGGTATGCCAACATTCTCTCCATTATGCATGTTGCAAATGCAAACAACTTCATCTTACACCTGTCACTCTCTCAGAAGTACGTAATATCTGTAGAGCGCCACCTTATCAATCTGTCAATGTGCAAGTATCTACCGTATGCAGGGCCGTCGCCACCGAATTTCGGTTGCTACAGCCGTTTCTTATCTACAAGCGTGGTTGAAGGTGAATTTCTCCTTTGGTTCTATTCTTTTCTGTTAGTAAACAATCAAGAAACAACTATTGCGACTTCTATGCAGAAATGTGTACATGTAGCTATTCTGAATGTGATCTGCTTTGAAATTGGATAATTTTCTACACATATATGCATGCATGCATGTTTTCCTCTGTATGTGTGTGTTTATATATATATATATAGCAAGAGAGAGAGAGAGAGAGAGAGAGAGAGAGAGAGAGAGAGAGAGAGAGATTCAGAACTCAGAATAGTAATAGTAGAGAAAATACAAAATAAAACTGACTCTTTCAGATATGCGATATTATATCTCTGCATAACACTAACACAATTCCACATGGCAAACGTCAACACGGGACTCACATTTGCAACGGTTGCTGCAACACTTCCTTCTGTAACATCGCTGGCTGCCAGAATATCAGTAAGTACAAGACCACACTACAATGTTAGGTGTTCAAGAACTAAACACATATAGCGTGCTAAATCTGTAATACATTTTGAACATGTAATGGCGCTTGAATTCCAAACTCTGGAGTCATATTTTTTAAACGCTGTCATTCATAACTTGTAACACTGCTGCTTACCTTTGAAACCGATTGTTGCATACCATAATGCCATTTAAACACTCTATAGTGTTCTAAATTTGCACACTATTGAAACACGATCATACGTTTACTTTTGACAAGTTTAATGTTTAAATTATTAAAGCAGGTGGTCGAAGTGTTAATGAAAATAATAACAGATGAAGCCATAAGAAATTTATTTTTTACTAGCCGATAGTATGGGATATTGCAAAATATTCTAATTCATTCTCGAAATGTTTCGTGCAAGTTTTTATCGTGAATTATTAGATGAAACTTAAGGGACCAACATATTTTAATTCGTGTAATATTTGGATGTTTGTGCTACTAAACTGACTATGCAAATACAAGTATTAGTTTCTCCGCTGGTCGTATGTATGTATGTATGTATGTATGTATGTATGTATGTATGTATGTATGTATGTATGTATGTATGTATGAATGTATGTATGTTTAGGATTTAAATTTACATCAGATAAATCATGGCTATATAGTGCTTATTATAAGTTTAGTAACAAAAATGTAAACGTAAATATTGCAAAAAAATAAATCCTCCCCTAAAACACGTAAACAAGTAGTCCTGCAAGAGAAAAAGTGTAATTCGTATTTTAGTGGTTAACAACTTCGACCACATCCTTACACAAAATGTGCATGGAATATATTTTCTCTTTACTCTTTTCTCATGTTTCATACCTTTTGAAATTGAGTAGCAAGCAATCACTCGTACAATTAATTTCTACTTTTCATTTCTTTCTTTCCAGCAAACAAACACTTCGGCTAGAAGTAGATAATTTTCGGTCTACCTAAGATCATGAAAAGGTGAATATTGGACCACAACACAATAAAACAAGAGGCCCAAGCGGGCCTGATATTGCTCATCTGGCTTACATAACTTATCAGCTGACTATTTCACTAAGCAGGCTTATGTATTATTGTAAGAACACAGCCTGCATAAACTGTCTCCCAAACTTTATATACGACGAATTTACCTATTTTACTACATTCCGATTAAAAATTCTTTCCAAAGATAAAGGCATAATGAATAAGAATAGTCTCCTGTTTATAATCGAAGTCGTTTAAGATCTTGATGATATATACCTCTTTATCAAGTTTCTCGAAATTGGATAAGAAATATAGTCTCCAGATCTTGAGTCAATCAGCCAATCAGATGCGAGATAATTAAATTAGTATGCGCAGATCTCACTTATTATATAACCATTCAGCCTATTTAAGACAATGATAATATAAGCTTACTTACCAAGTTTGAGCACAATCCGAGTAAAATTCGGTCTCCGTAGTGGTAACAAGCTCAGCCATATCAGATAGAATTTACATCATTAATATGCGTATATCTTGCTCATAATCAAACTCATCCAAAATCTTGATAATATAAGACTATTTATTAAGTTTGAACATAATAAATTAAAAATATAGTTGCTAAAATGTTGAGAATCCCAGCCAATCAGATGCAAGATCACGTCAATAATATGCGTGGATCTCATTCATAATCATGCTCAACTGAGATCTTGATGATATGTCTATTTTCCAATACCGATAAAAATCTTATAAAATAAATAAAGTCTGTATGCAATTAGATGCAATATCACCTCATGAATATGCATAGGATTTACTTATAATACAAATCATCCTATATATTGACGATATTAGCCCATTTACCAAGTAGCATCGGGGGAGAAATAAAGTCTCTCGAGTGGTATGAAGCTCAGCTAATCATATGCATGATCATCTCAATAATATGCGTGGATCTCATAATAATTGGATATTTTGATGATATAAACCTATCACCAAGTTTGATAAACAATTGATCAGAAATTGAGCCGCTAACGTGTTGACAAACTCAGCGAATCAGACGAAAAATCACCTTATTATTATGCATGGATCTCGCTTATAAGTGTACACATCGGAGACCTCGATGATTTATGCCTATTTACCAAATCTAAACAACATAGGATCAGAAAAACAGTCCCTTGAGAGTTAACAAGCTTAGCCAATAAAATACAAGATCACCTCATTAATACGCGTTGAAATCCTTCATTATCGAACTCTTCCAAGATCTTGATGATCAAAGCTCATATTCCAAGTTTGATACAAATTAGATAAAAAATATATCGCTTGCAAAGTGGTAACATGTTCATCCAATCTGAAGCAAGATCACATAATTAATATGTGTAAATCTTGCTTATTATTGAACTTGATGATACAAGTCCCTATTCCAAGTTCGAGCAAACTCGGATCAGAAGTATGGCATACAGAGTGGTAACAAGCAATTTTTGACGGACGGACGACGGACTTAATACTATATCATAAACTTATTTGACCTTCTGGCCAGGTGAGCTAAAAATGTTTATTTTATACACTTTTCCTTTGTCTATAATGTTTCAACCGGTATAAAGAGTATTCTTTTATAAAGGAGATTATAAATGTGGAATTAGGTCAAAACATGCTGGTTCTCTATGTGATAGACACAATACTCCGCTCGTTTATTATTATTATTGTTGAACAACTTTTTATTATATCTCTTGCTATAAATTCCCCCAAGTGATTCTAACTTGTATGAGTCCAGAATTTTTTCTTAGATTCTGTGTTTAGAGTTTGTTTTGTATATGTAGGGTGTTTATTCCCCTGACGACGAGCTTGTTTAGCTCGAAACGTTGAAAAACCGTTTTGACTTTGCGCCGTTATAAATTTTTGTGTCAATATATATATATATATATATATATATATATATATATATATATATATATATATATATATATATATATATATATATATATATATATATATACTTGCACCTAGGATTCCAAGAGCAGGGGACACTGTGTCCCTCACCCTCCAAATTTGGGTGACACAAACATTTTAAAGGGACAAAGGAAAATTGTCGTACGTAATGGACCAGAAGTGCTAAATAAATGAGATCATCTTTTTTTTCTTGGACAGTTTTGGCACCTTAACATTGTCATATTTTCCTTGGATACTTACATTATTGCAATAAAAGTTTAAGTATGTTATCAAGTAGCTCATGAAAACATTAACATGTTTGAATATCTGGTGGACCTAAAATGAACTGCACTATGGACTTTTCCGTTCCGGATCTTGCTCTCATTTAACTTTCGCGTTCACTCATTATCAGCCAGCATTTATTAATCAATACACGTTTTTTTTAAATGACTTTTCTTTTGAAATTAATAAATAATTAATTAAATGACAAATTGTGTATTTGCATAAATTTGTCTCTTTTATCATTAATTCAGGGTAGTTAGAATAAATTAAATCTTCCTCACCGTAGGTGTGACTTTAACCTCGAAAATACGTTACATTAGCGATGGGCAAATACTTTATATTGCAACTCGGCCGACTAAGCATTACCAGATACATTATTTCACCTTTAGCGACTTTGGCCATTGCTAGTGCCAACACAGACATGGCTTAACATCCACTAAAGAAACGCTGTAGGGGTATTTTGTTTGGGTTTTTTTTCCTGACACACAGAGTCAAAATTTGGAGGACAAAGGAACAAATTTCAAGTCCGTGCTGAATATACAACACACACACACACTTTATATATGTATATATATAATATTACAAATATACACCAAACAGCGCAGAGAGTGCTATCCCTGGATCATACAGGAGAATGCTTTATAACATCAACATAATTTTTAAATACAAATAAATAATATTCAGGTTAGCATGGTTTGGGTAATACTGCACTAAAGAGGAGAAAAGGGATGAACATAACTTGCGAGATACTGATAATAATGTTTCTTTTTATGATCAAAAGCAAATAAAAAATTAATTATAAATGTTTGAAGTATTTTCTTCTATTTGTCTCTTAACAGAAAATTTATTAAAAAATTCTAAAAATATTTTGAGAAAAATATTAAAGCAATTTCCTTTAATGAGCATTTTCAATTTAAATGATTCTGTATTTGAAGTACTACATATAAGAAGTCAAACTAAATCAAAGAGGTAACCACTCTGACTAACCATTTCCTCTTGGGATTAGAATGAATGTTACGATCCTTTAAAAATCTTGACTGGCCTTTCAAAGTCAAAAGGGCAGAAGAGCTAAATATAGAAAGTGCCTTATTATTAGAAACACAAGCAATTCTTAGCAACAGACATAGCATGCCACAGGCTTTGAGGAATGAAATCCATCCAGCCAAAAAGATAAATTTTGCCTGTGAATCACCTTTCTTCCTAGTCTTTTATAATTTTAGCCAATTTATGGTTCAAAGACCCTTAATCTAAAACTCAAAACAATCAACAGATATCTATTTAATGTTTTTCAAATTTTGTTCAATTTTAAAAAAAATTTAGACAGTGGCCCCAGTGCAAAAAATTTTTTTTCCCTGCTACATACTCTTGATTTCACTTATTTTGGCACACTCATGTTTTGATGTATCTATGATGCAAGAACCGTTTATCTCAATCGCACTGCACACTGGTGTCATTTTGTTTTGCACTTATGTCCTATAGCCGTAGGCTTGAACAAATGCACTGAATGCCAATGCAAAAGAATAAAATAAAAAAACAGTAAAATTAAAGTACAGTACAGTTTGTACATTTACAAGCATGCAAATATGTAACTGTATCTAGATCAGACAACATATGGGAATACTATTTATACAAGGGACTAACCAAACCTCACACCCGACACAAATCTTATCTCTACAGTTTAGATTTCCCAAACAAGGGATAACTTTGACCAGTGGGTGAGAAAAATAACAATTTTGAGGATGTCATGAAGTAGTTGATTACTTCTCACACTGTGCACAATCACTGCAGTGGTTGAAATTTAATGTTAAGCATCTCTTTATGGAAAAGTTTTTTTGCATCCATTTTACTTTCATAAATAAAAAAGTAAAATTTTACATCTAAAAGTCAAATTTGATGACCGTTTTTTCTGCAAACCTAGACAATAACACAATTCAGGTTTATGTGTGAAAAAACACATAATAGTTGTTGCTAGTAATGGTATACACTAGGTTAGTCCCCATTATTGGCAACAGATATCATAATTTTATTTTGTGTATTTGTGTGTGTTTATGTGACACAAGAGAATGTATGTATGCATATATATATGTATGTATGTATGTATGTATGTATGTATGTATGTATGTATGTATGTATGTATGTATGCATAGGATTTAAAAGCACATTAGCACAATCCTGGCTACACAGTGCAGAGGAAGTTTATGCACTCCCCCAAAAAAACACAAATTGAAGATAAAGCAAAAAAAGTGTAACATCTTAAAAATACAAGTCCAATTTTTAAAAAAATAAAAAATAAATGGCACTCTTTTTAAAACCTTAAGACCTTCCAACTGGAACATCATCATGGAATGCATCTCAGGGCAAAGGTTAGCTCCATTAGTCACCTCTTACGACTTGCGGTATTGCCATCAGCCCTATTCTACTTCCTAAGCCTGCATGAGGACCGAGAGTGAGAGACAGAAGCGAGTATAAATAGCACAAAAATACAGTATAATGCTGTAAGTTTTATTTCATATTGCCTTAGTAAAGTGAGAAAGTCCAAATATATGAAAGTATAAAGACAAAAAACTTTTCTTAGCAAGAACAACTTTTCAAATTATCAAAACTGACAGTTAATTTCCACTGACACTTCTTCAATATAAACTTTAAATTTTTAAATTTGCTCAAATAATTAAATATGATTGCTGGCAAACAATACAACCAATATAACATCGTATGGTCTATGTACTACTTCACTACAACAAGTCAAGGTCAAAGGTCACATGGAACAGTCCATTCTTTAGATTAAAGTAAATGCGACCCCCCCCCATTATGTAATTATGTAGCTAATTTAATACACTGTACCTAGTACCAGAATTGTGAAGACAAATGACCCAACCATCTTGTCGAGTTTAGTGTGTAATAAGTTTTTAATGTTTTAATTTGAGGACAAGAATACCTGATACACACTTGAATGCACATACCTTACATTTTAATCTTGTCCTCATTTTGAGGTTGGCTTGTCATTTTGACCAAACTTCTGAGTGTGAAGTAGTATAACGATGAAGCAGAGACAACTTCATTTCAAAGTAATATTTAATTAAGAAGTGATGTGCAAGAATTTGACCCTTTTACAATACAATCATCCTAAAAACCAAGGTTACCTGAGCGAGTAAAATATTTCATGTTATTTTTAAACAAACTGATTCAAATATCGATACTAATGCAGAATTAACAAATGTGACAGAAATGTTTAAGGATTTCACAACAAAAAGTCATAAAACTAGGCTCTCTCCTCATAAATATCCACTGATAATTATTTTACTGGTAATCAGCATAATAATTGAACTCTTTATTGACAATAACAAAATAATATTGTTATTGGCATTATTTAATCAAGTGCTACTGTAAAAAAAAAAAAAAAATTAACTGTACTTGTTTAGCAGAGGTTACCTTTGCTCTACAAGCCTCTTGCTATTATACTGTTGGTGCTGAATTTGACTGCTGATGCAGACTTCAGAGTCTAATGTCCCTACCAACAGTAACATAACATGGCACTTGTAGAGTGTAGGCAATCTCAGCTACTCTTTATCAGTACACTGCTATTGATCATTCATGACCTCTGATTAAACTTGGCACCATCAGACATTACCCTATACTCACTTATAAGTCAGGTCCAACTGCTAACAAAACAGATCCTAATCTGCTGTCGCATAATGCGCCAACAGGTATGGGTCTATGTTATCCTACTGATTACTCTTAAGAAACTGCAAAGACCCAGATCTGCTGACACATTATGTGAAGGCAGATCTGGGTCTAAGCAGTTTGCAGTTGGACCCGACTTATAGGTGAGTATTCTTCACATTTTATCTTTAAATTGTAAGAATTTTAAAAGATGGACAAGTTCCAGTCTATACCTTGAGCAATGATAGTTATAAACATCAATTAGTGAATAAGTGAGAGTAAGAACATAAATAGGACAAAAATCTCTGATGTATGAAGAGTCCATCAGACTTTCCTTTGGAGAATTATATTGTTTTTATTTCTTATCAATCTTTAAAGCATGACTCCCCCACCCCCTGTCAAAAAAGAATACTTTTGATTTTTACAACTTAGAATTTCAATGCAGCTGAAATTAAAATTAAACTTTTCTTTGCTTCATTACACAAAAATATAAAAAAATTGCTTTGTTTCATAAGAAAAATAGATAAATAAAATCAAATAAGCAGCACAGAGAACTGAATAAAGCTCGTAAAGTTTTATAGAGGAAATTTCAAGTGTCAAAACTCAGAAGTGTATTGATATAGCAAAATCCAGAACAATATATCCAATTATAAAGCGTAATAAATGCAATATTACATGACATAAGCAATATGAAAGAAAACTCATGAACAACAACAGTACTAAACTACTACAACTTAATACATATATTCATGAATATGCCTGTTTTCACAGAGAATTAACCCATGTCTGATGGAAATAGGCATTTCCATAACAAAATTACTACATGTATTTGATAATAACTTAAACCTTCCCCTACCCCAATCCAAACCTGCATCTATTATAATCAATTGCAACTGATTTAGTGAGTCATTTCAGAAGTTAATCAAACATATATGAGAAAGGTATGATGAGACATAGAGAGGAAATTGCATTGTTTCTAATTTCAAATATGAATATAAATTCCTGAAAAGAAATCAAGTTTCTGAATGAGCTATGAAATTTCACATTTTTACTCAATACAGAAATCATAACAGAGAAACTTTGTAAATTAAATATTCTAAATCATCAATTATACAAAAAAACAGGTGCTGAGAAGAATAAGAGAAAATCTATTATCATGTCAAGAGATGTTCACTCCTAACAAAGCACAAAAACATGGGGCAGAGATATGACAAGTGCAAGAGCAGCTGCCCAAGAAATCTGGGTCAGTAGGATGCAATCTGTTCAAATTTTTTCAAATGCTATTCACTGCATGTTATGGAAACAAATATTTCAAGGTTCTCTAGTTTTAATACCTTCATCCGTATCTGATGGGACATCAACACCATTTGTCCAATGCTGAAAGGCCTCTATGCTAGGACACTTTCTATCAGAGTCTGTCAAATTCTGTAAAGTGGGTTTTTTTAATAGATAAAGTTGTGTAACAGCTTTTTTCAAGAAACAGTGGCCATACTTTATGATGGATCGGCATCATATCTACAAATGTGCAAGGCATTCAAGCAAGGATGCTTTCTGTCATATTTGGTCATATTCTGTTAAGCAGCTTTTTAGTAGAAGTTATTAAAACAATTTTTATTTTTAGTAGCAGCAGCCATATCTAATGGAAAATGGCATGATTTGTACAAACTTAAACACCCTTCATGCCAAGATGTTTTCTGACAAATTTGTTCAAATTATGTTGATTGGGTTTTGAGAAGTCACTCAATGGATTTTTTGTTTTTAGTAATATCAGCCATATTTAATGGCGAATTGGCATCATTTGTATAAATCTGAAAGATGTAATGCTACAATGTTTTCTGTAACATTTGGTCAAACTCTGCCGAGTATTTTCTGACAAAGTTATTTAAAATTTTGTTCTATTTTTAGTAATGGCAGCCATATTTGATGGCAGATCAGCATCATTTGTACAAATTTAAAATTGAAACCCCTTCATGACAGGATGCTTTACATAGAATTTGGTCAGATTCTGTTAAGTGGTTTGTGAGAAGCAAGTGTTAAAAAGTTTTCTATTGTTAGTATCTGCAGCCATATTTGATGGTAGATTGGAATCAGCACCTTTTGAACAAAACTTTTAAGACCTTCCTGCAGGACGCTCTGTGTCATATTTTAGTCAAATTCTACTGAGTGGTTTTTGAGAGAAAGTCATGTTAAGTTTTTCTATTTATAGCAATGGTGGCCATATTTGATGCTGGATTACATTTGAACAAATCAGAATGAGCTTCATGCCAGGATGGTTTCTATCAAATTTGTCTAATTCTGTTGAGTGGAATTTTTAGAAGAATTTGTAAATATTGATTATGAACAGACAATGTATCATGGATGATGGACGAAGATCATACCATAAGCTCACTTGACCTTACGGCCAGGTGAGCTAAAAACTTGCATGCTATACTGTCATGATATAAATGCTACAACAGTTATTGAGGATACATATACTATTCCTAGTTTATGCTGTGTCATATATGACAAGACTTTACTGGACTATGTTTAAAGTATAGAAAATTGCTAGCAATAAACAAAGCTTTCACAAAATTTGTCATAGGCAACTGAGAAACCGAGGATGAATTTTAGGATTTCAAACAATTTAATACATATGCTATATTATGTAGGCAGCATTAAAAAGCTTTTCTAGATATATTACAAATGCATACCAAAATTAAAACAGCTAAGATGGAAATAAAGGTATCAGATTGCATTAAACAATATTAAATCTGACAGATCTATAACAGTACGGACAAATTATATGTAAGATATTAAAGCTTGAGAGAATTAACAAATACAAGCTGAAAAATAAGAGATTCAACTATCATTTGTGGGAAAATTGCACATAACTTTGTAAGCTCACTTATGTACAGTAAATCTTAATTAAAATCCAAACATCAGTCACTTGAATAAACAACACAACTGGAATAACTCTCCCAATCTGGGCACAAGTCCATGTCTTGCCTGTGGTCCATCAAAAACAGACAAAAACCTGGAACAAAATATTAGGGCTTGCAGTGCTCCGAGATTTCTAAATTTTATTCCATTCCATGACATATGAGAAGAACAAGTTTGCAAAAAGAACAAATATTCCTTTATATTAAAAATAAATATATGATAAAGTTAAACTATTGTATGATACAAAACAAAAGAACTTCCAACAGTTAAAATCTGTCATCTCTGCTGCATGCAAAAAGCTTGCCTTTAAAAATCTGTTTGCTTCCGGAGTAAATTCCACCACAAAAATACATTTCAGACTTGTGAGAGTCAAATCTGTAAAACAAGATTTTATGTTCCTATGATGAACACACTGGAATTTCATCATGCTAAAACAATCTCCAGAAAGTGTAAAATCATTCAATTGTGACTTAATATAAAGTACACAAAATGCTGTTTTAATGGGTTCTTTGTTGGTTGTTGGATCAAGATAGGAGTTTGGGGTTCAGTCGACCCTTTTCTTTCCTGACAAAATAGTATATTTGCAATGAAAAACAAAGAAAGTTTACCATTTCAATGAAAATGAATGACACCTCAAAATCGAACCCTCACAGACAAAACCCTGGTTACACCCCTGTTCTAACTAGGGTGACTGCACATGGCTGTGTCTTGTATCTCAGTTTGAAGATAAATTAAATCTCGTATGAAGCATGACAGTCGATTTATAATATATGCAAATGAA